>CM020618.1:38057792-38217246 GCA_009829735.1 Pyropia yezoensis
CCCGTTGCAGGGTACCTTCACCCTTGAGGTTACCCTCGGGCAGGCTTCATCCTTCTTGCTGTCCGTCCGCCGGCAGGGTCGTCTGTTTCATCTTCCGACGGGTGTCCGTCGGCACATCGCGCAGTTGGGCGTGGATCTGATAGCCGCCAAGACCGGGTTGGCCCGGGAGTTCGAAGCCCTGCTGGCTGTTCACGATGCCGTGAACTGGGCTGGGGTGTTGGCCCTTCCCCCGTACCGGGACCCACAGGCTGGGGCTTCCCCCTTGCCTCGTCACTCGTTGCGTGTCCGGCGTACTTAGCCGGGTGAGCCCAGTTGCCATGGGTGGGCATCCACCGAGGCTGTTGCTGACCTGGGTATTCCCATGGTTATCCATGACCCTCTTCAGGTCCTTGCTCCGTGGTTCGGTAACCCGATGCCGGCGGCGGTTGGCCCGTCGTCCCCGAGAGTGGGGCTCTGTGGGTGGGGAGCGTGAGGTGTCCCGTCGTCGGGCGGAGTACCGCCGTGGTTACGGTGGAGCCCCTTCGGTAGGGTCCTACCGGGCCTCGTATCAGGTGCCACCGGCTCCGGTGGTAGCCGTGTCGGCTCCTGTGGCTCCTCTGGCTGCGCCAGTGTCACCTCCCGCCCCTGTCCTACATGACGGGGGTCCCCGTCTCTGGTATGAGGGCGTTGACGCCCTTGTTACCCGCGCAATGCGTGGGGGTCTCTCTGTTAGCTGGGGGGATATCCCCCCAGGTGCTGCGCTGGTTGGGTCAGCGCGTTGCTTCGGTGGCGTGCTGGACCGCCTCCAGAAAGCTCTGGAGGACGTGGAGGCTGGCCGCAGCACCCTCGTCCAGCTATGCACCGAGGTAACTCGGGTGGTCGACCGTCGTGACGTTGGCGACCGGTGGAGCACGGAGGTCTACGCGCTTACGCGTGAGTGGCCTCCCTCGGGCAGTGGGTCTACCCACTGAGGAGTGCTATTGTTTGTGCGGGAGAGGGCCCCGGCAACCCTTATGGTAGCCGGGTAGTAGTGAGTATAAACGCATCCCCTTTGGGGGCATTGCTTGCCTCTGTTTGCTGCCCTGGGGAGTACCCCTTCTGGCTCAGTGGTGCCTTGCCTCCCATCCAACTTCTTCCGGTAGGTTCATGCTTGGGGAGGTCATCCTCCCTCACTCGGTGTCTTGGCTTGGGGAGGTCATCCTCCCGTGTAAGCTCCCTAGTTACTTCGATATTATCGGAGTTAGCCTTTACCTTTAAGTTAACTTATTAAGGTTCAGGTTTTACTTAGTTACCTAAGCTTAGCTCTACTTAGTTACCTAAGCTTGGTTCGACTTAGAAACCTAAGTCTGATTTGACTTAGAAACCTAAGTCTGCCGTAACCACGTCACACCCTACTTAGTAGGTATAAGCCTCACCCCCCAACAGCCGAAGTCGGTGTCGGTTGGGTTGTTACAGTAGGCGTCGTCGCCTCATGTACGGCATGAGGAGTTGGCGGGGTATATTCGCCGCCTGTTCCCAGGTGGGTGAGTCGTATCCGACCCACATAACCTTGACGTACCAGGGTCCTGGTAGGTCCGTGTCGGTGTGTCCGACCACGCTCTCTACTTGGTATGGAATCCCATCCGGTCCCACCGGGTCATCTGACCGGTGGGTTGTAAGAGCTTCATGTAGCAACCCAGCCGGTACCGGCTGAGGCTGTTCCGGCATCGGAGCAGGTGTGACGTCATTCATGCTGATGCGTTGAATCTCCGTATCGGAGTGTAAGATAACAGAGTGGTCATCTCTGTGGAGGATCTGGTACGGTCCCTTGACCGGTTGCATAAGCTTGTTCCCTCGGAACTTCTGGTGTCTGATATAGACCCAGTCACCTGTTACCAGGGTTGCGTTGCGCACCCGTAGTCGGGCGTCGAAGTTCTTCTTATACCGAAGTTGTGTTCTGTCAAGGGCACCCTTGAGCTTAGGAATCATCCACGATAGCTTGGCCAACCAAGCTAGGTGGATGCGTTCGGCGGGTCGGCCCTTCGGTGTATCATACCGAGTGCACCTGCCGGGTGGCAGCGTCATGTTACCGACGCCTAGTGGCATGACCCACTCCAGCGGAGCAATGTTTGTGCTCCGATGTGGCCTGGCATTGTATGCCAGGGTGAGTACGGACAGAAGCCTGTCCCAAGTGTTCGTGTGCTCGGCCACGTAGCACTGTAGCATCTTTACGATGGTGCGGTTGAACCGCTCCACCTGCCCGTTGGACTGCGGGTGGTAGTCGGATGCCCGACGTGGTTCGATACCGAACATGCCCAGGACCTTAGTGCAGAATGCCGACGTAAGGTTTGCTCCGTTATCGGAGAGGAGTTGCTTCATGACTCCGTATGCACTGATCCAGTGGTCAACCACTGCGTTCATGATCGTGTATGCCGTATCATTCGGGATGGCTGCCGCTCTTGACAGCTTATTGAAGCGGTCAGACATGACCAGGATGTACCTGTTCCCTTCTTCCGTTATCGGAAGTGGCCCGAGTATGTCGATAGCGACTTGCTCGTTGGGCCCATCAGGTGGGAATAGCTTCATGGCAGACGCCCGCCTATGTAGACTCATGCGGTTACGTGCACAGGGGTGGCATCCCCTTACGTGGTCGACCACGTCGACGGCCATTGCTGGCCAGTAGAAGAACCTTCGCATTGCTGCGAACATACGTGAACCCCCCGGGTGTCCGGCTGTAGGGTTCTCATGTTCTCGTTTCATGACGGCTTGCCGTAAGGACACGGGAACCACGACTTGATGTCGTCCATCGGCGGGTGCCCGCCGGTATATGAGTCCGTCTTCGTTCTCGGAGAAGATGCCGGCCGTACCGGCCAGGAGGTTAGCACGATGACGTCTACAGTCATCGTCGTTGGCCTGTGCCTCGCGGAAGTCCGCGAGGGTCAATGGGCACGCAAGGTGTGCCATGGTATGGTCAGCCATACCTTGGGTAGCATTACCCACCATGCACACCGGTACTACCGGGATGTCCTCGTCCACCGGGCGGGTATCCCCGCTCGGGGTGTCGAGTCGAGACAACGCGTCTCCGAGGTGGTGGGTTGACCCAGCCTTATACACCGTGCGGTAGTCGTGCTCGGCCATCTTCAGCCTCCATCGGGCTAGCCTCCCATGGCTATCGGAATCCTTGTCACCAAGGTTGAGGAGCCATCGTAGGGGTTCGTGGTCGGACCTCACGATGAACCTGGAGCCCTCCAGGTATGGACGGAGCAGTTGCACTGCCCATATAACTCCGAGGCATTCACGCTCGGTGGCACTATAGTTCCGCTCAGCCGGGTTGAGTGTCCGGCTGAAGTACCCTACCGGACGTAGGTCCGGGATAACGTTGTCGGTACCTATCAACGTCTCTCCCTGTAACAGGGTGCATCCCACTTGTGTATCACACGCATCGACATCGATGACGAAGGTACCCCGTCTATGCGGTAACGCAAGGACGGGTGGGGCTAGTAGGGCTCGCTTCAGCGACTCGAATGCCTCCTCTTCGCTAGGCGAAGGGGGTTGGAGTACCTTGGGTAAGGTACTGCTCGTAAGAACCGTTAACGGTTTAGCTATCCGAGCGAAGTCCTTGACGAACCGTCGGTATACATTGCACATTCCCAGGAAGCTCTTGAGCTGCGTCTGGGTGTTAGGGAACCGGGCATCCCGGAGTGCCCGGGTATTGGCTTCGAGTACCCCTAGTTTACCAGGGGTTATCTGGTGGCCCAGATACTCGACCGTCTGTTGGAAGAAGGCGCACTTCTTCAGACGCAGGGTTACCCCGGCGTTCCTCAAGAGGGTGAGTACCTCGTCAACATGTTGTACATGGTCATCCATGTTACGCGAGAAGACGATGACGTCATCGAGGTACACTAGGCAGTTACGCCACTTCACCCCCGACAGTATGATGTCGATAGCCCGCTGGAATGTAGCGGGGGCGTTGGACAATCCGAAGGGCATCCTTAGGAACTCGTACACTCCACTGTGACAGACGAATGCCGTCTTGGGGATATCCTCGTCCGCCACCGGGATCTGCCAGTATCCGGCATTGCAGTCGATGGTGGTAAACACCGTAGCCTCCCCCAGGGAGTCGATGCATTCATCCATCCTTGGTAAAGGGTATGAGTCCTTCTTGGTAACCAAGTTGAGGCGTCGATAATCGATGCAAAACCGAGGGGTTTGATCCTTCTTCGGCACAATAACGACTGGGGCACCCCATTCCGACGTCGAAGGTCGGATCACCTTAGCTTCACTCATCCTCTTCACTTCTCCATCAACGATCTCTCGTTGCATAGGTCCCGCTCGGTGCGGTTGTGAGCGGGTGGGTCGTGCGCCTGGTACCAGGTCTATACGATGTTGGGTTGCCCCAATGGTCCCCAAGGCCCCGCCTGTCCACATAACGTCATGCTTTCTTAGCATCCGTCGTACCCCTTCGGCTACCGAAGGGGGAAGGTGGTCGAGGTCAGCCTCGGCCAGTGCCTTCAAGGCCTCTTGGTCCTTTGGCGGCAGGTCCGCCGGAGCCGCCGATGGGTTAGGCTTCCCGTCATCGGGTTGCTGTCACTCGGTGGTCTCGGCGACCGCCAGTACTTCAAGTGGTTCCACTTGACCTTCCTTATCAGGGGTAAGGATATCTCCTTCGTAGAGTTCGGCAATCCCGAGGATAGTTCCCTTCGGGAGGGTGACTGCCTTACGGCGGTAGTTCGCCATCACTAGGAGGGACGACCCTCCTGCTGGGAGGTCTATGAGACCGTTGGCCATGGTCAACCCATGGCGCTTGTACGTCCGTAGGTTGGACTGGACTCTGCAGATGCCTGCGAGGTCGCAGTTAACCGGGAGGACTGTCTCTGACAACGGCTCAAAGCGAGTTCGCTTGGCCAACCGAAGTGTCTTCGGCTCGACGCTTGCGTACACCTCAGCCACGTTAACGTGGCTTCCTTGTAGCGTCAGGTCCCTGACGGTAGCCGTGTGTCCTCGCTTCGTCCCGTCGGCTTCTTGAAGCTCGACGGTCCTCCGGCCTGGCCGGATTGCATCAACGTGAACGTTGATGAAGGTGCACCCCAGTATGCAGGGCACCGATAGCGTTTCACATACCAGGAAGTCAACTTCCGTGGTGAGATCCCCGATGGTAACCTGCAGCGACGTCGCTGCGGTCGTACGAATGAGTCGACCATTCGCGTCCTTGATGGTGGGTCCCCGAGTCACTCTGACTCGTGGAAGCCACTTGTCCGGGAGGGTATCCTTCCGGATAAGGTTGGGTCCAGCCCCTGTGTCCAGTACAGGGTAGTACGATCGTGTCGACTGGGGGTCAACCCCCAGTGTGGCTGATACCTTGAAGTTCTCCAAGGTAAACAACACATGTCCTACACCGATATCCGGTGTAGCTAGGGCATCCTGAACAGGGCCCTTGTCTGGTTCAACGTGACGGGGCTTCCCGTCCTCTCCTCCCAACCTTGGAGGTTGGTCATCAATCCCCTGACGCCGTGTCGTCGGGGCCGGAAGGTGTACCCGGGGGTTGATGCGGCGTCGGCTCAACCGCGCTCTCCGTGGGGCTTTCCCCGCGGTACTCCGGGGTGGCTTGCTTGGGTGACCCCAGCGCCCCCCGGTCATCCTTCCTCTTACTCGTTTCCCGCCCTTGGTAGGGTGCTGTCCGCCGGGACATCCGGCTGAGGAGGTGCCCCCTCGACGGCCAGTACTCCACCTGGAGCTGGCTGCCTACCCGGTGCGGGTCCGGGTGCTCGGGCAAGATACCCCCCGGTGGATGCCTTGCGTTGCGCCGCTGCCCGCCGAGACTCCTCGGGGATGAGTGGGCAGGAAGACACCCAGTGCTGGGGATCCCCACACAACATACACCCGGACGTGCCGGTCCCCCCTTGAGTTCGCATCGGGGTAGCCCCGTAGCTACGGTTGCCTCCCTCGGGCGCCCGAGTGCCTGCTCCCTGGTAGGCCTTGGGTCCTTGGGTCAACCGGAACATGGACTCCCCCAACCGGTTGGGTCGGCCCGCAATCTGCGGAGGTGCCTCCGTGCGCACCGCCCATGTTGGCAAGGGTTGGTGAGGGTTACCCGTCACCGGGGAGTACCCCGTAGTCCGCACATACGGGACGCGCCGTCCCGTTCCTTCGTTGACCTGGAACTGGGTTCCAGCCGGGGCGATGTACGTTACCGTACCATGTTCATCAATCACCGGCGTCGCCGGTAGCAACAGGTGGCCCTGTTGGTCGACTAGAGGGTCATCCTCACCAATAGGGGTATGTTCGGTCGCCACCAGTACTGGTGCGGCCTTACGTTCCACCTTCTCTTGCCTCGGTACCGGGGTAAGACTGGGCTTGCCTCCCTCACCCTTGGGCTTCGGGGTCAAGGCACACTCCGGGTGTAGAACCCGGTAGGCGTCCCCTAGGGACTTGCACATATGCATCAGTCGACTGAAGTTCGTCCGTGCCGTGTTGGCGCCCCGTGCGGATATCCGCACGTAGTTGGGTACTCCTGCGAACAGGATGGCCCGTAGCTCCCCTTCTCCGAGGAGCTTCCCCAGCTCGTAGTCGAGCTCTTGGATCCGGCGTCCAAACATCTCCTCATCCTCCCAGGACTGGGCGGTGGCAGTGCGAAGGGCCCGATAGTGGTCCTCGCACTTGTCCTCACTGAGGTAGCTGCTCAGCAGCTCCTTCAATATCCCACGGTAATCCATGGGGGTGGCCGCGACCCTCATTCCCGGCATCGGGGATGCCTGGCGAAGAATGCCTCGCACCCGTTCATCAACAAAGAACGGGAGGATCTCCAGGGCCAGCCCCTCGTTAACGAGCGCCTTGTCTGCGGCTGCCTTGAAGCTAGTCAAGAAGCCGATGACTGCCAACGGGCGTCCGTTCGGCCCCCCGAACATAGGGACTCCCTTCATAAGGGTCTGCATAGAGCGGATCGCCCGATGCGACGTATTACGCATCGATTCCGATACGGTGGTAGAGCGGTCCTCCAAACGATAACGTTCCGGAGTAAGAACCGACCGGAAGACCTTGTTGACGATCTCCGTGTCAGCGTCCTGGATATCCAGTCGCTTAGCAAGTTGATGAGCGAACTCATCGGACTCCATCCGCTTCAGTAGGCTCGCAGTTACCTGCGCGGTCATAGCTTCCACCACTGAAGATGGTACTTCAGGCGTCGGCACCTCGGGAACCCGAGTTGCCTGGCCTCCTTCGTCGTGGGGGTACTGCGAGAGGGTACCCCCTCCCCCAATAACCGACTCTCCCCCGGCGTACGTATCCGCCGGGTCGTGTCCGCGGAGTCCGCTTCGGGTGCTCCGAGCGTATCGCTCCGTGTGACTCCGTTCCAACTCTGCCGACGAGTCGGACCCATACCCCATTGTGTCCGGGGGTTGTCCAGGAGTAGCAACCCCGGGATTGACCCTGGTGGACTCCGAAAGTAGTCCGGCCGGTTCGAACCGTACCGGTGTGGGAGGAACACGACGGGGTCCCGTCGTGTGCCGTGTTGACATCAACACTGCCATTGCGTCCTCCGTCCGATCTTGACGGGCGTCGAGCCCGGAAAACCGGGCCTCG
This sequence comes from Pyropia yezoensis, assembly GCA_009829735.1. NCBI lineage: Eukaryota > Rhodophyta > Bangiophyceae > Bangiales > Bangiaceae > Pyropia > Pyropia yezoensis. The sequence goes on from CM020618.1 coordinate 38,065,329, forward strand.
ATGCGGGCCAATGATGCCATCAGGGAATCCCCTGGTGAAGGAGGCGGCGGAGTGAGGTCGGTCGACGACAGTTGAGGCGGGCCCCCGCCTCCTGCCGTCCGAGCCGTGCCAAACGTCGATCCGGCACCGGAAAGCATTGGCGTCTCAATGTTATCGATCGGGTTCCCGATCCCGGTTCCCGTAGTCACCTCCGGAGTCGGCGTCGACGCCGATCCGTCATCTTGAACGTTCCCCGTCTCTTGGGTAGACATAGTCACAATCAGTCCACCGACGCACCGATCACCACGAATAAGAGAGCGAGGGGGTCGATTGGGGAGAGTAACAGTATGTCACAGTCACAGGTAAAAGCTCAACACAATCGATCAGGTCGCCACACCACGAGTACAAGAAAAGGACCGGATCCCTATCCGTGTGCCAGGGCCGAAGACGGCGTCACCACAAGGGTGACGGAAACCCGTCTCCTGCTGCTCCACCAATGTAGCACAATAGGAATCCGTCGCACGTCCACTCTCAGGGAACACTCACCAAGGGGGATCGGCACCAACGTCACCGGGAGGCCAAGGTTGCTGTCCTTGGAGCGCAAGCCACGGGACCAAGATGGGAGCCCAAATGGGAGGGGTTTGTTGTTCTACCTTGGCCGGCGGTGGATTCGCCACCGGCCCCCTCGTTATAAACCCTCGGAGACACTACTAACTACCCTCCACCCCAAGATGCAAGTCCCTCTGGTCATACGTAACTTATAGATACCGTGACCAGCTCGGACTCTCAAATTGAAGTTAAGGATTAGAAGTAGCCCCCCTGATATTAGGGTCACAATACGGACAACCATATTGCTACACCCCCCCACCACACACTCGCCAGCACCAGCACATTCGCCCTGGCCGCCGCCGACACCGTCCGCAGCACCCCCCCTGCACCCGCCAGCGCACCAGATCCAGTGGGCGGCGTCGTCCGCTGCCCCAAGGCTGGCGACCACCGTCGCCGGCAAGCACCTGCGCCGACCAGCGGCACAACAAAGGGCCCTCGTTGTCGCCAATCAGAACCGTTCTTTGCATGCCACCGGATCCGCCAGTCGCCGCGCGCGCTCCCACGCGCCCTTACGCCTCCCATCATCTGTCAACGCTCGTAGAAGGGTTCTGTGGACAAAAAATCCAAGAATGACTTCAAAGAAAACATCATTACCAGTGTCACGGGCAGGGAAGTTGAAGTGCAGACAATAGTTTCGAAGGACGAGGAAGGAGATTAAATGGAGTACAGCGGCCTTCGCCGGGTCTCACGCCGTCCTCTCTCGCAGCGCGCGGATCCAATCACGACAGCTCGCTTCATACTTAGACCGAGCGTGATTGCCGTCATCGACACCAGAAAGCAACTGATCAGTCAATTGCGCGACGTCACCCGACCCACTCAGAGTGGACCCACTAATACCAAACTTGGTAGCGGCGGTCGTTACCGCGTTCAGGAAAGAGACACGCTCGCCGCCCCGCTCGTCGGCGAAAACAAAATCGGTCAGATCCATGGCTGCCTCCGCAGGCGTCAACCGCAGTCGAGCAAGGCTCTCCGCCACCGGCGTATCTGCTCTCGCTGTCGAGATCTCGATGTCGCGCTGGGCTCTGCGCTCCGCCCTAATGTATCCGCGATCGCCCAGCGAACCACAAACACAAAAAGAGCATGCGAACCATCGCGCAAAGAATCAGATGAAATGCATAGAAACGTACGTGTCCTTAGGTACCGAGACGAGCGTCAGTGTCGTGGCCGCCATATGATCCTATGAGTCCTGCCCAATCACCCGCGCAGAGCACACCCAGAAGAATAAATAAACAAAACGTACATGCGATGGGAGCCAGTAGGAGCGGAGAGTGACAGCGCCGATTGGCTTAGTCGCTTCGCCCCTATGCGCTGGGCCGCGGCTTGGGCGCCGCGTAAGGTCGCCAGCGCCGCCGCCGGCGCACCATCGTCGACGATGCCTCTGGGCCGGCCGGTAACCGGCGCAATGGCCCCACCCCAAGCGGAGGCACAGGCTGAAAGCCCTGCATCCGCCAACGCCGCCTGCTCAGTGGTCGCCGTTACATTCGGCGGCGCCAAAGCGGACGCGGCCGACCCGAGGGACTGTAGAGTAGAAGCTGCTGTGGTGACGGGGGCGACGGCGCCAACGAGGTTGGACACGAGCCCCGCCCGTTGGTTTGCCGTCTTATTCCGCGCCTCATCTTGATTGGCGTACACTGCTCGTACCCGGTGAACTTCCTCGCTAAAGAACGCAGGTGTAGATCCTTGACACAAGTAGTTTGATGCTTGTAGGTTCTTGTGCCCCTTCTTGTTGAAAGCAACACCTTTTTCTGTGATGACCCGCTTTAAAAGCCGAGGATCCAACGCAATCGTCTTCTGCGTGTGCCCTGGACGGCGGCACTCGGGGCATCTTCGTGGAAGCACAGCATGAAATTCACAGACACCAAGCATCCGGTGCGCAGAAAAAAAAAAGCGGTCAGCATACCGTTGCGGAAAAATCACATCATGCACGATGGTATAGTTCCCACTCGAGAGGGACATAAGGAAGGCTCGTAACGTACATCATGCGACACACGCAGTGCTGATCCTCGCACTGCGCCCCAGTGTAGAACGCATGGTTTGGTGGCAGCGTGCTGACGCACTGCAGATTCCCAGCTACAAGGGAGCACTGTCCAAAATAATGCCCCTTACCGTGGGCACCAATCTTCTGGTGACCGCACGCACCGCACGCAGGGGTCTTTTGACCAATGATGCCGATGCCAGTGGTTGCCGCGGGATGGTTACTGCTGGGCAGCTGGGATGGTGAGGGCGAGACTGCAAGATCATCTGCGTCATAGGACAATCAAAATCGAGGCACAAAAAGAAAACGCAACGGAAGGCATGCCGTATCACTCACAGTCTGGCATTATCAGAATTAATTCTATGACTCGAACGTCATGCGATCGCGCTGGGTACCACCTCCTACGCGGTTCAAGTCCTCTGCCACGATAGCGCACCTGTCTCATGGCTCATTGCTTTGGCCAGCATTGCGTCCGGGTGCAGCGACCGGTTGCTCGGGTGGTGTGGAAGGGCTTGGGCCAGGTGGGTGGGTCAAGCGCGCAAGAAAAAGCAGGTGGGGGTGCGTTCGTGACGGGGACGGCGGGCGGGAAGAAGATGGTCACGACGACGGTGGGGCCGTCGACGGTGGTCACGTCGTCGGGCGCCCCTGGTCACGGCGCCGGTGTGGCATCCAATTTCGTGGGGTCCCGAATGTTCTCTGGCTTTGAATATATTTTATCATGATCATCCATCTTAGATTTTTACACTGATGTTCCACGTTGATTTGTACCTCGCTTGCGGCCACCAGTCGAACATTCGCCAAGGTGCTGTAATGGTGGCCGAGACATGTCGAAATACATGTTGCGCATCACAACACGCATGAGCTACTTTTTGCGGGACGCACAATATGGCGGCGCGCACTGCGCCGGCCCGACCCGTGCGGCCGCCCACAGCCACGCCGAGGCTCACAGGCCGTCCGTGTCAGTCAGCGCCTCCCGTCCCGGCGGGGTACAATTGTACCCTGTCGTGCTCCGCCGACGACGAAATCCTGGAAAGTTACACGGATACAGCAGCAAATAACAAAGCATAACAAAGACGGACAAGCAGGCCCCGCATAGCCGTACGAGGGAGAACGGGCGTCAAGCGGGTAGCGGCAGCGCCTGCGGAATGAGGCGCCCGAAGAAGAAGTGGGCCTCGAGGTTCGCAATGGCGAGAGCGTCGTTGTAGCTCTTACTCAACGTCTCCATGGACATACCTGCCCATTGGGCGACGGCGTCCAGGCTGCTGGCCGCCACCGCCACCCCCACCGCCGCCACCGCCGCCGCCGCCCCGCGGGGGTTCCCACCGGTGAGCGGGGCGCTGGTTCCCCACCTGCTGGCGGCGTGGTGCGAGGTGGTGGCGGTATTTGTGTATCGTGAGCTCCTCTGGCCCGAGGCTGGCAGTGACGGTCGGGGGGGAGGGGGCGGCTGCGATGGTGGATGCAAGGAGTGAGCGGGGGTCGGCGGTTACGGCGACAGCGGCGGTGGCGGCACCAGGCTCCTGTGGTCTTTTCCCGACATTGTCGGGGGCGGCGGCAGACTGTTGGTGATGGGGGTGGACTCGGCGGCGGCGGTGCCCCCCCCCCACCTGCCCCCCGACGCGGGGGCGGCGGCGGTGGGCAGCCCCGCTGCGGGCGGCGGCGGGTGGGCGCACCCCCGCTGAGGGGCGGCGCCCTCATCTGCCGACGAGGGCGCCCCCCCCACTGTCCGGTGCTGTATAGCGAAGCCCCCCCCCCACTGTCCGGTGCTGTATAGCGAAGCCGCCCGGTGGGTGCCCTCGGCGGGCCCCTTCCACGCAGCCACAGTCGCGCTCGTGGCCGCCGGCAGCGGCGGCGGGTGGGCGCACCCCCCCTGAGGGGCGGCGCCCTCATCTGCCAAAGGGGGGGCCCCCCCTCCCGGGCCGATGCTGTATGGCGACGCCCTCCGGTGGGCGCCCTCGGCGGGCCCCTTCCACGCCGCCACCGTCGTTCGTGGCCGCCGGCAGCGGCGGCGACGGCAGCGGCGACGGCAGCGGCAGCGGCGGCAGCGGCGGCGGCGGCGGCGGTGGTGACAGCGACTCGCCTGGAGGTAATGGGAGCTCTCCCGGCGGCGACGGGGACCGCCCCCGAACGCAGTCCTCTGGCTCGGACGAGGTCCGGGCGGCCCCACAGCTGCAGGATGAGGCCCGCAAGGAGCACCGGCGCAAGAAGCGAGATTCCCGTGCTTTCGCGCTCTGGCGGCGGCTGTACCGCCGCCGCTGGCTCCGCCAATACGTGGAGAACGGGACGCTCGTGCGAGAAGGGAGCACGCGCGTCATTGGCACGGACGAGCTGTTTATGGACCTTATTGGTATGTGCTCGTGGACGTTTGCATGGGGGTGTAGGGAAGGAGCGTGATGGGCTGCGCTTGACCCCTCGAAACGCGACGTCAAGAGGGGTGTCATCGTGCCGGCGACCCTCTCGACCCCATGGTGGCAAAGGCCGCACGGTTGGTCGGTGCCACGACTCACACACGCTCTGTCTCTGGTGTGTGCACTGTGATTGCTCTGTGCGTATTTGCTTCGTTTGATTGTCGAGCTGAATGATGGATGTCGCCTGCCACTTCTTTGTATCGGCGTAGTGGTTTCCTGTACCTCTGCCGTTGGTCAGGTGCTGCGCAAGGCGCCCAACCCGGGCTACCGCGACGTGGAGAAGTTTGCGCTCTTGTTTGCTTCGGTGTGGGGCATCTGGCGTGACGCAGGTACGTTTGGGGAGATGCGAGGCAGGTGGAAGGATAGGCGGGGGGAGGAACACCCGGCTGTTCCCGCGCGTTCTCGGCTAGGGAGACCTATGGGGGCTGTAGTTAGTGCTCTTTTGGAGACAGCCGCTCGTAGATGCTTTGGCATGCGATGACCTGTGTAGTGCTATTCGCTCACACATTGGGCTGACTCGGCGTTTGTGTTGCTTGCCTTGCTCCGCACTGTTTTCTCTACCTCGCCCGTTTGTTCTTACCTTCTTGTCGTCATTATGACAGGCTGGCTGTGGAACATGTTCTCTTCCTGTGGTGATCTAACGGAGAAGCTGGTGGTTTATCTGGCCATGGCAGCCTTGTGTGGTGTGGGTGTCTCCGCTCCTTTGGCGTTTACCTCTGACGAAGCGGCCCGCGGGGTGGGATTCTCGGCATTTGCCTCATCTGTCTTTCTCGGCCTTTCGTTTGTTCTGTATGGGTGGCACGAGCCCATCCTCAACCATCGTTCTAACCTATGGAACTACGCGACAGGGTACGGCCTGTGTATTATCCTGACGGCCATCCCGTATCTGTTGGCGGGCGCAGTGGGCTCGCCAAACGTGCGGCGAGCCCTCTTTTGGGTGGCCATCGGGACTGTCCAAAGCCGGCTCGTGTGGTACCCGGTGCTGTTCCGGCAGGTGCACAAGCTGTACCACCGCGACCCGGCGCTGCCGTCGGTGAATGTGGAGAGCCTGGCGGAAAAGGCACAGCTCTTGACGCTGATTGTGCTTGGCGAAAGGTATCGTGTTGGGCGAGTCGGGAAATGGTCTTGCCTTTCTGCAACCGGGGGAGTCCCCGGGACTGTCTCTGTAGTTGTGTGGTTTTGAGAGCAGTGCGTGATGTGCTTGGGGGCGCTGCTCACCTCCTTCGATTGTCTTTTGCAACTAACATGGTTTGTGGTGTGTTGGTTGTGTTCCCCTCTCTCTCCGTCCTCTCTTTGTTGTCCGTGAGCGTTTTGTAGCATGCTGGTTCTTCTCTTGGAAGGAGCGGCCGTCTTGTCTGATGGAGCAGGTACGTTGAGGTACCGAGTCTGGGGGTGGGGCGGCGATCGTTCTGAGCAAGCCAGTCACTGAACACGAACATGGGGTCGGACAGTGTCGGCTCCTGCCGTGCGTGCTGGAGCAGCACCCGTGCGCGGTCACTCCCGTTGGCGCTCAGCGTAAGTGCCTACACCAGTGACGACAAAGGATTGCTTTCCCCGGTCCACTCACACGTCGGTGGCTGCTGCGTGTATTGTTCAACTTCCCCGCGGTCATTGCATGACTTGCGCTGATGGTACCCGCGCGTTCTCGACCATTTGCTTGCCCAGACCTTGGCCGCATCATGATCATTCTTGCTCTGGGCACCCTCATAACGTATAGTTATCACTCGGTCTACTTCGACCTTGACAAGCCCGTCCTGCCACAAGGCCACCACGCGTTGCGGTACAAAGTGTGGACGGGGATGGCTTGGGTACGTTGGACAGAAGAGGGCGGAAGGGGTGAAAGGACAGCCGGCTGTTTTCGCGTTCCCTCGAGGAGCGCCGTTGGGTCTGCTTGCATTCAAGGTGAGGAGGGGGCTTGCGCTCGCTGTTGCATTGGCCTGGTATGACTTGTACAGTGCCACCAGCTTGCACATGTGGCTGACGTTTGCGTTGGTGCTGCGTGCCTCCAGCTTTCTCCTCGTTGACGGTTTCGGACTCTCGCCATTCGTTTGTGTTTCCCTGTGCTCGTCTCTTGTCTGCTTCTGTTCGTTCCCTACCTCAGATACTGGGCCATCTATTGTACCACATGAGTCTTGTGCTTGCGGCTGCAAGCCTGGGATGGGTTGTTCGCGGCGCTGCGCTGCGCACCGCTGACGGCGAGGCGGACCCGTTCCTCCGCGCCGAGCGCATCATTTTCAGCTGTTCATGGGCAGCCGTGTATTGTCTGTCAGCCGGCTTGTCTGCCCTACATGACGGTGGCCCCCGAGCCGTGACGAAACTCCCCCGCCTGGTCACGCGGGTGGTGCTTGCCACCACGCTTGCTGTGGTGCTGCCACTCAAGCGGGATCGTCTGTCGGCGCTCGACGTATTGATCATCACCACCTGCATTTCTCGCCTCATTGTGATTGTTGAGGTGGTGCTGAACGAGACAGACCGGCTGCGGTGGTGGGTCAAGGTGCCCGCTGAGCTCAAGAAAAAGGCTGAGGACGCGCAAAGGGGTAGTGACGCATCGGGCGAAGAGGGCGTCGGCCATGCTGGCAACACGGCCGCGGGGACAGAGTCGGGCAGTTCCAGCAGCGACGGGTCTAGCGACGAGGAGGAAGATGTGGAGAAGGGAAAGCCTCGTCGTGGACGCTGCTCCGGCGAGGACGGCTGCTGGTCGTGGCGCCGCCGCGTGACGCCGCCACTCGGCTCGGTCTCGGTGCGTGCCGAGGCGGACCCCCCGGGGGTGGGGAGCTCCGGGGTGAGCGCCGACAGCTTGGACGCGCCCGCGCGCTCGCGAGCCCGCGTCAGCAGGGGACGCCACTCGTTCGACCGGCGCGAGGAGCGTCGGCGGCAGCGGCAGTACGAGAAGGCTGACCAGGCGGGCGGGTTTTCCCTCTCATTTGTGGGTTGAGGGCGCCCGGGGAGGGGCAGCCCAAGGGAGTTTGTGCTTGTGGAGGATGGGGAGGGTTGGGTGATGCGATTTGATGGGGGGGGGGGTGCTGCGCAGCTGCACTGTTGTACACTGCTTGCTGGTCGGTGTGGTCTGGCTGGACGGCGTGTCGTGGGCTTCTTCGAATGAGAGTAGACGCTGCAACCGCTCTGAAACGGACGTATGATTGCCCCCCGGGCATGGCTATTTACATATACGTAGATGTTCTCCTCCGTCATTTTCTCGGCTGGACGCCGTGCTTCCACAACACCGACCGCGGGAACCGACTTCCTCTCGTGGCCGCACGCCACGCCGCGTCCAAAACGGCTACGTGCGACTCACTCCAAGCCGCCCTTCTGGTGACCTTCATCATCCGGCCCCTCAGCAGACATTCCGCGTCGTACGCCGCGTTAGTCTTACTTCCGCGCGTCATGTCAGGCACTCTGCCATGCCGCCGCACAAAGGCGATCACATCGGCAACGAGGTTGCGTTGCCGCTGGTGCGCAGAGCGCTCCATCACAGCGTCCGGGGTGACGCGCCAGTCCCACCCCAGGGCATCCAGCCAAGCCCGCCGGAGCGGGTCCACGCGAGTGGGCCCACGGCGCCGTAGTGCACATACAGCCGCGCCAAGTGCCCTACCCCGGCCGTACTGTGCGTCATGCGCATCGGTTCCGACGATGACGTCGCCGTGCTCGGCCAGGTGTGCTAAAAGTGCCTGCTGCAGCGCCGACCATGACGAGGCATCGCGCGCAGTGCCTCCGTGCACGGCTCGGAGCGCCGGCGCATTTCGGTTGCGCAGAGACCAACCGCACGACAAACCACGGCGCCAAACCGCGTTCTCCATTGCATCAGCAATGACCTGCAGGATGACCTTGCCCCGGACCTCGCTGACCTCCAGGAGAGGTACAAGCGCCCACGTGCCAGGCGACTCCGCCTCATCAGCCGCCAGGTCCTTATCAAACTTTGTTTTTCCGCCGCGCATGTGGCTTCGGAAGCGCGTGTCGCATGCTGCCTCGCCCGTCTTTGCGTACACAGCTTGGCCCACGTACGTGTCGCCGTCGCCGTTGATGATCAGGTAGACCGACGCGGTATATCCCGCCCCCGCGGCGTGGTCTGCCGCGACGGCGTCGGCCACCGCCGCCGCCTCCCCTTGTCGTTCAAGCGCCTCTCGCTGCTCCGCGACAGCTGCCAGGGCGACGCCGCTCACCCACCTGTGCCAGTCCTCGCATGTAGACAGCGCCTCCGCGCGGCGCCCACGCACGACCGCACTCCACGGCCCCGGACAGAGCACGCGGACACACGGTGAGGGACGAGGGGGGGGCGCACCGCCGGCAGCGGCACCAGCACCGCCGGGGGGGGGGGGGGGGGGGGGGGGGGCACCGCCGGCAGCGACATCAGCACCGCCGGGGTGGTCGGGGGGGAGGGTGGCCGCACCGCCGGCAGCGGCACCAGCACCGCCGGGGTGGTCGGCGGGGGGGGTAGCGCTACCGCCGGCAGCGGCACCAGCACCGCCGGGTAGGTCGGGGGGGGGGGTGGTCGCACCACCGGCAGCGGCACCAGCACCGCCGGGGTGGTCGGGGGGGAGGGTGGCCGCACCGCCGGCAGCGGCACCAGCACCGCCGGGGTGGTCGGCGGGGGGGGGGGGGGGGACACCGCCGGCAGCGACATCAGCACCGCCGAGGAGGTTTGGGGGAGGGGGTGGCGCAGCAACAGCTACCCCACCCCCCACCCCACTTTGCGGCGGCGCCCTCCACGTAAGGGCAGATACATATCCGGGGTGGGGGGCAGCACGAGATACCCCACCCTCCACCCCTCTGGACGGTGGCGCCCCCCACGCCAGGGCAGGGGCAAGGCGGGGGGGGGCACAGCACCAGCAACCGCACCCCCCACCCCACTTGGCGGCGGCGCCCCCCACGCCAGGGCAGGGGCAAGGCGGGGGGGGGGCACAGCACCAGCAACCGCACCCCCCACCCCACTTGGCGGCGGCGCCCCCCACGCCAGGGCAGGGGCAAGGCGGGGGGGGGGCACAGCACCAGCAACCGCACCCCCCACCCCACTTGGCGGCGGCGCCCCCCACGCCAGGGCAGGGGCAAGGCGGGGGGGGGCACAGCACCAGCAACCGCACCCCCCACCCCACTTGGCGGCGGCGCCCCCCACGCCAGGGCAGGGGCAAGGCGGGGGGGGGCACAGCACCAGCAACCGCACCCCCCACCCCACTTGGCGGCGGCGCCCCCCACGCCAGGGCAGGGGCAAGGCGGGGGGGGGGCACAGCACCAGCAACCGCACCCCCCACCCCACTTGGCGGCGGCGCCCCCCACGCCAGGGCAGGGGCAAGGCGGGGGGGGGGCGGCCAAAGGGCGGCGGGGGGCAGCGGCCAGAGGCCGGGACGGGCTGGCTGCCAGCCAGGGACCGGAACGTAGTGCCTGGTCGCAGTCCTTGGAGGCGTCGTCACGGCCACGGTCGCCGTTGGTCGTCTTGCCAGAGCGGCGGCAGCCTTTCGTTCCAGGCGCCGCACTTTGGCCCGCTCATTGCCTCTTTCACGTTCCTCGGGGTCTCGCTCCCGAGTCACAGGCATGGTGGACAAGGCGGTGAGGGGAGTACCGTCGGAGGGGGCGACGGGTGGAGCAGAAGGCGTGAACATTCGTAGTGGGCGACGACGGCGGACGGTGGCGCATGCGCGCGGCATCCTTTCTGCTGAGGCAGGACGCGTGGGGAGCCTAGCGGCCACTCGGAGGCTGCATAGGAGGGGGCCGCGACAAACCATCCGTGCACGAGGAGGCGAGGAGAGGGAGGAGGCGGGGATGGGGAGGGGCAAGTCGCCATGCATCCGGCCGTCGGCTGCCGGGGGACACTGTCCCCTGCAGGTGGCTGCACGAGGAGGCGAGGAGAGGGAGGAGGCGGGGATGGGGAGGGGCAAGTCGCCATGCATCCGGCCGTCGGCTGCCGGGGGACACTGTCCCCTGCAGGTGGCTGCACGAGGAGGCGAGGAGAGGGAGGAGGCGGGGATGGGGAGGGGCAAGTCGCCATGCATCCGGCCGTCGGCTGCCGGGGGACACTGTCCCCTGCAGGTGGCTGCACGAGGAGGCGAGGAGAGGGAGGGGGCAGGATGGGGAGGGGCAAGTCGCCATGCATCCGCGTGCGGCGTTGTGAGGCATGCGGACGAACAGGACGCGTGAGGGAGGAGGCTACTAGTACCTACGGGGGGGCGGGGTGTCGGCCGAGAACAAGCTCCGGTCCTCGTGCAATACATGGCGTTCGGAAGAGAAAAAAAGAGTCGCTCGTGGTGGCCAGATCGCAGCTCACGGCCCTGTAGAGTGGTCGACTGTGTAGAGATTGGTCGACCAAGGTACATACAGACGGGCTACTACCGCCTGCCTGCCGCGCGCCCGCGGGCGCGGTATTGGGCAGGGCAGCGCGCTGCCCTGCCCAATGGGAGCGCCCGCGGGGCGCGGTATTGGGCAGGGCAGCGCGCTGCCCTGCCCAATGGGAGCGCCCGCGGGGCGCGGTATTGGGCAGGGCAGCGCGCTGCCCTGCCCAATGGGAGCGCCCGCGGGGCGCGGTATTGGGCAGGGCAGCGCGCTGCCCTGCCCAATGGGAGCGCCCGCGGGGCGCGGTATTGGGCAGGGCAGCGCGCTGCCCTGCCCAATGGGAGCGCCCGCGGGGCGCGGTATTGGGCAGGGCAGCGCGCTGCCCTGCCCAATGGGAGCGCCCACGGGGCGCGGTATCCCACCCCCTGCGCTCCACTCCTTCCTCCCACGCCTCTCCGCCTGCCCCCCCCCCCCCCCCCCCCTCACCTCCCCCCCATTCGCCCACTCCCACGCCCCACTGGTATCATTTGGGGGGGCGACGGAGGTGGATGTATGTACTGTACACGTCAATGACGATGTTGAGGTGGGCGCCCAGCTCCTCCGTGCGGCCCACGTAATCGACCCTGCACTCACCCGGCCCGTGACCAACGTGCGGCCGGGCACCGCCTACCCACCCGTCCTCCTCACCGCTGGCCTGAATGACCCGCGGGTGGGGTATTGGGAGGCGGCCAAGATGGCCGCCCACCTGGCCACCTCACCCACCCCCCCCCGCCTCCGCCGCCGCCACCGCCGCCGCCGGTCAGTCCCCTGCGGCCCCGCGGTGTGGCTGGTCGTGTGGGCGTTTTACCTACGGGGGGCGAGGCCGGCCGGGGGGGGGGGGCGCGAGGCCCACCCGCTGGTCGCCGCGCCCCCGCCCCCGGCGGCCGCCTATGGCGCTGCCGACGCCACCCCAGCAGAGGACACCTCCGCTACGGCCGTGGCCGTAGCCCCGGCCGACGCGGTGGCGACGCCGTCTGCCGGGGCGGCGGCGGCGCCCCCGGCCCCCCTCCAGTCTGGCGGCGCGTTCGCGTTTGCGACCTCCCTCCTGTGCTCCCCATATTCGGCCGTCTTTCTCGCTGCGGTGATGATCCTCAACGTTGGCACCGCGCTGGTCGGGAACCTGGTGTTCCTGTTTTGGGTGGGCGACCTACACGCCTCTAGCTTCCTCTGTGGGGTGTCGGTGGTCATTACGGTACGGCAAGTGGGGGGGGTGGGGGTGGCGGCTACCCCGTGGGCTCGATGTACTTGAGGCGTCTGCGGAAAGCCCCATGCTGATGGATTACCCCGGTCAGGGGTTGGGCCGCACACTCTTTGCAGCTCACCATGGCCCTCTGTCCCGCGCTACTCTTGTGGCCAAGGCGGGCCATGTCCTGTCATTGTCACGCGCTGCTGCACTAGCTCGCCACCTGACCCGCCTGACTCTCGCCACTGTGCCTTTTCCGTCGTAGGACGTGCTTCCTCCCTGTGCCCCTCCCCTTCCACTGCTCACCCACACTCTTTCTTTCGCACTATTGCGCGCGCTCCCTCTTACCCCCCGCGACCATGCCCTCCCCCCTTCTCCTGTGTTACCCCGCGCAGGTCATTTGTGAAGTCCCCCTCTTTGTGGTCGCCCCCTGGCTATCTCGCCGTCTCAGCGCGCCGGCCATGCTCCTCATCGCCATGGCGTGCTACGTCGTCCAGGTGGCGGTGTACGTGTGCATCAGTGACCCTCGATACGTGCTGTTCGTGGAGCCGTTGCATGGGGTGACGTTCTCACTGATGAATATAGCGACCGTGGCAGAGGCGTCCCGCCTGGCGCCGCCCCACCTTCAGGCCACGGGCCAGGCGTTTATCAGCGTCGTCCGGACGGTGGGGACGATTGTGGGCACCGTCGGTGGCTCTGCAGTCATGCAGTGGGCGGGGTCGACGGTGGCGTATGGCGTCGCGGGGGTACTCGTCGCAACCGCCGCCGTGGTCTACGGACTGGTTGCGTGGATTGAGCGGCGGCACGGGGGGGTGGTGGGCGTGGACTTGGCCGACTGAGCTTTAAGAAACCCGACGCCGCCAGGTCCAGTTCCGTGCGCCTCATTTGATTGTGTGTGGTCCTATCCATTGAGTGTCGCTCTCCACGCGCCGCCCTCCCCATTCCCCACAACCCCACTCGCCCTCACCTGCTTCCCGCCACGGCTCCTCACTCCACCACGTCTACCGGGAAGCCGTCGGCGTCTATGTATTTGCCGCCCACAGACCACGCCCATGCCGGGGTGGCCACCCCCCCCCCCGCCTTGACGGTAGTCCCGACACGACGCCCCAGCCGGCGCACCTCCGCGCCGACCCTCCCCCGCGCCGTTACCGGTGGCTCCTCGACCGCCGCCACCCCCCCCATGTCGGCTCGCGGTGGCTCCCCCTCTCCGCCCATTGGCCGGCCGCCGAGCCCCGCGCGCATGCCCACCCCCAGCGCCGCCCGCGAAGCGGGTGACCGGTACGCGTCCCGCTCGCGGCGGTCGAGCAGCTCCTCCACCCCCCCGGCGACGGCATCGCGGACCGCCTCGTACGCTGCCGCCGTTGCAGCGCGGTCGTCCAGCGCCGCGGCGCCCAGCCGCAGGGGCACCCCAAACCGCACGTACAGGCGGTCCACGCTGGTCGGCACCGCTAGCGGCGGGACCAGCACCGTTTCGTCGTCACCGTCGGCAACGGCACCGCGCCACGCCTTAGCCCCCGCCCCTGGCACGCGGGCGGCGTCGCGCATGCGCGCCGCCATGTCTGACGTGGTGGTGTCGGCGGCAGCGTCGGCAGTGCGGGCGGCGGCACCAGCCCCAGAGCGGCGCCCTCGGGTCGAGCTGCTCGCCGTAGGGCTGTCGCCACCACTTGTCCGGCCTGCCGGCTTGAAGCGATTAAATAGGCGAATCGCCTCGGCCACCTCGGGCGCGTCGACCACCACCTGCGCCATGTCCTCCGTGCCCACCGTCGACACGGGCACGATGAGCGCGCCCGTGGCGGCGGCGGTGCGAATGAACTCGGGGGTGGCGGGCCAGCGGAGGGAGTACTTGGCGTCTGCCCGCCGCTTGAGCGCCTCCCGCGCGCCGCCAGGGAAGAGGAGCGCCCACTGGCCCGACGCGAGGACGCCGGTAAGCGCCCGCGGGGAGACGGTGGCAACCCCAGAGGATTGCAGGCCGGTGCGCATCGTTGCAATTTCCTCTGCTCGGCTCGGCTTGTCCACCGCCGCGTCGCCATTTGCACCGCCCGCGTCGGCCATGCCCGAAGCGCCACGACGCGCGCGCCGGCGCTGCGGCGACGGCGTGGCCTTCGCCGCTTGCGTCGTGCCCCCAACCATCCCTGGCGGGGCTTGCCCCCAATCGAGAACCGCCGGGTGCGCGAGCGACCGCACCAGCACGCCTGTGTGCTTGTACACAGCATCCACAACGAGAGCCGCGTCAACAGTGCCCACCAGCGTGTGGTTCGACACAAAAAGGATGGGCGGCGGCGGTGGTCCGCCCGGAACCGCCACGGGGAGGTGCTCGAGGCCCACCACAACTGGGTCACACCAGGTGCGGAGAGGCGCATAGGGGGCCATGAGGGCCTCTTCCTCGGCGGGGGACGGCATTGGCGGGATCACCGTGGAAGACCACCCACGGCGGACAATGCGCTCCCGAAACGCCGCCACGCGGTCGCTCGATGCGAACGCCGCCGCGTCTGCGTGGACATCCCGCACGGCAGGCGCAACCGTCGTCGTGGCCGCCGTCAGCAGCGCCCGCAGGTTAACACGATAGTCTTGCAGCGGAGTGTGCCCCCCATGGGGAAGCATACACCGTTTCAGGCCCGGGATGGCAGCTTCAAGGCGCACCGCTTCCGTCGCTGAAGGCAGCAACAGGTCATTGACGCAGGAAATGACCGCCGCGTGGGGCGCCGCCCGCCCAATGCGGGCGTAGTCCTCGTCAGAGAGGGTGTACTCGATGAGAAGGCGGACGCGGTGGGCCACCACGGCGTTGGGGAGGAGCTCGGAGGCACGCGCAAAAAGGCCCGAAGCGGACATGAGGGTGTCCACCGCGGTCCGCACGTCCGGGGAGGCGGCGTCCGGCGCCACTGTGCTAGCCGTGTCCTGCCGAGCTGACGACGACGACGAAGTCGACGAACCCGACGAGGGCTTGCGCCCCGCCCCCAGCCCAAGGCGGGCGGCCGCATCGGCAAGCGGCTTGGTCAGCTGTGCGACCACCGACGAGCCATCAAACACCAGCGGGAGCAACACCGGCCCGATGATGGCCTTGTACACGTCCTCGGGGAGGTTGCCAGCGAGCGCCGCCCACACGGGCGTGAGGGCGGCGCGTCCAAACGAGGTAGCAGGGTTGACGACCACCAGGCCATAAAGACCCCACACCGGGACGCCCCGGGGAGTCGCCGCCCCATCTGACGCCGCCCCATTCAACACCGCCCCCTCCACAGCAGACCCCGCCGTCGCGCCCGCCGCTCCAGCCACCGATTCGACCACAGCAGCCTCGGCCTCCTCGCGGCGGCGGGTGAGCTCATTGGCCACAGCCAACGTAAAGCAACCGCCCATGCTCTCCCCCACCAGCAGCACGTCGTCCATATCCAAGGCGCCTGCCGCCCACGTCGGGCTGCCAATTGGCGTTTGCCCATCTGGGGTGGCGGCAGCCACGCGGGCACGCCGGCGGGCGAGCACCTCCGCCTCAATCAAGTGCAGGACGGTGTCGATGAGCTCTGTCCAACCAGATCGATTGGCGCGGGGGACCACCAGACAGCGCACATCATAGTCGGGCTCAAGGCCATCCAGCTGGGACACAATGCTGAACGTCGAGGCGACAGAACACGTACAAGGGGCGGCGGGGATGCGCCACAAGAGAGTCAAGAAAGCAAGAGGGTAATAGCCGGAGAATGTCAACTGTCAGCTTCCAGACAGCACCGTCACTGTCACCACGGAGCACATCTCTCGCACCGTTCCACAGGCCCTGCTCACCCGACCCCGCCCACCCGACCTCGCCCACCCGTCCCTCCCTGCTACGCCCCACCATCCACGTACCTCATGCCCGTCCCATCAATACCCGGAAGAAAGACCAGTAGCCGCTTCTCCAGCTTAGCGTCCCCTCCCCCCCCCCCACGCCCAGCAGGCGCCATAATCCGTAGATCGACCCCCTTGGTAAAGTCCATCCCCTGCACCAGCTCCGCTCCGCCGCCCGGCCCGTCGCCCACCCGCCGCCACGGGGAGAAGAGGAGGCCAAAGTCCACCCCCCCCGCGGCAGCCGCCGCGTCGGCCGCCCCCCCCGCACCGCGGCGTGTCAAGGGCACCGCATCCAGGGAAGCCGCTACCGCGGGGAGGGCCTGCCGTGGGGGGGGGCGCGGCGACCGGCGGTCGCGGCGGCGCGCTTCCGCCTGGCGTGACCGGGTGGCCCCCGCCGACGTGATCTCGGTCAGCGACGGCCGTGGTGGCGGTGGTCGGAACGACGGCATCGCCGGCATCGCCAGTGACGGAGAGCTGCCCTCCCCATAAACCGCGGCCGCGTAGTGGGCCGGGATCCCCCACACGGCGGCCCCATCGCGGAGCAGCCGCAGGTAGCGCTCACTCGGCCGCATCACCGACGCCGCCCAGGCAGGCAGCAGCGGGCGGGCGGGAAACCCCTGCCCTGCCGGCCACACCAGGCTCCGTACCCGCAGCGTGACGGGCGGTGCGGCGGCAGCGGCGTCGTCGCCGCCGTCGCTGCCCGCGGCGGGTACCTGCACCTCAACGGTCACCTGGGTGGCGCCACCTGGCAGGCCACTCCCTTCTGACACCTTGAGACGCGACCAGTCGGCAGCGCGCATGCGGTAGACGACGCCCATGGCCGCAGGGGGAGATGAAGTCGGTGAACCCCCAACGCCCGCCCCAACGGCGGGCTCACCCCGGCCAGGCGTGCGGAGCGGCCGCCGCGGATGCCGTGGGCGGGGGACCAGGTTGGCAAACGCCCGCTCCGTGGGCCCCACGCCGGGCACGTTGAACGCGACCGCCCAGTCTGGGGCCACGCCCACCGACGCTGCCACCAGCGGCAGCCGCCGCAGCGGCGACGCTGCCAGTGGGCCGTACGACCGGGGCGACATGTTCGCGCCGTACGCAAAGTAGAGGACGTCAGACGGGAGGGGGGGAACGGGGGGAGCGCCCCGTAGAGGCGTGCTGGTGGGCGCCGAGGGGGGGCTGGCCGCGGCCGCGGCGGCTGCTGTAGCCCCCTCAGCGGCAGCGCCATTCGCGGGGGGTGCGGCGGCGGGCCCCGCCCGCCCGCCCGCCGCCGTCACAGTCGACGCTACCGCCGCCGCGGCCGACACAGCTGCCGCCGCCCCACCCGGCGGGTCGGCCGCCGTCGCCGCCGACCGCGGGAAGCGGCGGGATGCGGCCCCGGCGGGGGTGGCGGCGGCGGCCGCCGTGGCGCCGCGGCGGCGCTCGTGGCCGCCGGCACCCGCCACGGGCCCTCGCCGGGGCCCTCCATGGGGGGGGTACTGGCCACGGCGGCGGCGGCGGCAGCGGCGGCCGACGCGGCCACGGCGACGGCAGCGGCGGCGGCCGCCGCCACCGCCTCGACTCCCGGCGGGGGCGGGCAGCCCCTCGGCGGGCTGGGGGGCGGGACGCTAGCGGGTCTGCCACGCCCTCCATCTTCCGCGGAGGGGGGGTGAGCTCCACCGACGGCAGGGGCTTGCCCCCCCCGATCCCCGCCGAGCGCCTTGCGTGGGACTACCGCACCGCCCTGACGGTGGCGGCGGCGGTAGGGGCGGCCCAGCCGGCGGCGGGGGTGGGGAGGCTGGGCGACGCCCCACCCGTCGAGAAGCACACGCTGGGGTGGCTGATGGCGCTGGCGGGGGCCACCGTGGCGTGGGGGGGGGGGTGAGTGGGGGGGGGGGGGTGGGAGCGAGGCGGGGGGGGATGCTCTCCACCGCCTCGACGGGCGTAGCGGCGGCGGTGGGTGGTGTGGGGGGCGGCGGCAGCCGCGACGGTGGGGGTGCCGATGGCGGCGGCGGGGGTGGCGGCAGCGGCGGCGACGGCGGCGGCAATGGCGGCGGGGGTACCCTCGCCAGCTCTGCTGGGGTCGGCACGCACTTCGCAACCCCCCCCCCCCGCCCCCCCCGGCGGGTCCGCGGCGGCCGCCGCCGGCGACGTGTTTCCCGACGCCGTTGCCCACACCAACCGGCTGGTGGTGCTGAACGTGTGGGCGCGCATCTTTGGGGCCCTCTCTATTGGCCGCCCTGGTGTGGCGGCGAGGCGGCTGGCCTCCCACCTGCGGGGGCTTTATCAAGGCGTGCCGGACGCTGGCGTTGGGGCGGGGGCTCCCGTTTGGCCAGCGCGGCACGCAGCTGTTCACAATGACCCAGTCTCTCATGTGGTCTGCTGCGGGGGGGGGGGGCAGGGGTGGAGGTGGGGTAGGGACCACCACGAGGGGCGATAATGGTGGTGGTAGTGGTGGTGGTGGCGGTGGTGGTGGCGGTGATGGTGGCGGCGGCTTGTCCTCGGCTGCCAAGGACGCCCTTACCGGCTCGTCGCCGCACCGAGAAGGCGGTGGGGGCGGAGGAGCGGCGGGGGACCGCTGGCCGCCACCTCCCTTCTGCGGGCGCGTCGGGAGCCTCCCGCTTCAAGACTGCCGAGGCCACCGCTGGCGAGCTCGTTTGCGCCCTCCGCTATGTGTGTGTGGAGGCCAAGGCGCCCGGCGGGTGGGGGGTACTAATTGCCGACGGCCGCCGCGGGAGCAGCAGCAGCGCCGCAGGTGGGGGAGGGGGTGGGGGCAGCGTGTTGGCCGCCGCCGGCCCTGGCGTTGGGTCGGCCGTCCTGTGCATCTTTTATCTCTTTGACATGTGCGACCTGACGCGGTACGTGCCAGCCTTCCGCAGCAACAGGCGAGGAGGGGGGGCGCTGGCATCTGCCACCGGCCGTGGTCGTCAGCACGCGCCGGCTCTGGGGCAGGCAGGGCGGCCGGGCGGGGGCGGGGGTGGGCACTCTGCCGCTCTGTGCTGATGCTCAGACCCCCTCCGCGCCCTTCTTGCTGGCTGGGTGTCACCGCAACCCCCCCCTCCCCCCCCCCCCCCCACGGCAGACTGCTGCGATTCTGGCCGTGCTCTTGGTGGCTGCTCGCGGGTTGCCACCAGCGGGCGGCGACAACACCCGCCGCCGGCCGCCCCCTTGCCCGTCGCTGGGTCGTACTGCCGCCTGCTCGGCCACCCCGTCTGACGGCGCCGCCGCCGCCGCCGCCACACCCAGCGATGGCCGTGACGATGGCGGTGGCGCTTCTGCCAAGACAGCCGGGGACCCTAACGCCGCTGTCATCGCCGCTGCCGCCGCCCACAGGCAGGGTGTGGAGCCGCTTGGTCTTTTGAGGACTGGCGGAGTAGGAAGAGGGGGGCGTTTGGCAACGGAATGCGTTCTTTATAGCTATTCTTTCCCCTCCTCGGCCCCAACTGGCCGAGACCATCTCGTCCTTGTAGCAAGCAAACAGCGACGGGGAGAGCAGAGGACGGGGCCGACCCTGGCCACAACCGCCAACGACCTCCTGCGTGGAAGTCCCCCGTCGCTGGCTTTCCCGGCTGTCCCCAACGCGTCGCTGTCGGACGCGGCGAACAGGAGCGCCACACTTGCCCTCGACCTTGCCCATCCCCGCGAGCGCCACCATCGCCGCGAGCGCCACCATCGCCGCGAGCGCCACCATCGCCGCGAGCGCCACCATCGCCGCGAGCGGCAGCGCCTGCACCGCGGCCCGATCCCCAGGATGACGCCCTCCCCACCGGCACAGTCTTGTCCCCGGGCTAAGCCGAGGTTTCATCATCCACGTACTCAGCGACAAGGGCTCGGGTGCCGACCAGCATGACAACAAACGACCGCACAGGCTGGCCGACCGCCCGGTGGTACGACTCCGCTTGCTTCAAGGCACGCTCGAGAAGATCGCCCACCGTCACGCAGACACGGTTGTCGCCGTAGAGGAATTTACCGTTGAGGCGGAGGTCCAGCTTCTCCTCGTATGACAGGGAGTTGATGTAGTAGTCGACCTTCGCGTCCACATAGTCGCCACTGCGTTCAGCCGCCTCGTTCAGCTCGTCGTAATCGTACAAGATGCCGTTGACGCGCACGACCTTGAGCTCGAGCAAAACCCTGGATGATCCGCTCTTGTTCTGCAGCATGAGGTCGTAGAAGCCCGGCCTGCCGCCACCGACGTTGAGAGGGTGTCTACGCCCAGTCGTCAGGACGGCATTCACCGCAGGCTGCGTCCTGAGCCAGCCTCCAACAGCGGCCTCCATGGCAGAGCTCAAACAGGTCTCGCTGAAGAGGCGGTCCATTGCAAGCGCGCCCGAGTCCCAGCCGTGCAGCACGGCGTCCACCAGTAGGGTGACGTCTCTGGAGGACGGCGTCTCAATCAGCCGCTCCAAGAAACAAATGTCCGACGCCAACGCCATCTCAAGGCGGGTGAAGTGGTCCAGGCATGCGAGCAGGTTGGGAGGGTTGAGCACCGTCAAGGCGCCGTTGTTCTTGCGCTCCCGCACCGATAGGACGCCGTGGTAAAAAAGGAGCGCCAGCGCCCGCTGGTACGCCAGCGAGGTAGACGCGTCAGTGTCGGCGTCCAGTGCGGGGACACGCACGACGTCCCGCGAAGCGCTCGTCCTCGGGGTCAGCTCCGCCAATGTGAAAGGACTCTCAAGCTGCCGCGTGCGGACAGTGAGCTCCTTGGAAGCCTGGAAGGCGTCCTGCAGCGCGACGACGCCAGCCCGGGAAGAGGAGCGAAGGACCGAGGTGACATTGTGAGACAGGGACACGTTGTCGTCCTTCATGAAGTGTTCAAGCTCGGCATCCATGCTCTCGTGCCGCTCCTCGAGGATGACCGCCCGGCGTTCTCCGTCGCCCTGCAGCATCTTGAAGAAGTAAATGACGTAGGCCGCCAGGTAGAGTGGCTGAGACTTGGGGTGAAACTTGTAGCCGTTGTAGAACTTGCGCATCAGCCTCAACGTTGGGATGCGCTCAGCTTCCGTCAGAGCGACCTGCGACAGCCCGCGCTCCACATCAGCCTCCGTGAAGCCACAGCATTCAGCGTACGCCGGCGAATGGGTGAGCGACCACGCCACGTTCCAGCCGGAGGAGTCGGTGAGGGCAATCGGTGCAATGCCCGTGGTGAAGCTCCGCACTCTTGTCGAGATCAGCCTGGGCAGACTCTTGAGAGTGAGGTAGAACGCCCGCAAGAAGCCCGCCGGCCTCCGGTCGCGCGCTGGTGCGACTGCATCCTGGTATGCGTTCGGGTCCTCGCGCATCAGCTGGTTGAAAGTGCGGTCGTACTCGTCTACCAGCACGAGGAGTTGATGGCCCGCTGCACCGACAGCAGACGCCAACGCCTTGAGGTTGGCGTCAGCATTGTCTTCCTGCCAATGCGAGACGTGCACACGGTATTTGTTCATGAACACCAGCATAGCTCCGTTTAGCACGTCCCGAAAGAGCTTGTCCAGGGGAGGAGCGTGAGGACCCGACTGAACTTGGATGGAGAAGTCCAGCGGCAGCACACAGTACGCCCGCGCTCCTGCAGCAGTGCCGCCAGATGACTGCACGTACGCGT
Organism: Pyropia yezoensis; assembly: GCA_009829735.1. Taxonomy (NCBI): domain Eukaryota; phylum Rhodophyta; class Bangiophyceae; order Bangiales; family Bangiaceae; genus Pyropia; species Pyropia yezoensis. The sequence continues at coordinate 38,087,135 of CM020618.1, forward strand.
CCGTTGGGGATCCATCCCTATTGAGGAAGACCTCGTCGAACAGCTCCTGGGTCGTGTGGATGTCGTGGTACACCTGGAGGGGAGAAGCATGGTCATGCGATAGGTTGAATAAACACAAACAGTAGCAGGAGAATGACCGTGGAGGGAGCAGTTAGCAAGGAAAAAACGGAGCAATATGCACAGTCCTGCTCAAACGAGAGATGCTGACAGAGTCGACAAACGGTGAGAAGCGACACCCAAAACTCGCCCCCAGGGACTTGTGTCACACTCATACCTGCATCTGGGAGGTCAGCAGCGACTTTCCAGACCGGCCCGGCCGCAACAGCACCAGGTGAGGAGATGCGTCATTCTCCATCATCACAACGTAGCGCGTCTTGTCTACAAAGAAGCCGTTCTGCCGACGCAGCGTGACAATCTGGTCTTCGCCGTAGCACCATTTGACCACCTCGGCTGGAGATCGGGAGTGTTGACATTGTTTCGACGGGCGCTGGCCCGGCGAAAGCTCATTGGGAAAAGGTCCTTCACCGTAAACGGACGACACAAACCGGCGCGTCATCGCCAAAGGAGCACCGCCCACCCCGACCCCACCGACGCTCATGCATGGCTGCGGCACAGGAAAAGAAGTAAAGCGCAGGGTCACCCTTGCTGACTCACGCAACGAGACAGATGGGGAAGGAAACCGGCCAGCCATACGGCGAGCGATCAGCCCAAGCATGACTCGCCACAGGGACCGCGGCGGGCGGAGGGGCAGCGGCCACCACGTCGCCGACGAGGGACGGTGGCGGGAAGAGAGGGCGGCGGGTGGGCGGCGGGAAGAGGAGGCGGGGGAGATGAAAAGGCACTGGTGGTGACCCACGTTAGCGACAGTAGCCACAGCAGCGACGGCAGAAGCAGCAGCAGAAGCAGCGGCCGTAGGAGTGACGGCGGTGGCGACGGCGCCGCGTGGAATGGTGCCGCCCCCGTTTTGGTGGCGGTGGCGGCGAGCGCGGCCCGTGACGGGCGGAAGCTTATGGTGCTTCTGCTGGTGATGGACCTCGCTGCGGGACTGGGCGTCAACAGGGGGGGGCGCCAGTCGCGCGGGGGAGGCCCGCGGGGGCGGCCCCGACGCGGTCAGGCAGACGGGGGTGGCCGCGGCGAGGTCAGGCAGGCGGGGGCGGCCACCACGCAGGAGGGACGGCGGGGGCAGCCGCCACGCGGGCAGGCAAATGAGGGCGGCCGCAACGCGGGCAGGCAGACGGGGGCGGCTGCCAAGCGGGAAGGCAGGCGGGGGCGGCCACCATGCGGGCAAGCAGGCGGGGGCGGCCGCCACGCGGCAAGGATGGCGGGGGCGGCACCGACCTGGAAAGAGAGGCTGCGGAGGCGTCGACCGGGAGAGCCGGGCGCGACGTGAAAGGGCTGGCGTGGCCGGCCGCCACGTGGGAGGGCCGGCGGGTAAACAAACCATTCCAGACTTACGAACTTTCTCGCACCCTATTGATCGAGGTTCCCTGCTGGAACCTTGGAAACTATCGGTTAAACCCCTCCGGGAAACATCCGACTCATCCTGGGAAAGGTCCCTGGGAAAAGCCGGCGTCTAACCTGCTAGTGAACGGCCGACAATTACCCACAATTGGCTCGTCGGCGAAAAAGGGGGCGGGTGACGCACCCCGTGGTAGGTGAGGGTCACGGGCAAGATGTGCGCTGTCTTAGCGTCTTGCAGTGTCCACCAGACCACGGGGCGCGTCTGTCGCCCCCGTCTCCGCCCGACGTACCCCGTCCTGGTACTGGTTGGGTCGGTGGTGTTGGGGCTTCCCCCTGTCCACTTTTTGTGGCGGGGGGGGGCGCCATGGTCGCGCTACGGCCGCGGGAGGCGGCCCTTGCGCGAGGGTTGATCGCGCTTTTGGACGCGGTGACCGGGCCGCCGTCATTGTCGACGGCGGCCGCCCGTTGCCGCGTCCTTGACGCTGTGTATGCGTCCGTGCGGGCCAATGACATTGATCCGCTGCTGCGCTCTCTCGGGGAGCGCCGCGGGCGTTCTCGGTCGCGGTCTCGCCCCCGTTCCCGCTCCGGTTCCCCCCCCCCCCTCCCCCCCTTCCCCCTCCTCTGCCCCCCTTTCGCCCGCCCGGGCGGCTAGTCCGCCCCCTGCGGCCGCCGATGCTGGTCGCCGCCGCCCTCCGCCGCCCGCCGCTGCCGGGGCGGTGGCGTCGCTGCCCTCGTCGCCCGCCGGCGGGGGCGATGACCCTATGGACCTGAGCGACGACGATGGCGGCGGCGCCTGGAGCGCCGCGGCAGCCCGCCGTCGTCGCCGACGTCAAGCCGCCAAGGATGCCCGCGCCCGCCGGGCCGCTGAGGCCGCAGCGGCCGTGGTGGGCGCCGCTGGCGGCCCCGGTACCCCCCCCCGTGGCCCTCGTGCTGGGAAGGCGGCCGACGAGGCTGCCGCTGGCGCCCGCGCCAACCGTCAAGACGACCGTGCGGCCGCACCAGCAGCCGATTCGGTGGAGGTGGCCGGCGAGGGCGACGGCGCCGACGACCGTCGCCGTGACGGAGGCGCCGCGCGGTATGGACCTGCTGGCCCCGCCAGTGGTGCCTCTGCGGGTGGTGCGGCCGCCACCGCCGCCCTCACCTCGACCGCCGCTGCGCGCGCCGCGGCGGCGGTATTGGCGCTGACTGGCGCGCGTGGCGGCCGCCGCGGCGCCGACCCCCCCACCCTTGCGACGGTCCACGTGACCGGGGTGTCGTGGGTGCCGCGGGCGCACGCGCTCCGCGGGCTGGTGGCGGATGTCACCGGCCTGCCGCGGTCGAACGTAGTGGACGTTGACCGTTTCGGCGCGGTGGCGGCCGTTACGTTGGTGGCGGACGTCGTGCCCGCGTTTTTATCCGCACTGCGCACGGGTCCGGCGGTTGGGGTGCTGGGGGTTGTGCGCAACGCCGACCCGTGCAGCCCCGCCCTCTTTGGCGCCAAGCGCCGCGGGGGGCTCACCGCAGAGGCGGCGCGTACTGCGGCGGAGGACCTGTGTGCGCGTCGCCTGCGGGCCAAGCTAGCACAGCTGGCGGCGCGCCCGCAGATGCCGCCGCCGCTGCGGGACGCACTGCGCGCCCACGTGGCCGCCCAGTTGGCAGCCGCGCCGTCCCTGCGGGCGGCGGCCAAGGCCGCCCCGACGCCCGCCGTGGCCCCCGCCGCCCGGCCGCGCCCCACCGAGGCGCCAGCCACCGACGAGGCGCCGCCCGCGGCGGCTGACACCGCGGTGCCGCCGCCAGCTGCCGCCATCGACGATAGCACGGCAGACGCCCAAGCGCCCCCGGCTGGACGGGCGCCGGCCGCCACGGCCGCCGCCGAGCTCTCGTCGGCTGACGCGGCCACCCCGATGGACGGGGTGGAAACTCCAGGTGGGGGGGCGGGGGAACCCGATTTAGGCGCCGCCGTGTCGGCGCCGGTTTTTCCCGCCCCCTCTCCGGCGCCCAACGACGAAAATTCGGCGCGGCCGGAATCGCCGATTTCCTCCGCTGCTGCGGGGGGGGCGACCGCGCCCGCGACGACGACGACCCACGCCGATTTAGGAGAGGATAATCGGCGGGGGGAAGGGGACGCCGATTCGGTCGCCGCGGCCGGGACGGGCACGACTACGGCGACCGCGACAACGACGGCGCCCAAAAATTCGGGGCAGTCGACTTCTGCCGATTTGGCCGCTGTGGCGGGCATAACGGCGCCGCCGCCATCGTCGACCAAGACGTCGCCCGCCGCCCCGCGCGAGACGAGCGAAATTGGGGGGGGGTCACCGGCTGTCGCCCTGGCCCCTGCGTCGGCAGACGCCACGGATGTCGTCCCCCCCGTGGGCCTGCCCGCGAACGACACGAGGGAGGTTACTGCGGCCGTGCCGCCACCTGTCGATGGGGAGAGGAGTGTGGGCGACGGGGCGGCCTCGGTGGAACCTGCGGCACAGCCCTCGCTTGCGGGGGCGGCTGGTGCGGGGCACGCCGAGGCTGCCGCGTCGCCCGCGGTGCCTGACACCCCCGACAAGTACCTCAGCGAGGAGGAGGACACGGTGGGGGGGGACGTGGTGTCCTCGCCGCTCGCGAGCAGCGGCGCGGTGGCTGCCGTGGACGTCACCGTGGCGCCGCCAGCGCCCGGCGACGACCGCGGCGCGCAATCCAGCAACGTCTCCACACCGGCGGCAACGACAGCCGCAGGAGTAGCGGGAGCAACTGCGGCGGCGGCGGCGAGCATGGGCAGCAAGGCGGCGGTCGAGCGGGCGGCAAGCGGAAGCGCCCGCACTGGGCAGATGCCTGTTGTGGCCGGCCGGGCCGTTGGAGCCGGGGAGACCGCTGGTGGAAAGCGGGTACCGCTCCCGCCAAGCCCGACCGTCACCATGCCCACGACGGCATGGCCGGCCGGTGAGGCTCTCCCTATCGGGCTGCCCCCGCGGACGCCCGGCCCGAGTCCGAGTGGGGGCGACCCCGACCGTGCGCATGCGCGGGCGGCCGCCACCGCCGACCCGGCGCCCACCCCGGACTCCGACACGGGCGGTGTCAGCGCGGTGCTGCCGTCAACGGCCCGTGGCCACAAGCGGTTGCGGCCGGTGGGCGGCCGGGACAGCCCCCCTCCCTAGGCCCTGCCGCCGGCGCGGCGCCGGGGCGATGCTGGCAAGGCGGGCGCCGAGCCGCCTGCTGGTGCTCTGGCGGCCGCGCCTGCCCCCACACCGATGGAGGTGGTGCCCGCCCCCGCGCCTGGCCCGCCGCCGGCAGGGACCGACCAGCGCGCGGGGACCGGCGGGGCGCTGGCTGCCCACGCCGAGCCCATGCCACCCACCGTTAGCGACGCAGGGCGCCCTGAGTGACACTCATGGCGCCCTGGCTGGTGACAGAACCACCACTGGCCCCCCGTCCTCGGCTGCGGCTCCCCCCCTACCCCCGCCGCCGCCGCCCCTGGCGCCTGCCGCAGGCGCCCCACGGACGTACGCCGTCTGCCCTGTCCCTTCGTGCGGCGAGGGCGTACGCCGATTTGAGGAGGGCCCCGCCACGATAGTGGCTCACCTGCAGGCGAAGCACCTCCTGTCGGAGGTGCCGGCCGCAGTGGTGGCCGACCTGCATCTGGCACCGTGCCCCCACTGCGGTCGGGGGGACCGCAATGTGCGCGGCCGCCGTGGCCTGACCTCCCTGGTGGCCCACGCGGCCCAGTGCAGCCAGAACCCACGGCGCCGCCGTGCGCGAGCGGCGCGTCCATTGCCGACACCCGCACCGCGCCCCGCCGGGGCGGCCACGCCCGCGGGCGCGGCGTTGGCTTCCGCCCCCACCGAGGGCATGGAGCGCTACCTCACTACCCCCGCCGAGTGGCTGACTGCCCGCGAGGCCTTCCTTTCCTGCGTCGCCCCTGACGAGGCATCGTGGCCCTCCCTCGTTCCTTCCGGGGCGTGGACCCTGCAGCACGTGCCCGCCGCCCTGCTACGCGCGTGGCGCCTGCTGGGGGCCGAGGCTCTCGAGTGGGTCCGGAAGGACTCGGCGCGGCCACAGGCTTGGCTTTGGCTTCTGCTCTTTCCTAGCCTGCTGCTGCACGAGCCCTGCCCGCCCCACCCTGGCGCCCCCATCGCCCCACAGCCTACGCACGCGGAGCGCGCCGCCCGCATGCTGGACGGCTCCTTCTCTGCCGCACTCGACGCCCGCAATACGGGCATCTGACGGCCGGCTGCATGCGCCCCCCCACCGCCTGCACCGCCTCCATCGGCCGCCGCACCGGCTCCCCCCCCGCCTCTCCCCCCTCCCCGTCTCGACCGGGCAGACACGCGGCGCCTGACCCGGGCGCGGAGTCGCGCGCTGCGGCAAGTGCGCAAGGGCCGCCTCAGCGCGGCGCTACGCACGCTGCAGAACGCGCCGCTGGCGCCGCAGGCGGCGGCCATCTGGGCCCAGGCCCTCGCCCTCCACCCGTCGGCGTCGTCGGCCAAGGCGACGACCGCCAGCGTCGAGGCGGCATTCCCCGCAGAGCTGGCCGCGGCAGCCGAGTTTGGCACGCGCGCCGCCACTCCGCAGTCGGTCACGCGGGACACCGTGACGACGGCGATCCGCCGCGCCCCCAAGGGGTCCGCGCCGGGGCCGTCGGGCCTCCGCATGGAGCACCTCCACGCGCTCAGCGACGACGGGCGGGACGCGCTGGTGTCCGTCGTGCTGATGCTGACGGGCGATGCTGCGGTGGAGCGGGTGCACCCTGTGGCGACGCACGCCCTGGCTGGCGCCAACCTCCTGTTGCTGACCAAGCCGGGGGGGCCGGGCGCCGACGGGCTGCCGAAGTTGCGACCCATCGGCATGCCCGAGGTCATCCGGAAGCTGGTGGCCTCGGCGCTGGCCGGCACCATGCGGGACGCGGCGGCAGAGTTTCTCGCGCCGCTGCAGCTGGGGGTGGGCGTGTCGATCGCGTGTGAGCGGGCGCTCCATGAGCTCAACGCCTACCTCGCGCTCCACCCAGACGAGGCGGTCCTGCAGCTGGACTTTGCCAACGCGTTCAACCTGGTGTCGCGGTCGGCCATGCGTACCATGGTCGAGCGTGCCTTCCCCTTCCTCTCCTCCTACTTCCGGTGGGTGTACGGCGGGGACGCCCCCAACGTATACGGGTGGGCGGACCCAGCTGGAGGGGACCACGTGGGGGGGTTGATGGCCCGCGTTTGCCTGCCGTCGGCTCGGGGGACGCAGCAGGGGGACCCCCTTGGCCCTCTGTTGCACGCCCTGGCCATCCACCTCGTGCTGACTCGCCTGGCCACGGCGCACCCCGAGCGCCTTGTCAAGGGTGTCCACGACGATGTGGTAGTGGCCGCACCGCCGGAGGCGTTGGCCGCCGTCATGCGGGATGCCAGCGCGTGGGGGGCAGCAATTGACGCCGAGCTGGCGCCCACCAAGTGTGCGGCGTGGTGCTCCACCCCCCAGCCCCCTCCTGCTGGCTTCGTCGCCAACTGGCGGCCGGGCGGGGTGACCCAATTCTCGGTGCCGGTCGGCGCAGCCGAGTTTGTGAGCGACTCGCTCACGGACCTGGTGGCGGTGGAGCGGCGGCTCGCACGAGCGGTTGCAGACCTGGCGCGGTCAGAGTTGCAGACGCAGCTGCTGCTGCTGCGCTACAACCTTGGCCCACGGGCGAACTGCTTTCTGCGCGCCCTCCCTCTGGTGCCAGCGGCGCAGCTGGCGGCCGCACTGGGCCGGGAGGCGGTAGAGCTCGTCAAGGGGCTGCTCTGTGACGCCCGGGACAGCCCCTCGGTGCGTCAGGCGGTGCGGGAGCGCATGCCGCTCCCAGTCTCTATGGGCGGGGTTGGGATTTGCGGCCGCACCAAGGTGGTGACGGCTGCAGCCCTGGCGTCGCGGCTGGACGCCGTGCTACGCTGCCGCGCCTCGTCGCCTGCGCTTCGAGCGCTCGGTGATGCGTTCGTGGCGTGCGCCGACCGTGCCCGCAGTGGGACGCCAGGGGAGCAACGCTCTGCCGTGGCCGTCGCGGCCCCTCGCCGCCCGTGCCCTGCCGCCCAGTCGTGGCGGCGCCCGACGCCGCCCCACCCCCTGGTTTGAGACAGCTGCGGCGGGCAACCGCGGCCGAGTTGGGTCTGGAGGAGGGCGCCTCCGAAGAAGTGTCCATGATGGACAGCCACGCCCTTGCTGCCCGGCGGGCGGCGGCGCCGCCGGTGGTGCCGGGGCTGCCCGTGCCGCGGGCTGGGCCGACCATGCCGCCTTCCGACGACAGCCTTCTCGCGGAACTATGCCGGGAGCTCGAGGAGCTGCTCGACGCGCACACGGCGCACGTGCAGTCGCCGGCCTCTGCTGGCCTCTGGGCCTCCGCGGGACGGCAGCCCGGACGCCGGGCCGTTGCCGGCCGACCCCCTTCCTTCCCCGCCCCCTTTGGCCTGTCTGGCCTCCGCCGCACCCCTCAACTGGCCTCTGGCACATTAGAAGCAGATCAGGACACGCCACACCCCACCCCCCTCACCTGGAAGGACCTCCTTTCGTTGGCGGATGCCCCGTCGCAACGGGACCTATCTCGGCCCGCCCTGGCTGCGGCGCGTGCGCGGGTGTACCACACATTGTCGATGCATCAGCGGGTGCGCATGGCGGCGTGCCAGGGGCACATGGCGGCCCTCTGGCTGTCGGCTTTGCCCACTCCAGGGCCTCATGGACCCGCCTTAACTGGCGACGCCATGCGTGTGGCCGTGCGGCTGTGGCTCGGCGCCCCGCCGCGGTCTGACCCTCCGGCGGCGCGGTGCCGTTGTGGGGCGGGCGACGACTCCGAGGGGCGCCACTTCTTGGGTTTCTGTGAGGAACTGCACGGCCGCCGCTGTGCCCTCCACCTGCGCATCGCGCACCTGGTGGCCGGCGCCTTCACCCGCTCCACGTCGTGGATGGGGGTGGTGCTGGAGGCCGAGTTCCGGCCGGAGGACAAGTATGGACTCCGGCCCGACGTGCGGGCCAAGCGGGTCAGCACGGGCGCCTGCGCGTGGGCCGACGTGTCTGTCGCGTCGCCCTTTGCGGCGCGGCAGCTGTCCCGCGTTGCGGGGGAGCCGCTGACGCCGGTGGCCGCCATTGCGCGCGAGAACAAGAAGGTGAAAAAGTACGTTCCTGCCCTCCCCCGCGCCGTGCCCCCGTCTTTGTTCTCCCCGCTGGTGTGCGAGACGTTTGGGAGGGTGGGGCCCATGACGGAGGCCTTTCTCCGCGCGTCGTTCACCGGTCCCGCTGAGCGGGCTGTGCGGGCGGCGCTGCAGCGAGACGTGTCGGTCTCCATCTAGCGAGCCAACGCGAGGCGTGTAGCCCATGGCTACAAGAATTATTTTTCTGTTGGTAGGCGGGCTGGTGGGTTGGCAACCAGTCGAGGGGATGCAGGGGCCCTTGTGGCCCGCATTGGTGAGTAGGGGGCGTGGCTCCCCTGGCTACTGCCAGGAGGAGTTGCTTCTCTGAATATCCAATAAAAAACCTGCTAGTGGACGGCCGACAATTACCCATAATTTCCTCGTCGGCGAAAAAGGGGGCAGGTGACGCACCCCGTGGTAGGTGAGGGTCACGGGCAAGATGTGCGCTGTCTTAGCGTCTTGCAGTGTCCACCAGACCACGGGGCGCGTCTGTCGCCCCCGTCTCCGCCCGACGTACCCCGTCCATGAAACTGCCGGCCGCCGCCACCCGTTCCCCACCAGGAGCGCCGCGTCGCGTCGTACAGGACGCCACCGTCGCGTCGCCGTCGACAACCCCCCTCCCGCCACCGCCGCCGCCACCGCCACCGCCACCACCACCGCCACCGCCACCACCACCATCACCACCACCACCACCACCACCACCACCACCACCACCACCACCACCACCACCACCACCACCACCACCGTCGCCGACAGTGTCCACTGCAGCCAGTACGGGCCATAGATCGACCCGCGTAGTCGCACAGGTGCGACGTACGGGCGGGACGGGCACACCACTGGGAGGACGCTTGGTCGTCCAGGCCCAACGGATACCAAACGGGCGCTTGAAAGGTCACACGTTGGTACCCGTTAGACGACGAGCGGCCACTCACGCCAAGTTGCGGGCCGCATCGTCGTCCCGATTGCGAATCACGGGCGGGTGTGGAGCTGGGTGACCGGGGCCTTGTGGGGCCGCAAGAGAGCACGTGTAGCAGCCCTTGGCCGCTCACTCGCTCAGCGGCTTCGGGTCGGCATAGATGGCGCGGTCCTCGACGGCACAGGCGGCCAGCGCAGCTGCGCGCCGCGCCACAGCAGCAGCACGGGCAGTGGCTCGGACGGCCGCCCGGTAGGCGTCGGGGTCTGGCCCTCGGCGCGTCACGTGGGTAGCAGTAGGAAGGGGCCGCTTTGGCCGCCCCCGACGCATACCAGCCGCCATCCGCACACGCCGTGTCGACGGCAGAGGGCCGGGCGGCGGCCCATCCAGCTCTCCTGGCACCTTGGGGAGGGAGTTGCCCGTCGAGTAGATGAGCACCATCTTGTCGTGACACTCGGAGCACGCCTGGCTCGTGTTGAACTCGTCCTGGTCGACAAACCAGCACAGCCGTCGGAAATGGCGGCGGAGCCCGGCGTCCCCCCCGCGCACGCGCGCGGTGCCCATGGCCACGACGACCGCGCCGCCGCCACGGACCTGGCGAAGGAGGCCGCCGGTCAGGTCCCGCGCCACCGAGGCAGCAAAGCGGCCGCGTTGGATGGCCTTGCGCACACGCGTCGCCCGCAGGTGTCGCGTGGCTTGGGCGCCAAATCGCTGGACGTACGAGGCCGTGTCGCGACGCGCGGCCCACTCGAGCGTTGCCTGCAGGTGTTTCCTGCCGTCGCTAGTACGCATCGTGCCGAGTGCTGCTGCCAAGTCGACGGGTGGTAGGTGGCCAGCGACGCCGCCTTCGTCACCCGCCGCCGCCACCAGTCCCGCCACCGGCGCCGCCACCGGTCCCGCCTCAGTACCGCTGCGTGCCCGCCACTGCTTCCACGCACAGGCCAAAAAGTTACCGCCGCTGGCCTCGCGAAAGTGGGCGGCACTCAGGCTGTAGCGAAGGCCGGAGACGGGTGCCAGTCGACGACACACCTTGCGCCGGGGCAGCGCGTCCACCTGGTCCTGCAGCGGCGCGTTTGGGGTGGTGCTACTGGCACTGTTGCCCGCCGCGGCAGTGGAATCCACCAGCCACCGTGCCACCTTCTCCGCCTCGTGACGGGGCACAGTCCACCGGGACAGGCGCGTGCGACGCAGCACACGCCGCACCGCAGTGGCGAGCTGGGTGCGGCGGGCCCTTCGGATGGACGCCTGCGGCCCCCGCCGCACGCGCCCGTGGCCACCACCGGGGCTCGCCGTCTGGTAGGTCTTTGCCTCGGGGGGCGTCATCGCACCCGCTGCCGCCGGAGCCACCGCCGCCGCATCATCGTCGCTCCCCTCGCGTGACGACCGCCGCGCGTGTCGCTTGTAGCGGCCCCTCCCTCTCCCCGCCCCTGCAGCCGGGGCGCCCGCCGCCGCCCGCTTCCTAGAACCCCTGGGTGGGTGGCCCTCGGGCATGGTTGCGGCTGCCGTCACCCCGTCTTGGACGCCCGCCCCACGCAGGAGCGCCACGGCCGCCCGGTTGAGCGCGTCCAAGCCCATGTGGCGGGACCACGCGGCGCGCATCGCGTCTACAGCGGGGCGGGCGGGGAGGTCTGCCGTCGCCACGTGCTCACCGGGTGCTGCCGACAGTACGGCAGACCGTCCCGGGTCTCCACCGACCATCTGGAGCCACCGGACGCGCGCCAACGGCAGGCCAGCCCGCTCGAGCTGCGTCAGTACCCCCACCCGGGACGCAAAGCCTTTGACGCTGCGGTCCCGTGCACGTCCACCGCCGTCCAGCTTCTTGGCCCAGGCAACCGCCCGCGCCTCGGCCTCTGCGGCCGTGTCGGGTCGAGACAGAAAAAACATCGGGACGGGGAAGCAGGACCAAGCCCCGCTGTCCCTCCCCTTATCCCCCCAGGGTCCCCTCAGAATCTGGCCACTCAGAATCTCCCACCCCAGCACCTGCCCACCGGGCCACACGAAAATTCAAGACGATAAATGCAGAAAAACCCTCAAATCCAAGTTGGATTTACTACTAAGCTAACTATCCCAAACTTAGGGAATATGGACCCAAATGCAGGGGGAGGAACGGGTCAGGCTAGTGGCCTGCCGCCCCTTGCATGGCACGTGTTGCCCCCCCACCTGGGCGTCAATACTGCCACAGTCACCACGTTGCGTGCGTATTGAACGCGCGCCTGCTCTTGTGCCGGGTCCCACTCCTCGTCCGAGGTGGTGTCGCCGGCCAGCCTGTCGACGCCAATATCTTGGTCGCTGCCGTCGTCTTCGTCGCTCATCGTGAGTCCGGGGCGGGGGGGGAGGGGGGGGGGGCGGAGGCGGATGAGCGGGTTGTGTGTGTGGGAACGACTGTGAGGAGGGTGGGTGGGATTGTCGACGGTGGCTGACGGGGTCGGCAAAGATGGGGAACCGAAGGGCACCGCCTAGCGCCATATTTATCGTCTGGAAAGGCCCCATCCGGGCCGGGGCCCTCACTCGACGCCGTACGCGTGCTGTAGACGCTGGCGATGGGCTCCACGGGCCGTCATAAGGCCGGCAGTCCAGGTCCCCCCAACCCCCCCACCCCCCGCCCCCCGTCCCAACCCCCCCCCCCCCGCACCCCCCTCCCCCCCCCCCCCCCCCCCCCCGCCACCCCCCAACCGGCGCTGCTTCTCGCCCCCTCGGTGTGGCAAAAACCTCTCGCACACACGGCACCCAAGTTGGGGCGGTGTACAAGAGCAGCCTCCCGTGTCGGGAGAACCGGAAGAAGTGCAAGTCGCACACACTCTATCCCTGTTGTGGGGCAATCTCCCCACTGACAAACAAGAAGATGGTGTGTGGGCCAACAGTTTCTTGGTCGGGACGGGAAAGCAAGGCCAAGCCCCGCTGTCCCTCCCCTTATCCCCCCAGGGTCCCCTCAGAATCTCGCCACTCAGAATCTCCCACCCCAGCACCTGCCCGCCGGGCCACACGAAAGTTCAAGACGATAAATGCAGAAAAACCCTCAAATCCAAGTTGGATTTACTACTAAGCTAACTATCCCAAACTTAGGGAATATGGACCCAAAAGCAGGGGGAAAAACGGGTCAGGCTAGTAGGCTGCCGCCCCTTGCATGGCACGTGTTGCCCCCCTACCTGGGGGTCAATACTGCCACACTCCCCTCTCCTCAGTTCCGACCGACCCGGTCGGCCCTGTGAGGGGGTGCGTAAACGCACGTCTCGGCGTTGGGGGCGCGACTTGCTGTCCCCCCCTCGAGTAAGTAACGCGGATGTGGAGGCGGTCGCGTTGACCGCCCCTCTCCTCAAGCTTGCCCACTGGGCAGCTTGCTCTCCCCGGTTCTCACTTACCCACCACCACCACATCCCCTTCACCTTCCCCTGGGCCGCCCCACGCTGGGGAGGCCACCCATCTACCCACGATCCGAGCCCCCCTCAACTCGAGGCGGGTCTCGTGCCGCTGCAACCAGGGCGTCTCTCCCAAACTTGGGGAGGGCCATGGCGACCCCTGGGGTGGAGACGGACTCCCTTGACGAACGCATGGAGGACACCTCCTACGGTGTAGCGCCCGCCGGGACTTCCGGCGGGGGCTCCGCGATCGCTCCGGGGGATGGGACTCCCGCGTCACCTGGCTTTGGGTTGGCGGCGGGATCTTCCGAGGAGATGGGCCGCGTCATTTCACGGGAGGCCATGGGACGGTAGTTTTACCCCGCGTGGCCTCTGTATGAGGAGGGGTTCACTGTTCTCCGCTGTGGCCGACTTGGCACAGCGATGAGTCGGGTATGGGACCGCCTACGGGAGAAGTTCCCCCGTAGGATCGGGTTTCCTCCCGACTTCAAGACTGACCAGTTTGCGTTTCTGGACGAGGACGAAGTCGAAGACGTGCAGCGGGCCAAGGCCATGGTGGACCGCGGGGGAACTATCCCGGGTCCTGGCGACTTGCCGGCCTTTACTTGGGACGCGGTGGCAACTCGCCCTCCGTACCTTCACGAGGCCGATCCGCACACTCATCACTTTGCTGTGCGGATGGAGAAGGACTTCCGGCGAGGTCCCTACTTGGTGACCTCGGCTCAAATTGAGTTTCCGCAGCAGTCCGCTGGCAGTAAGGAGCAGTACAACCCGAAGAAGCCCGAGTGGTGGCCTCAAGTTGATGTCCCCTACGGGTTTCCGGCGTTGCTGCCACGGTTGCTCGACCACTTCGGCTCCGTCATGATGACGGCTAGCCCAGATCACCTGGTGTGGGCCATGTTGGCCACCCAGTGGCTCCTCGAGGTCATGTCGACCTGGGTGTCCTGTGTCCAGCGGCGGGGGATCCTTTGGCATCTTCCCCTCCGGCTTATCCAAGGTTTGGAACAGCTCACCCCTCAGCTAGTTGCTGAGGGGTGCTCATCAGGACAGCTCACTCTACTTGAGGAGATGCTGCGTCTTCATAAGCTCATCGAGTGGAAGAGCATTGAGCACAAGTTGGGCCGCTCCTCCCGCGGGCCCAAGGACGATGGCACACTTCGCCAGTTCGTCTGGGTCGGTCGTGAACTTCACGACGGCCGTGTGGTACTTCGAGAGGGTGTAGCAATATGGATGACCGAATTGTGACCCTAGTATAGGGGGACTACTTCTAACCCTTAACTTTCAATTTGGGAGTCCGTATTGGTCACGGTATCGATAAGTTACGTATGACCAGAGGGACTTGCATCTTGTGGTGGAGGGTAGTTAGTAGTGTCTCCGAGGGTTTATAACGAAGGGGCCGGTGGCGAATCCGCCGCCGGCCATGGTAGAACAACAAACCCCTCCCATTTGGGTTCCCATCTGGGTCCCATGGCTTGCGCTTCACGGACAGCAACCTTGGCCTCCCGGTGACGTTGGTGCCGATCCCCCTTGGTGAGTGTTCCCTGAGAGTGGACGTGCAGCGGATACCTATTGTGCTACATTGGTGGAGCAGCAAGGGACGCATTTTCGTCACCCTTCTGGTGACGCCGTTTTCGGCCCTGGCACACGGATAGGGATCCAGTCCTTTTCTTGTGCTCGTGATGCTGCGATCTGTTTGATTGTGTTGAGTGGTTGCGTTTGACTTCGATCTACTGTTACTCTCCCCCAACTCCCCCCTCGCTCTCTTATTCGTGGTGACCATTTCGTCGGTTGACTGATTGTGATGGTGTCTACCCAAGAGATGGGGAACGTTCAAGATGACGTATCGGCGTCAACGCCGACCCCGGAGCTGATCGCGGGAACCGGGATCGGTAATCCGATCGACAACATTGAGACGCCGATGCTCTCCGGTGCCGGATCAACGTTTGGTACGGCACGGACCGCCGGGAGCGGCGGACCGCCTCAACTGTCCTCTGCCGACCTCACTCCGCCGCCACCTTCACCAGGGGATTCCCTGATAGCATCATTGGCTCGCATCGAGGCCCGGTTCACCGGGCTCGACGCCCGTCAAGAGCGTACGGAGAACGCAATGGCTGTGCTGATGTCAGCACGCCACACGACGGTACCCCGTCGTGTTCCTCCCACACCGGTACGGTTCGAACCAGCCGGACTACCTTCGGAGTCCACCAGGGTCGACCCCGGTATTGCTACTCATGGACAACCCCCGAATACGGCGGGCTATGACTCGTCAGCCGAGTTGGAACGTAGCAATACGGAGCGCTACGCTCGGAGCACCCAGAGCGGGCTCCGCGGACATAGTCCGGCGGATACTTACGCCGGAACAGAGTCGGCGATGGGGGGAGGCGGTACCGTCTCGCATTGCCCCCTCGACGACGGAAGCTAGGCAACTCGGGTACCCGAGGCGCCGACGCCGGAAGTTCCAGCGTCACTGGTGCAAGCGATGACAGCGCAGGTTACTGCGAGCTTACTGAAGCGGATGGAGTCCGATGAGTTTACTCATCAACTGGCCAAGCGACCGGATAACCAGGACGCAGACACGCAGATTGTCAACGAAGTCTTCAGGTCGGTACTGACTCCTGAACGTTATCGTTTGGAAGACAGATCCACTACCGTATCGGAATCGATGCGTACGACCTCGCACCGAGCGATCTGCTCTATGCAGACCCTTATAAAGGGAGTCTCTATGTTCGGGGGCCCGAACGGACGCCCGTTCGCAGTCATTGGCTTCCTGACTAGCTTCAAGGCAGCCGCAGACAAGGCACTCGTCAACGAGGGGCTGGCGCTGGAGATCCTCCCGTTCTTTGTTGATGAACGGGTACGAGGCATCCTTCGCCAGGCATCTCCGATGCCGGGAATGAGGGTCGCAGCCACCGCCATGGATTACCGTGGTATACTGAAGGAGCTGCTTAGCAGCTACCTCAGTGAGGATAAGTGCGAAGACCACTATCGGGCCCTTCGCACCGCCACCGCCCAGTCCTCGGAGGATGAGGAGATGTTTGGACGCCGGATCCAAGAGCTCGACTACGAGCTGGGGAAGCTCCTCGGCGAAGGAGAGCTACGGGCCATCCAGTTCGCAGGAGTACCCAACTCTGTGCGGATATCCGCACGGGGAGCCAACACGGCTCGGACGAACTTCAGTCGACTGATGCATATGTGCAAGTCCCTGGGGGACGCCTACCGGGTGCTTCACCCGGAGTGTGCTCTTGCCTTAAAGCCCAAGGGTGAGGGCAGCAAGCTCAATCTTACCCCGGTACCCGAGGCAAGAGAAGGTGGAACGTAAGGCCGCACCAGTATTGGTGGCGACCAAGTATGCCCCCACGGGTGAGGATGAACCTCTAGTCGACGAACATGGCCACCTGTTGCTACCGGCGACGCCGGTGATTGATGAGCAAGGTACGGTAGCGTACATCGCTACCGCTGGGACCCAGTTCCAGGTCAACGAGGGAGCGGGTCGGCGCCTCCCGTATGTGCGGACTACGGGGTATGCCCCGGTTACAAATAACCCCCGCCAACCCCTGCCGACATGGGGGGTGCGTACGGAGGCACCTCCGCACATCGCTGGTAGAACCAACCTGCTGGGGGAGTCCATGTTCCGCTTGGCACCGGGACCTAAGGCCTACCAAGGGGCAGGCACTCGGGCGCCCGATGTAGGCAACCAGACCTATGGAGTCAACCCGACGCGGACGCCCGGGACGGCCGGCACTTCCGGATGTATGCTGTGCGGAGACCCCCAACGCTGGGTGTCCTCATGCCCGCTCTTCCCGGAGGAGTCCCGATGGGCAGCGGCGCAACGCAAAGCATCCATTGGGGGGTATCCCGCCAGAGCACCAGCACCGGGTAGGCAGCAAGCTCCAGGAGGAGTACTGGCAGTCGAGGAGGCACCTCCTCTCCCGGATATCCCGGAAGATAGTACTCGGCCGAGCACGGGAAACGAGTAAGAGGAAGGACGACCCGGGGTCGCTGGGGCAACCCTAGCAAGCCACCCCGGACTGCCGCGGGGAGAGCCCCACGGAGAGCGCGGTAGAGCCGACGCCGCATCAATCCCCGGGTACTCCTTCCGGCCCCGACGACACGGCGTCAGGGGATTGATGACCACACTCCAAGGTTGGGAGGAGAGGACGGGAAGTCCCGTCACGCTGAACCAGCCAAGGGCCCTGTCCAGGTTTATCGAGCTACACCGGATATCGGTGTAGGCCACGTACTGTTCACCTTGGAGAACTTCAAGGTATCAGCCACACTGGGGGTTGACCTCCAGTCGACCCAATCGTATTACCCTGTACTGGATACAGGGGCTGGACCGAAGTTGATCCAGAAGGATACCCTCCCGGACAAGTGGCTCCCGCGAGTCAGAGTTGCTCGGGGACCCACGATCAAGGATGCGAATGGTCGTCTCATGCGTACGACCGCAGCGGTGTCGCTGAGGGTTACAATCGGGGAGCTCACCACGGAAGTCGACCTCCTGGTGTGTGAGACTCTATCTGTGGCCTGCATGTTGGGGTATACCTTCATCAACGTTCACGTTGATGCAATCCGGCCGGGCCGGAGGACCGTCGAGCTGCAAGAGGCCGACGGGACGAAGAGAGGACATACAGCTATCGTCAGGGACCTGACGCTACAAGAAAGCCACGTTAACGTGGCTGAGGTACACGCAAGCGTAGAACCAAAGACACTCCGGCTGGCCAAGCGGACTCTCTTTGAGCCGTTATCAGAGACCGTCCTCCCGGTTAACTGTGACCTCGCAGGCATCTGCAGAGTCCAGTCCAACCTACGAACCTACAGGCGCCATGGGTTGACCATGGCCAACGGTATCGTAGACCTCCCAGCGGGGTGGTCATCACTGCTCGTGATGGCGAACTATCGCCGTAAGGCAGTCACCCTTCCGAAAGGAACTATCCTCGGGATCGCCGAGCTCTACGAAGGAGACATCCTTACCCCTGACATGGAAGTTGAAGTGGAACCACTTGAGGTACTGTCGGTCACCGAGACCACCGAGCGGGAGGAACCCGACGTCGGGAAACTTAGCCCATCAACAGCTCCGGCGGACATTCCGCCAAAGGACCAAGAAGCCTTGAAGGCACTGGCCGAGGCTGACCTCGACCATCTTCCCCCTTCGATAGCCGACGGGGTACGACGGATGCTAAGAAAGCATGACGTCATGTGGACCGGCGGGGCTCTGGGTACCATTGGGGCAACCCAACACCGTATAGACCTGGTACCAGGGGCACGCCCAGCTCGGTCTCAACAGCATCGCGCGAAACCTATGCAACGAGAGATCGTTGATGGAGACGTGAAGAGGATGAGCGAAGCTAAGGTGATTCGACCTTCGATGTCGGAGTGGGGCGCCCCAGTCGTGATCGTACCGAAGAAGGATCAAACCCCTCGGTTTTGCATCGATTATCGACGCCTCAACTTGGTTACCAAGAAAGACTCATACCCTTTACCAAGGATGAACGAGTGCATCGACTCGCTGGGGGAGGCCAAAGTGTTCACCACTATCGACTGCAACGCTGGGTACTGGCAGATCCCAGTTGCAGAGGAGGATATCCCCAAGACAGCGTTTGTCTGTCACAGTGGAGTGTACGAGTTCCTAAGGATGCCCTTCGGATTGTCCAACGCCCCCGCCACATTCCAGCGGGCCATCGACATTATACTGTCGAGAGTGAGTTGGCGTAACTGCCTGGTGTACCTGGATGATGTCATCGTCTTCTCGCGTAACATGGATGACCATGCACAACATGTCGACGAGGTACTCACCCTCTTGCGGAACGCCGGGGTAACCCTGCGCCTCAAGAAGTGCGCCTTCTTTCAGCAGACCGTCGAGTATCTGGTTCACCAGATCACCCCAGGTAAGCTGGGAGTGCTCGAAGCTAATACCCGGGCACTCCGGGATGCGCGATACCCGACCACCCCAACACAGCTGAAAAGCTTCCTGGGGATGTGCAACGTATACCGACGGTTCTTCAAGGACTTCGCTCGTGTAGCCAAACCGTTAACGGTTCTGACGAGCAGCGCCTTGCTCAAGGTACTACAACCTCCCTCGCCCAACGAGGGAGAGGCATTCGAGCTGCTCAAGCAAGCTCTGCTAGCCCCACCCGTGCTTGCCTTGCCGCATAGACTCGGGACCTCCGTCATCGACGTCGATGCCTGCGATACCCAAGTAGAATGCACCCTGTTACAGGGAGACACAATCATCGGTACAGAAAATGCTATCCCGGACCGACAACCGGTAGGGTACTTCAGCCGGACACTCAACCCGGCTGAGTGTAACTATAGTGCTGCCGAGCGCGAGTGCCTCGGAGTCATATGGGTAGTGCAACTGCTCCAGCCATACCTGGAAGGTTCCAGGTTCATCGTAAGGTCCGACCACGAACCTTTACGATGGCTTCTCAACCTTGGTGACAAGGATTCCGACAGCCACGGTCGGCTAGCCCAGTGGAGGCTGAAGATGGCCAAGCACGACTACCGGACCATGTATAAGGCAACCCGGCTGAGTGTAACTATAGTGCTACCGAGCGCGAGTGCCTCGGAGTCATATGGGCAGTGCAACTGCTCCAGCCATACCTCGAAGGTTCCAGGTTCATCGTAAGGTCCGACCACGAACCTTTACGATGGCTTCTCAACCTTGGTGACAAGGATTCCGACAGCCACGGTCGGCTAGCCCGGTGGAGGCTGAAGATGGCCAAGCACGACTACCGGACCATACATAAGGCGGGCTCTACCCATCATCTGGGAGACGCGCTTTCGCGACTCGATACACCAAGCGGGGATACCCGACAGGTGGATGAGGACATCCCGGTAGTACCGGTTTGCATGGTGGGTAACGCCACCCAAGGTATGGTTGACCATACCATGGCACACCTTGCGTGCCCATTAACCCTCGCGGACTTCCGCGAGGCACAGGCCAATGACGATGACTGTAAACGCCATCGCGCTAACCTCCTGGCCGGCACGGCCGGCATCTTCTTCGAGAATGAGGACGGCCTCATATACCGGCGGGCACCCGCCGATGGACGACATCAAGTCGTGGTTCCCGTGTCCTTACGGCAAGCCGTCATGAAACGAGAACATGAGAACCCTACAGCCGGACACCCGGGGGGTTCACGTATGTTCGCAGCAATGCGAAGGTTCTTCTACTGGCCAGCAATGGCCGTTGACGTGGTCGACCACGTAAGGGGATGCCACCCCTGTGCACGTAACCGCATGAGTCTACATAGGCGGGCGTCTGCCATGAAGCTATTCCCACCTAATGGGCCCAACGAGCAAGTCGCTATCGACATACTCGGGCCACTTCCGATAACGGAAGAAGGGAACAGGTACATCCTGGTCATGTCGGACCGCTTTACTACGCTGTCACGAGCAGTAGCGATCCCGAACGACACGGCCTACACGATCATGAGCGCAGTGGTTGACCACTGGAACAGTGCTTACGGAGTAATGAAGCAACTCCTCTCCGACAACGGAGCAAACCTTACGTCAGCATTCTGCACTAAGGTCCTGGGCATGTTCGGTATCGAACCACGTCGGGCATCCGACTACTACCCCCAATCCAACGGACAGGTGGAGCAGTTCAACCGCACCATTTTCAAGATGCTCCAATGCTATGTGGCTGAACATACCAACACGTGGGAAAGGCTTCTGTCCGTATTGACCCTGGCATACAATGCGAGGCCCCACCGGAGTACCAACATTGCTCCATTGGAATGGGTTATGCCAATGGGCGTCGGTAACCTGACGCTGCCACCGGGCAGATGCACTCGGTATGACATACCGAAGGGCCGACCGGCAGAACGAATCCACTTAGCTTGGTTGGCCAAGCTATCGTGGATGGTACCTAAGCTCAAGGGTGCCCTTGACCGTACACAACTTCGATACAAGAAGAACTTCGACGTCCGACTACGGGTACGCAACGCGACCCTGGTAACAGGTGACTGGGTCTACATCATACACCAGAAGTTCCGAGGGAACAAGCTTATGCACCCGGTCAAAGGACCGTACCAGATCTTACACAGAGATGATCACTCTGTCATCCTGCACTCCGATACGGAGATACAACGCATCAATCTCAACGATGTGACACCTGCTCCGAAGCCGGAACAGCCTCAGCCGGTACCGGCTGGATTGCTACATGAAGCTCTTACAACCCACCGGTCGGATGACCCGGTGGGACCGGATGGAATCCCATACCAAGTAGAGAGCGTGGTCGGACACACCGACCCGGACCTACCAGGACCCTGGTACGTCAAGATGATGTGGGTCGGATACGACTCACCCACCAGGGAACAGGCGGCAAATACACCCCGCCAACTTCTTATGCCTTACATGAGGCGACGACGCCTACTGTGACAACCCAACCGACACCGACTTCGGCTGTTTGGGGGTGAGGCTTGTACCTACTAAGTAGGGTGTCACATGGATTCGGCAAGACTGAGGCTCACTAAGTTGGAGCGGACTTAGGAAAATTAAGAGGGCTACTGACTTTAACAAGCTTACTTGAAGAAGATGACTAACTCCGATAATTTCAAAGTAACCTGAGGCTTACACCAAAATAAACCTTCATCCATGCGGCAAGTGACGGACCAAGGACGGTTGACCTTCATGAGTATTAACCGACCAGGATGGGTTGGGTGCGCGAGAAAAAAAACGAGGCAGGCCACTGCTAAGGCAGACGGGGTACTCCCCAAAGACAGGCATTGGTATCATGCAAACGCACCAGCGGGGGATGAGTTTATACTCACTACTACCCGGCCACCATAAGGGTCGCCGGGTCCCTCTCCCTCACAATAATAGCACTCCTCAGTGGGTAGACCCGCTGCCCGAGGGGGGCCACTCACGCGTAAACGCGTACACCTCCATGCTCCACCGGTCGGCAATCTCGCGACGGTCAATCGCCCGAGTTACCTCGGTGCATAGCTGGACGAGGGTGCTGCGGCCAGCCTCCACTTCATGCAGAGCTGTCTGGAGGCGGTCCAGCACGCAACCGAAGCAACGCGCGGAACCAACCAGCGCAGCACCATGGGGGATATCCCCCCAGCTAACAGAGAGACCCCCCCGCAGCTCGCGGGCAACGAGGGCGTCAACGCCCTCATACCATAGACGGGGACCCCCGTCAGGAATGACAGAAGCGGAAGGTGACACTGGCGCAGCCAGAGGGGCCACAGGAGCCGACACGGCTACCACCGGAGCCGGTGGCGCCTGATACGAGGCCCGATAGGACCCCACTGAAGGGGCTCCACCGTAAACCCGGCGGGGCTCCGCCCGACGACGGGACACCTCACGCTCCCCACCCGTAGAGTCCCACTCTCGGGGACGACGGCCAACCGCCACCGGTATCGGGTTACCGAACCACGGGGCGAGGACCTGAAGAGGGTCATGGATAACCATGGGAATGCCCAGGTGAGGAACAGCCTCGGTGGACGCCCACCCACGGCAATTGGGCTCACCCGGCTGAGTACGCCGGATGCGCAACGAGTGACGAGGCAAGGGGGCCGCCCCAGCCTGCGGATCCCGGTACGGGGGAAGGTTCAACACCCCAGCCCAGTTCACGGCATCGTGAACGGCCAGCAGGGCCTCGAACTCCCGGGCCAACCCGGTCTTGGCAGCTACCATGTCCACGCCCAGCTGCCCGATATGCCGACGGACACCCGTCGGAAGATGAAACAGGCGCCCCTGCCGACGGACGGACAGCAAGAAGGAGGAAGCCTGCCCGAGGGTAACCTCAAGGGTGAAGGTCCCCTGCAACGGGTGGACCGGCCGGGAGGCCAACACAATCCCAAAGTATCGGAGACAGGAGCCGGTGTCAAACCGGAAAGCAGGGGCGGGCTCCAACCCCTCCTGCCACACAGGCGGGGGCACTGGAGTGTACACCGGCGCGCGACCGTTACCGGTCTGCAACGCACACGGTATATCGGTGCGGAACGCATCCGCCATGACACCATGGTTGCGTCGCCAACTCGACGCCGACTTCAACCCCGCCATGGGTGGGTACGGAGCCGTCAACGTCAGGTACGGGGATACCCCCGGGAAGTACTCAAACCCGGGATACCGGCCGGTATCGCCCGCCGTCTGCCCAAACGCCACAGGTGCCACCGCCGACGCAACCCCCCGAGCACTAGCCGGGTAGTCAACCTCCTGCGGCAACGTGGGGGAAACCAAGTCACATATCCCGAAGGCGGCGTCGAGAAAGACTTCACCCCGCCCCACCCGGGTGCGCCAGAGCTGCGCATGCCGGTCGTCCGGCTGACTCAGGATCCAATTATGTTCCACCCGGACCGCGTTCGGCTGGTTGACCAGCCGCACCAACTCCCGCTCCCAACTCGGGTCCAACTTGACACGCCGGGAGGACCCTCCACGGTGACGCGGCTGGTGGAAGTCCACCCGCATCCGCCCAGCGGAGTCCATTGACTCCTGCACGGTGAGGCCTCGAACCCGAGCCACCAAGTCGGACCTCGACATGGAAGGTTGACCCGCCACCTAGGAGACGCCGCCACCCATCGGGGCAACCCGGGCGGGTACAGGAAGAATCGGGGGCGCCGGGGGAAGCCCCACCGGCAGATGGGCCGGTGCCGCAGGCGCACGGGGCCGAGGAGGAAAAAGAAGGGCGGGCGCCCGCCCGGAGTAGCTCCCGGAGTCCACCGCCATCGGGGAAGACACGTTTTGACCACCTGTCGCCCGCGGCGCCGCGGGCAGAGCGTCGTCGTTACCCGGCCCCGACGAAGGCACAACGGGGACGGAGGGGGTGGACCGGTTACCCACCTCCGCGGACACATCACCAACCGCGCGGGCACCCGCACCGTCTTGACCCGCCGTCCCGGCCGGGGCACAGCCATGACCGCCCGAAACACCGGCTGCACCGTCTTGGGGTAGAGCCGCGCCGGCACCGGCGACAGGAGCCATCCGGGCCGCCGGAGGAGTAGGGGTCGAGGCAGCCACACGCGGTTGACCGCCACCCGACGGAGCCGTCGTGCCGCTGCACACGGACGACAACCCGCCCGGCGCGCCTTCCGCAGCCACACGGACGGTTACCCGATCGTCGTCGTCCGACGAGCTCGCCAGGAAGCACTCGGCAGCGGTGGCGGAGACCGGAACGTCGTCATGCATCACCTCCTCCTCCTCAAGCAGGAGGTCGTCCTCGCCTCCGGGCACCTGGGGGTCCGACATGGTGGATCCGGGGTAGCAGGGGCGCCCCGTGCCAAAAAAGCCGCAACCGGCTCGACCCGGTGTGTAAGGATTTGCCCCTTAAATCGCCACCCGGAACCCAGGGGATATGGACTGGGACCTCTCCTTACATGTCCAGCCCCGATAACTCCCCCCAAGACACATCAATTCCCCACTACCCTGGGCGACACCACGCTGTATCCCTGACATTTTGCGGACGTCGGCCGACCGCACGAAAGCCGCCGTCAAAGCACTGTCGGAACCCTGTCATGGACTTCGAAACTCGACAACGAGGAGCGAGTGACATCGTCGACCAACCACGGGCGGACATCCCCGTCTGTGCTGCCTGAATTTTATTCTCTGCGCTGCTTGAAAGCTGGCATCAAGGACCAGTCACATGATTCACCGACACTGAGGACACCGCACATCCTCGCTGGCGGCTGAGTGCGATATGACTGGCTCGCCGGCTTTTGGATTGATTGAATTCGGCCAGCTGGTTGGTGACTGGCTGGCCGGTCAAGGGATTGATTGAAATTGGCGTTGCTGGCCCTTACAGCCAGTCGGACCTTCTGGCCGATCGGCATGTGGAGCCGGCTGGTGGGGCGCGCTGGGCGCCATCCACGGGACCCCCTTCGTTTCGGGTAAACTGGGGCTGCACTCCTTTAGTGCGCACGCCCGCCCATGCTTTGTTCTGAGAGACATGCTTTGTTTTTGGACCGTTCTGTGCCTACCGGCGGTGCGATGGGGAAACGCATGCTTTGGGGCACCTCGGGTGCCCCGACGCGAGTATATAGTGCGTGGGTGTCGGCGCCACCGGGGGAGACGAGAGGGGCAACCACAGACACAGACCAAAGACACTGTTTACCTTTTGTACCCTCGATCCCTACCGACGTCGCGCCCATCTTCTTCCCCAGACCCACCCCCGTCGAGATCACCGTCCTCATCCCCGTGCCCCGCCGCCCCATTGGCTCGCAGGGCCCGCTGACACCCCCACGAGTACGTTGAGGGCTCCCCGGTTTTGGGTGGGTCCTCACATGTGGTAGCTTCGGATTGTTCGACTTTCTACCTGGCGGTGACTGCGATTCCGTGCGTGATTTGGACCTCCCTGCGATTGTGACGTCGTCTTGCCCCCTGCGTTCGCCTTGCCACGGGCATTGTAATACGAACGCAGTGGGTTCCACGAATCACACCAAAAGAATATTTCCCTGACACTGCCATCGCGCTTGATGTCACGGATTTTTTCCTTTTGGTCAACCGATTGTTGAATCCCAGTGAGTTCCAAATCAGGTTCCGAATATTCTTCCTCGGCTGTGGCGGCCGCGTCGGCATCCTCCGGCACGACGGCCCGCAACCCGGTGGCCACGTCACGTGGAAACCCTGAAACCCGCGCACCCCCGACGACCCGCGCACACCCGACGATCCGCGGCGCTGTTACAGCGCGCGGCTCGTCGGCACGCGGCAGTCCGTCGGCACGCGGCCCCGTGGGAGGGCACCACCACCCGGGGGCACACAGCCCCCCGGCGGGCGCCTTCTCCACCTTCACACAGGCGGCCCCCCCGCAACTATCCCTGCTGGGGCGGACCGCCCCAAAGCCCCCCCTCTCGGGCAAGGGCAAGGGCCCTGCCTCGGCGGGCACAGCGGCCCGGACGAACTGGCGCCTGCTGCTACCCCCGCAGGAACCGGCGCGCCGTTTCATCGCGCCGCCCCCACCGTTGATTGGGCACATTTAGCCGACTACCGCGCGGGCGGTGGCACAGCGCGAACAGCGCCGAATCGCCCAGGCCCGCCGCATCCCACTGGGCACACACCAGTGTAAGCCCCGTGGTGTGACGTGCAACAGCCTATCGGTGTTGCGCGACCATCGCAACTCACGTCGGCATCGCAACACTGTCAATCGCCCTTCCACTCTCCCACGCTGCGATCCCTGTGGGCGTGAATTTGATTCGGTGGTTCAATTCGAAAGCCACTTGCGCGGCAAGGCGCACCACCGCCAGCTGGCGCGGGGCACCGACTGACAACCCACATTGATCTACCGCGAGAGCCCGATTTTACCCCTCTGATCTCCCCCCCGCGTGAGAATCTGACGAGACCGAGTCGGGCCCGAGCACGGACGCCGACCGAAATTCCGATTGCGCGTCCTCGTATGATTTGATTGTGATTGGATTTAACGAAAGAGTGTTGCACGCTCTTGATCTTGTCGCCGTGATCCCGCGGCACTTGACCAATTGTCGCGCGCCACTACGTCGCATGACAAAATTACTTGCACAAATCCATCCGGACTTCGACTGGGCATTCTTGTAAGTCCAGGTCGCTTTGTCCTGTGAAAGTGTAACTCCGGGAGTTAACTCCTGGAAACGATGGACCCCTCGAGTATTGCTGGCGGGACCCCGGTCTCTTCTGGGTCGACATCCGGCACCCCCAGTGTCGAAGCATGGAATCAGCTTACGACATTTGTGACGCAAATGCGTAACGAGCTCGAGGCACACAAGGTGGAATTTGAAGACACGAAGCAGCAGCTCGCCGACACCAAGGCGAAAGTAGCCCGCGAGAACGCAAAACCGGCACGGCCGAACAAGCCCGGGCTGTTCTCTGGCAAACCCGGGACCATTGAAGCGTGGTGCTCCCGCATGGACTCCTTCGTCCGGCTGAGTGAACCCGCCGAAGCGTGTCGTGTCGCTTGCACCTATCTCGATGGAGAAGCGTTCAACTGGTGGCATACCTATAGTCAGACTACAGACGTTTCGAGCTGGGACGCCTTCCGTGCTGCACTCATCCGGCGCTTCAGTCCCCTGAACAAGACGCAGGCGGCACGGGACAAGCTGCACGCATGGCGACAGATTAAAGACGTCGGGACGTTTAACAAGACTTTCCTGAGCGTCGTCGTGGACATCCCAGACATCACTGAAGCGGAAAAGATTGACCGCTACACGCGAGGTCTGAAGCGGGACATCTGGCAGGCACTGTGCCTCAAGAACTACACTGAACTCGAGCCTCTAATGACAGACGCCCTGCGCGTAGAAGCTGCCAAGGCTGGAGCCTCGCGCTTCACGAACAACCTCAGCAGCACCTCTGGGAAGCCGTCTGCGACGGGTGTCGTCCCCATGGACATTTCCAGCATCAAGGTCGAGAATCTCACGCCAGAGGAGCGCCCGCGCTGTATGCGCGAGGGACTCTGGCTTTGCTGTCGCGAAAAGGGGCACCTGGCAAAGAACTGCCCAAAAGGCCAGCGGAACTGAAGCAGCAACCGTCGTCAACAACGGTGAAAGATGCTCCTTTGGTTCCGGAAAACAAATCGTCACCCTTTGAAGGCCCGCGTCTCGGGCTACTGCTCTCCACTGCTTCTTTCAATGGCCATGTTGTTAAGGTGCTGTTCGACGACGGGTCTCCCATCAACGTCGTCTCCAGGCGCCTCATGAAAACCCTGAACGTCAAGACCACTGAAACGGACTTCGCGGCAAACATGCCCGATGGACGTTCCCATGTACTCGCTGAAACCATTGAACCCTTCGAGATTCACATCGGCCTTTACCAAGAACGACTACGGTTCGCCGTATGCGACCTCAGTGCGTACGACGTTATCCTCGGTAAGAAATGGCGCGATGACAAGGGCGCCAAGATCAACAACAAGAAGAACAAGATATCCTTTAAGTTCAACCACAAGAATATTTCTATCACCGCCTCCCTCAAGAAACCGGAGGGCCTCATTAGCCGGCAACGACTCGCACGTGACCTCATCCAAAGGAGCCCAGTATTCGCCATCTACGTGCAGTCTGAAGACCCCTCAAGCAGCTTTGACATCAACTCCATCATTATGGGAGAAGCTGAAGACAAAAATGAAGTCCAACAGATTCTCAAGGAGTACGCTGACGTCTTCCCGGCTGAGCTCCCGGACGGACTCCCTCCCGAGCGTAGTCACAAGTTTAGCATCAAGCTGACTCACGACGCTGAACCACGTCGCAGCGGTATTTACCGCCTCTCCGAGTGGGAACTCGATGAACTCAAGACGCAACTTGCGACCCTGATTCGGAAGGGATTCATCCAGCCAAGTGCCTCACCGGTGCGGCTCCTCCGTTCTATTTGCGGCGAAGAAGGACGGCGGCTGGCGGATGTGCATCGACTACCGAGCATTGAAAAAGGCCACCATCAAGAATGCATATCCTCTACCACGTATCGATGACATCTTTGATCAACTACGAAATGCCAAGTATTTCACGAAGATTGACCTCCGCTCTGGCAACCATCAGATCCGGCTGGACCCTGACACCATCCCATTGACGACGTTCCGGACCAAGTATGGATTCTACGAGTTTACTGTGCTACCCTTCGGACTGACGAACGCCCCCGCAGTCTTCATGAACTTGATGAACGATGTGTTCAGACCCTACCTGTACGACTTCATCTGCGTCTACTTAGACGACATTTTGGTCTATAGCGAAACCTACGAGGATCATCTCAAGCACCTGAGAAAAGCCCTGGCCAAGCTACGAGAACACAAGCTTTACGCCAAGGCGAGTAAGTGCCAATTCGCTCGAACCACTGTCGATTACCTCGGCCACGTCATATCTGACGCAGGCTTTTCCATGGAGGACCAGAAGGTCCAAGCCATTCGGACGTGGGAAACCCCCAAGAGCAAGAAGGACGTGCAGTCCTTCCTCGGTACGGTCAACTTCTATCGCCGATTTATCAAGGGAATAGCGGCAGTTGCTACCCCTCTTACAAGGTTGACGGGGAAGGTCGACTTTGATTGGACGCCGGACGCCCAGAAAGCCTTCGAGCAGCTGCAGACTCTGACAACAAGTGCACCGGTACTAAGGCCGTTTGACAAACGATATCCCATCTACGTGTCTACTGATGCCAGCGGGTATGCTATTGGCGCAGTCCTCGAACAAGACGACGGAAAGGGACGGCGTCCAGTGGCATTCTTCTCCCTGACCTTGAATATCCACGAGCAACGCTACAGCATCCGCGAGCGTGAGCTGCTCGCAGTGGTCCAAGCCATCCGGCACTGGCGCTGCTACCTCCACGGAAGACCCTTTGAGGTCCATACCGACCACGAGTCCCTGAGATACCTGCGAACCCAAGAAAGGCTGAACGACCGCCAAGTCAAGTGGCTTGAACTTCTGGATCAATTCCAGTTCAAGATTGTCCCGATCAAAGGCATCTCCAACGCCGTAGCTGATGCCCTTTCCAGGCAACCCCAGGATGCCCCTGACAAGCACGAATCCAACCAAGATCTCCTTAGTCGAGTGCTGACCAAGAGCATTGACGAAACCCTCAAGAAAACTGAAATCAACAACCTCATGACCATCAACCAAAGTGATCAAGACCTTGCCACCCTAGAACAAGAGTACAAAGCGGACCCCGAGCTTGCCGACCTAGCCAAGGACCCGGTATCTCCCTACCGGCTTCATATGAGGTTGTTGAAACGAGGTGACCGTACGTGCATCCCCGCTGGTACTCTACGCCAAAGACTCCTCCACGACTACCACGACGTCCCGTGCCAAGGGCACATGGGAGTGAAGAAAACCACCAAGGCCGTTGCTTCCAATTACTACTGGAAGTCTATGCGGCAGGACATCCAAAGATACGTACAATCATGTGATTCGTGCCAGCGGAACAAGGCTAGCACTCATTCACCTCTGGGTCATCTCAAACCACTCGAACCCCCAAGCCAAAGATGGGCAAGTGTCTCCATGGACTTTATCACCCCACTGCCACTGACACCACGAGGCCACAACGGCATTTATGTCGTTGTTGACAGACTCACCAAGGTGATTCGCCTGGCACCAATGAAGCCGGAATGTACAGCGCCGGTCACAGCTCAGCTTTACCACGATCACGTCTATCGCAACCACGGCCTACCTCAAGAAGTCGTCTGTGACCGCGACCCCATCTTTTTCTCCAACTTCTGGCGGTCACTGACAAAGATTCTCAAGGTCAAGATCAAAGCCTCATCGGCCTACCACCCGCAGACGGACGGCCAAACTGAGATTATGAACAAGAAAATTGAAGAAATCCTCAGAAACTTCGTCAACCATCATCAAGGCGACTGGGACTTTTTCCTCGTTGCCGCGGAAGTTGCGTACAACCGGTCACCTAATGCCGTAACTACGTACTCTCCATTTTTCTTGAACTACGGGTTTGAACCAAGGACCGTGCCTATGGACATCCTCGACAGCAGGGACTCAAATCTTCCTGCTGTGTCGGATTGGCTATCCAGCCTCCACGATGCTCAAAAGACGGCTATCGCCGCCATCAAGAGCGCCAATGAGACGCGCTCGGCGTACGCAAACCGTCATCGCCGACCATGCACCATCACTGTGGGCGACCACGTACTCCTCAGCACCAAGAACCTCTTGCCCAACGCTTTTCAAGGCGCTCGTAAGCTGATGCCCAAATACTCCGGACCCTACAAAGTCACGAAGAGCATCAATGACGTCATGTTTCGTCTCGATCTTCCTCAAGCTGTCCTCGATCGCAAAGTTCACAACGCCTTCCATGCCAGCCTCCTGAAGCCGTACCGCGCTGATCCGTCTGGTCGACTTCCTCCCGTTCCACCCCCGGTTGCATTTCCGGATGGCTCGGTCGAATATGAAGTGGACTCCATTGTACGGTCACGAAAGCGCCGTGGACGACTGCAGTACCTCGTCAAATGGAAAGGCTGCGACATCAGCGAGAACTCTTGGCTGACAAAGCAAGACCTTGTGAACGCCCCTGAAGTTTTAGACGCGTTTCTTCGACGCTCGTCCTAAGGGGGGGGAGGTGTAAGGATTTGCCCCTTAAATCGCCACCCGGAACCCACGGGATATGGACTGGGACCTCTCCTTACATGTCCGGCCCCGATAACTCCCCCCAAGACACATCAATTCCCCACTACCCTGGGCGACACCACGCTGTATCCCTGACATTTTGCGGACGTCGGCCGACCGCACGAAAGCCGCCGTCAACGCACTGTCGGAACCCTGTCATGGACTTCGAAACTCGACAACGAGGAGCGAGTGACATCGTCGACCAACCACGGGCGGACATCCCCGTCTGTGCTGCCTAAATTTTATTCTCTGCGCTGCTTGAAAGCTGGCATCAAGGACCAGTCACATGATTCACCGACACTGAGGACACCGCACATCCTCGCTGGCGGCTGAGTGCGATATGACTGGCTCGCCGGCTTTTGGATTGATTGAATTCGGCCAGCTGGTTGGTGACTGGCTGGCCGGTCAAGGGATTGATTGAAATTGGCGTTGCTGGCCCTTACAGCCAGTCGGACCTTCTGGCCGATCGGCATGTGGAGCCGGCTGGTGGGGCGCGCTGGGCGCCATCCACGGGACCCCCTTCGTTTCGGGTAAACTGGGGCTGCACTTCTTTAGTGCGCACGCTCGCCCATGCTTTGTTCTGAGAGACATGCTTTGTTTTTGGACCGTTCTGTGCCTACCGGCGGTGCGATGGGGAAACGCATGCTTTGGGGCACCGCGGGTGCCCCGACGCGAGTATATAGTGCGTGGGTGTCGGCGCCACCGGGGGAGACGAGAGGGGCAACCACAGACACAGACCAAAGACACTGTTTACCTTTTGTACCCCCGATCCCCACCGACGTCGCGCCCATCTTCTTCCCCAGAACCACCCCCGTCGAGACCACCGTCCTCTTCCCCGTGCCCCGCCGCCCCATTGGCTCGCAGGACCCGCTGACACTTCCACGAGTACGTTGAGGGCTCCCCGGTTTTGGGTGGGTCCTCACACGAGCAAACGCTTACACGTTTGCGTCCATTGTGCGCTCGTCGGCAGCGATGGCCGACTCTTCCGCGTGTCGCACGGCTGCGCTGATGGTGAAGGAGCTCACCAGCGCCTTGGCAGCGAACCGTGCGGCGGGTAGCTCGGACTCAGTCGCGAAGGCTCTGGAGGCCCAGCTAGTCGAGGCCATTAAGGAATGCAGCCTCAAGCGCAAGCGGACTGAGGAAGGCGAGGCAGAGGGCGAGCGCGAGGGTGACAGTGACGTCAATGAGCAGGGTTAGGTACTCCTTGCCCTGGTGAGGACATGAGAGCAAGGCATGAGGAGGACGTAGAAATTTGAGAGTGCGCTACATTATCGCTCTGCTGCCTCTTGCAGAAGAGCGACCCATCTCGCACCCCACCAACAACCCTCTCGTCGGCGAGCATTCCTCCCCCATCCCTCCACCTATCCCGCCGCTCAAAGCCCAACGTATGACGTCTCCTCTTACGGTTAACACCCCACGTCCCCCCACTCCTGGTCGCCACAAGCGCTCTCTTACTACCGGTGCACCGGGGGGCGCACTCGGCCGGCGCTCTCAACAGCAGCCGTCATGCGGCGTCGTAGGCGCGACCCCGCCTGCCCGGCCCGCGTCCGTGTGGCATCTGGCCGATTGCTGTCGTTGAGGTCCATCCTTGTTCGGTCGTCGGCCGCGTCAACAAGAGCTGCCAGCGGCACGGCATCATTCTCGCGGCAAAAGTAATGGAGTAAAAAGGCCGCCTTGTTAACCAGCGGCCTTTTCGCAAAAGGCATACGAAGCGGTCGCCACAAAATGCCCCACCTCCACACAAGTTGACCAAAAGCCTGCTCAATATGGATTCTGGCCGAGGACCGGTAGAAGTTGTACCCGTCCCGCCACATATCCCCGCCCCCCCTACCTGGCCACGGAACAGCGAGCACCTCGCTATCCGCATAGGCCTCATTCGCTGCGATGCACAATCCCTCCGCAATCAAGGTCATCGTCAGGGGGTTGCGGCGGTCGGATAGAAATCGGTCAAGGTCACTTAAAGCCAGCGCCGTAGAGTCGTAGGTAGAGCCCGGGGTGCGACAGCTCATCCACGTGAAAACGAAGTTTGAGTCGCATACCGCCTGGACGTTCAAGGCGAAAAACCCCTTCCGGCTCTAGTAGTCCTTGGTGCACGTCACCTCTGTCGCAGAAGGTCGCTCCTGCCGGATGGCAATGCCGTCCATAGCCCCGATGATGTTGGACAGTGGGCTGTTGCCGCGCGCTTGGAAACCGGCAGCTGCGCGCCTCCGCCACGCCACGTCCCAAAGGGGCATCCGCATCTGCAGGTCCGGCGCCCTCAGCAACGCGTCCGTAACGTCCCAGACCGAGTCAAAAAAGGTAGCTTTTGAAACAAGGTGTGTCCCAACAACGACGACGTACATTGCCCCCGAGAATAATCGCAACGCCAAACACACGCGAGTACTGGCGGACAATCCGGAGGAGGGGAGCAGAGGTCTAAGCTTCTCAACCAACCGCTAAAAATGGGACAGTATTGACCCCCAGGTAGGGGGCAACACGTGCCATGCAAGGGGCGGCAGGCCACTAGCCTGACCCGTTCCTCCCCCTGCATTTGGGTCCATATTCCCTAAGTTTGGGATAGTTAGCTTAGTAGTAAATCCAACTTGGATGTGAGGGTTTTCTGCACGTATCGTCTTGAATTTTCGTGTGGCCCGGTGGGCAGGTGCTGGGGTGGGAGATTCTGAGTGGCGAGATTCTGAGGGGACCCTGGGGGGATAAGGGGAGGGACAGCGGGGCTTGGCCTTGCTTCCCCGTCCCGACCAAGAAACTGTTGGCCCACACACCATCTTCTTGTTTGTCAGTGGGGGGATTTCCCCACAACAGGGATAGAGTGTGTGCGACTTGCACTTCTTCCGGTTCTTCCGACACGGATGGCAGCCCTTGCGCACCGCCCGAACTTGGGTGTCGCGTGTGCGAGTGGTTTTTGCCACACTTGGTGGCGCAGCAGGGGACAGAGCTAAACTTTACCTCCGGGTGCACCCGGGTGTAGGGGGCCCTCTTTCTCAGAGGAACGGTGCACTTGGACCGTGTCATACGGATCGTTCGCCAACATGGCTGGTTCGGACCCCCCGTCGTCTGGGGAGTACACGGGTGACGCACGTACTTCAGTGCCTTTGAATACTGGTGGGACACAGGTAGGTGTACCTGGGGTCGCAGAAAGACTAGAGGTCCCTCAAGCCAGCAGGACTGGAAGTACGGGCGGGCAACAGGCCACCCCGACTCAGTCGGGAGTTCATTCGGGTGACACCTCTGATGTGGGTGGGCCAAAGTCTGGCCACCGTGTGGTACACTCAACGGGAACGTCCCAAGGTGAGAGGACTGTCCCCGCGGGTTCCACTCGGGTTGGAGCCAACTTTGGCTTGGAGCCGTCGCCAACTAGGCTTTCGGAGGACGGCGGACTTCCGTTGGTCGGCGATGGGCTCGCGCCCAAGCCCCCGGTTGAGACGCCTAAGGATCGTGGTTACCCCTCAGGTGGACCCCCGGAGGCGGACCGAGACTCAACTGGAGTCGACAATCCACTCCACGCGGAAACTGTCCGTCGGGAGGCGACCAATGTGCTGCGGCAGACTTTGCAGGACCTGGTGGTCACGATGACGAATACTATTCTGAATCAGATTGTGGCGAGTTTGCCAGATGACCTTAATGTCCAGACCGGATTGGGGCTTTCGAACCCTGAGACGCAGCGGGAATCCCTCTCACGCCTGTCGCGGGTCGCCCCGCGGAGGCGCTGGTGAGGTGACGTCCTACTTGGAGCTCGTCAACTGGTTGTTGAGAGCCATGGTGGATGAAGCAGGGTTGGCTTCTCAAGTCCAGGAGTTTACGCAAGCCCATCAAGAAGAGACTGAGGACGAGTTGTCCTTTGCGGAGCGGGTTCGTAAGCTCAACAATCTTTGTGGGTTTCTTCATCCACAAGCAGTGGTGAAGGGCCGGTTCGTAGAGGGACTCCATTGGTCAGTCCGGATGGAGACCCGGGAGCATAACACTGCCCGGGCGACACTGGCCGAGTTGGCTAGGTTCGCCTACCGCAGAGGTGGGGCCTACCGCAAGTTGCGGGAGGAACAACCCCAAGACCGTCATGCCAAGTTGGCCAAGGAACGAGAGGAGGCGCGCCAGGCCAGAGAGTTGCAAGAGGCACGCCGAATCCGCAAGGAGAGGGTAGTAGCTGCCGTGGGAGATTCCCTGGGTACCTCGTCGGCTTCCCCAGTCGGGAAGACCCTTCCGGGAACTGACAATCGGTGTTGGAATTGCACCTCCGATGGACACTGGGCATATGATTGCCCTATGTTGAGTAAACGCATTCAAAAACTTGTTAAGAATGCGAGTAAGAAGTCTGCTACGAACGAAGTACGTTCGCGCCGCTAGGGTGGACCTCGACCGGTAGTGGCGGTCGCCACACACTCGGCGGAGGGGGCGGACACGTCCTCCTCGGACTCTTCGTCTTCCCCTTCGCCCTCGGACTCAGACGCCAAGTCGGCGGGAAACGAATGACCGTTGGAGCGGGTCGTCCTAAGCTCACAACGGCAGCCTCGGCCAAGTTGGTCAAGAGGACGAACCAACCCTGCCGGATACTGCGGCGACCTAAGGGAGTCCGCCCACCTCGGGTAGGACTCCCTAAGAACGTAAACCCACGTGGGGTCATCGCGGAGCTGACGGGTGAGATCTTCCAGGTGGCTGGACGGGTGCATCTAGCCCCCGGCCGTGCCTATTGTGCCCGTATCGTACGTGATACCGGGTCAGGAGCCTCCTTGATACGCAAGTCGCTATTACCAAAGGAGATGAAGCTCCAACGCTGGAGGTCTAAAGCCGACCATATGATCGACATCAATGGTGGGGTACTTCCCATTGTTGGTGCCGTGACCCTACCAACTAGGTTGGGAACCCATGAGGTCGACGTGACCTATGGAGTAGTCGAGAATATATCGGTACCCCTGTTTCTGGGTACCCCTTATATTGTAACACAAGTGCCTCTGATTTGTGGCCCTGAGTATTGGGTCAAGTTGATGAATGGGGTGACCATTCCCGTCCTTGGTAAAGGAAAGTCTGTGGCTCCTGTGACAGTCTCACAGTCGAATCCTTTTTGCTCCGTGAGAGAAGGGTTTACTGCTACTCTGCGTTTAGCCCGTAAAGTCACGTTGCCTCCCAACTCGGTGGCGCACGTTGACGTTGTAACTGATTATACGGGGAACGGGTTGGTGCACCCTCACCCCCGTCTTGCTCGCAAGCACCAAGTGCATGTTGCCCTTGGTACGATGGACTCCAAAGCCGGAGTCCCGTGGAGGACTCAGGTGATGAACCTGAGCTCCTCGCCCAAGTACTTCAAGTCGGGAGCCAAGTTCGGCTATGGTGACCAACATGGGGGACCAGTAGTAGCGATTACCCTCAGCGCGGGCGCGAGTAGCGACCCGAAGTCCGTAAAGAAGAAGCACCAAGCCAAGCCGGCCGCCTCTCCATGACCCCATGTGAACATGGAGAATGTTCCACCCAGGTTGAGGGTTCAAGTTGAACGCCTCTTGGACCAATATCACAAGTTGTGGGATGGTCAATTGGGGCTCATGAGAGCCACCCAACACCGGATCGAGTTGAAGCCCGGTGCACCCCCTATACGCCAACAACCGTATAGGGGAGGGCCCCGTTCAAGGGCCCTCGTTAAGGAGCAAGTCGCTCGCATGGAGGCCCTCGATGTCATCGAGGCCAGCAACGCCGAGTGGGCGAGTCCGGTGGTTATTGTCCCCAAAGTTGATGGGACCCCACGGTTCTGTATCGACTACCGTAAGCTCAACGAGAGCACGGTGAAGGACAGTTATCCCCTACCTAGGATGGACGAATGTCTGGACTCTCTGGGGGAGGCAAACGTGTTCTCTACCCTGAACTGTAACGCGGGGTACTGGCAAATTCCCATTGCCCCGGAAGACAGGCATAAAACTACCTTTACCAGTCACTGTGGTACCTACCAGTGCAAACGACTACCGTTTGGACTGTGCAACGCGCCGGCAACGTTCCAGCGCGCCATGGACATGATTCTGGCCGGAGTACGGTGGCGGATCTGTCTTGTGTACCTAGACGATATCATTGTGTTCTCCCGAAGTCCGGAGGAGCACATTGACCGTCTTGGCCAGGTGTTAAAGCTACTTGGTGACGCCGGTGTGTCACTGAAGGCGAGAAAGTGCCACCTCTTCACTCAAGGGGTGGAATACCTGGGACATGTTGTCCGTCCGGGGCGTCTCAGTGTCAACGAGAAGAACTTGAGGGCCATCCGTAAGGCTCAGTATCCCCGGACCCAGACCCAGATGAGGAGCTTCCTCGGGATGTGTAACGTGTACCGACGTTTCACCCAGGGCTTCCCCAAGTTGGCGAAGCCGCTGAATGAGCTGGTCAGCTCGACGCTACCGACGAACCTGCCTCCCCCAAGTCGGGTGGAGCAGGAATCCTTTGAGATTCTTCGGGACCTACTGCTGAAGCCCCGTACCTTGGCTATTCCCAGGTTGGGAGGCCACTACATCCTGGATGTGGATGCTAGCTACGACCAACTTGGTTGTGTGTTGCTTCAGCAGCAGCCGGACAAGGAGTACTTGCCGGCGGGATACTTCAGCAAGGGGCTGAACTCGGCCGAGAAGAACTATGGAGTTGGAAGGACTCGCAGTGGTGTGGGCGGGTCACTTCGTCACTACCTAGAGGGTGAGAGGTTCCTCATCCGCTGTGACCACCGCGCGTTGCAGTTCATCTTCAAGACGGATTGCACGAACACCCGCCTCAACAGGTGGAGGGTGCGACTGGCACCCTTCAACTTTGATATTGAGTACCGACCTGGCAGGCAACATGCCCTTGCCGACGGCCTTTCTCGGGGTACCTACCGAGGGGCTGGACACTAACTCAGTCGATGAGGACATCCCCATCGGGGCGGTAGTCACGCGCTCGGGTCAGGTGTTGGACCCCGAGGCGCCAGGGAACAAGAAGTACTTGACCCTGTCCCTGGATGAGGTGGTGAAGGCCCAGGCCGAGGACCCCTTCTGCACGTCGCAGAGGGATACACTGGATACAGTGGCGGAGACGCGGTTCTTTCTCGGAGACGATGGCCTCCTCATGAGGAGGGGGGTATTCCAGGGGACCGAACAACTTGTCGTCCCCGCATCCCTCAAGGACAGTATTCTTGAGAGGGAGCATAACGCTCCCACAGGTGGACACCTGGGGTCTAGTAAACTGTACATGACCCTGAGGACAAGGTACTACTGGCCGTCCATGGTGGTGGACATCTACAGTTGGGTGGCTGCCTGCACAAGTTGTGCGCAGAACCGTCTGATGGAACGGCGGCCTACTACGGCTATGTTTACTGTTCCCGGCCAAGGAGCCCTTCGCCGCGTTGGCAATGGACATCCTTGGGCCCCTGCCAGGGACCGAGGAGGGCAACCAGTACCTCCTGGTCATCTGCGATCGCTTCACGAAACTTGCGCGAACGATTTCTCTGGCAGAGATCACGGCCATGTCGGTCGTGTCAGCCTCCCTAGATCACTGGGTTGCCGCGTATGGCATCCCGGACAGCACATTATCGGACAATGGACCGCAATTTGCGTCCGTACTGTTTCAGGGAGTGCTGGATATGTTGAGGGGTCAGGCAAACTATGCCACCCCCTACCACCCACAAACTAATGGGCAGGTGGAGCGCTTTAACAAAACATCGTTCGGCAGCTCCGCCACTATGTGAGTGAGCACGTGAAAACGTGGGACCAATACATTTCTATTCTTACGACCGCCTACAATTCGCAGGTTCACTCATCTACCAGGGAAGTACCCCTCGCTTTTGTGACTCCCCGTCGTGTGCGGTCTATTGCCGTACGTCGGCCGCTCCCAACTAGGGAGGCCCATGGCAGTACGTCTACTCCCACTGAGAGTAAGGCGGAGTTCACTGCTAGGCTTGAAAAAATCATCCCTAAAGTCAGGGCTGAGATGGACAAAGCGCAAAAGCGCTACAAGCATACTTTTGACAAAAAGGTGCGTAACGCTAAGCATGTCCCCGAGCAGGGTGACTGGGTACTAGTTCACTCACACACCCCAACTTGAGGTAGGTTTGTATTCCAGTCGAAGGGACCGTACCAGGTCCATCGTACTGATAGGCGGCGGTTCACCATCGAAAATGACGATGGGGACCGCACAGTAAACGGACAGGACGTGGTAAAAGTTGCACCAC
Source organism: Pyropia yezoensis (assembly GCA_009829735.1). Classification (NCBI taxonomy): domain Eukaryota; phylum Rhodophyta; class Bangiophyceae; order Bangiales; family Bangiaceae; genus Pyropia; species Pyropia yezoensis. The sequence goes on from CM020618.1 coordinate 38,126,131, forward strand.
CGCCTGCAAGCGACCCAGCTTGGGCGGGTGCGCTGTAAGCGTGGCGCTTACCTTCGCTACCTGCGGCCAAACAGGGCCCGCAGGAGTACGTGGTCGATAAGTTCATCGACCACGGGTGGGATGAGGACACTAACCGCCTCATATTGAGGGTGCGTTGGTTCGGCTATAAGGCCAAGGATGGTATGTGGGAATACGTGGAGGACCTTCCCGCTGAGGAGGTCCGGGCATACTGCGCCCGGAGTGATATGGACCCTAAAAGCCCTCCCCCAACGTGAGGGAAGGCCGAGTGACTGTGCCAAGAGAGTGCTTCAAGTCGAAGTGGTACGCCGAGTGGTTTTTAACTACAGCCCTTACCCTCACAGTCTCACAACAAAGGCAGCTGCCAACTAGGCACGCATGCTAGACTCCCCAACCCCACGGCCCTCGCCCTCACGTGGAGGCGAGCGGCGAGACCCACGCCGATAACCTTCCCCGCCAGTCGGCGGGGGCGGCGGCTCCAAGTCGGAACCGTCGCGCCCCTCACGGTCGCGCAAGTGGTGACGACCGCGGCTACTCTTCTGCTTGGTCTTGCGCGAGAATTGGCGACGCAGGCGTCGGACCGACTCCGTCTCCGACGGGGTAGAGGACTCCGAAACGGAATAAGACAACTCGTCTTCCAACACGAAGGGAGAGCGCCGCAAGTGACGGCGACAACGGCGAGGAGGCGAGTATGCCCGGCTCGCCTGACGCTTGCCACGCCCAAGTGGGGCTGGCTGGGGCACAATGGACCCAGTACGAGCCAACTCGGTCGTCATAAACCCCGCCACCGACTCGCAACTCGCAGTCGCCACCGCCCTCCGGAAGTGCTCCTCAAGTTGAGGAGTCTCGGAAACTTGAAGGGCTGCAGTCGACGCGGCAAACCAGGAGATGGTGCGCACCAACGTGGTGATCATCATCTCTGAGGTCAAGGGCGTGGCCGGCAATACCAACTTGGGATAGACCGTCAAGAGGGTGGCCCCCAAGTTGGGGGACCCCGGGGTGGACGACTCAACGGCAACGCTTATCGGGATGTCCCCGTGCGGCTGGAAAGGGACAGGAGGAAGCGGAGGGGCTCGCCGAGTTGGCGGAGCCCGAGAGTAACTGCGACCCCTACTAGGGGCCCCCGCAGCGGGTTGAGTCAGGTAGTCCTCATGAGAAGGCACGGCCATCACGATTTCCTTGTCCGGGGGAGGCGCAGTCTGGCGATCCACCCCCAGGGCATACAAGTAGTCCCCGATGCCCAATCCCTCTGTAGCACAATAGGTATCCGCTGCACGTCCACTCTCAGGGAACACTCACCAAGGGGGATCGGCATCAACGTCACCGGGAGGCCAAGGTTGTTGTCCTTGGAGCGCAAGCCACGGGACCAAGATGGGAGCCCAAATGGGAGGGGTTTGTTGTTCAACCATGGCCAGCGGCGGATTCGCGACCGGCCCCCTCGTTATAAACCCTCGGAGACACTACTAACTACCCTCCACCACAAGATGCAAGTCCCTCTGGTCATACGTAACTTATAGATACCGTGACCAATACGGACTCCCAAATTGAAAGTCAAGGGTTAGAAGTAGTCCCCCTATATTAGGGTCACAATACGGCCAACCATATTGCTACATATCCCCCCCTTAGATTCGGCCCGTCCTCGGGTCGAGTTGCATTCGGGTTACCGAATGTAAGTGGGTCGCGTGACCGTTTACCAGTCGGGTGGGGCTTTGCGCCCTGTCGCGACCGACACCCCTTTTCGGAGTTGTCTGAGGGGGATGCCCCCCTTTGTGTGGTACACACACGATCCGTTTTCCGGACCGTTGAATTCCCGATGCGGGTTTCTGTACACGACCCCCCTTTCCGAGGAGTGTTGCAAGCGGATCCGCCACCAGGCGTTTGGTGGTAGGGGGGCCCCTCTCGTGTGAACTAGTGAGTGGCAGCGAGGGCTGTCCGCGTTGCGTGGGGGCGGTTGGGGGTGAACCCCCTGGTTACCCCGTGTGGGGGGGGCGTGGCCCCGCCCCAGGCGCCTGGGTGGAGCGACCTCGTAGTCCGGCTGGCGCGGGTCGTCCCGCGCTGCCGTATCGCTCGTTCTGAGCTGTGCGGGTATAAGCGCGGGTGCCTGCGCTTCTCTGGCTCGTCCGCGAGCGTTCCTTGCACCGTGTGAGGACCCACCCAAAACCGGGGAGCCCTCAACGTACTCGTGGGGGTGTCTGCGGGCCCTTCGAGCCAATAAGGCGGCGGGGCACGGGGATGAGGACGGTGGTCTCGACGGGGGTGGGTCTGGGGAAGAAGATGGGCGCGACGTCGGTAGGGATCGAGGGTACAAAAGGTAAACAGTGTCTTTGGTCTGTGTCTGTGGTTGCCCCTCTCGTCTCCCCCGGTGGCGCCGACACCCACGCACTATATACTCGCGTCGGGGCACCCGAGGTGCCCCAGCCGCCAGCGTGGATGTGCGGTGTCCTCAGTGTCGGTGAATCATGTGACTTGTCCTTGATGCCAGCTTTCAAGCAGCGCAGAGAATAAAATTCAGGCAGCACAGACGGGGATGTCCGCCCGTGGTTGGTCGACGATGTCACTCGCTCCTCGTTGTCGAGTATCGACGTCCATGACAGGGTTCCGACAGTGCTTTGACGGTGGCTTTCGTGCGGTCGGCCGACGTCCGCAAAATGTCAGGGATACAGCGTGGTGTCGCCCAGGGTAGTGGGGAATTGATGTGTCTTGGGGGGAGTTATCGGGGCCGGACATGTAAGGAGAGGTCCCAGTCCATATCCCGTGGGTTCCGGGTGGCGATTTAAGGGGCAAATCCTTACACCTCCCCCCCCTTAGGACGAGCGTCGAAGAAACGCGTCTAAAACTTCAGGGGCGTTCACAAGGTCTTGCTTTGTCAGCCAAGAGTTCTCGCTGATGTCGCAGCCTTTCCATTTGACGAGGTACTGCAGTCGTCCACGGCGCTTTCGTGACCGTACAATGGAGTCCACTTCATATTCGACCGAGCCATCCGGAAATGCAACCGGGGGTGGAACGGGAGGAAGTCGACCAGACGGATCAGCGCGGTACGGCTTCAGGAGGCTGGCATGGAAGGCGTTGTGAACTTTGCGATCGAGGACGGCTTGAGGAAGATCGAGACGAAACATGACGTCATTGATGCTCTTCGTGACTTTGTAGGGTCCGGAGTATTTGGGCATCAGCTTACGAGCGCCTTGAAAAGCGTTGGGCAAGAGGTTCTTGGTGCTGAGGAGTACGTGGTCGCCCACAGTGATGGTGCATGGTCGGCGATGACGGTTTGCGTACGCCGAGCGCGTCTCATTGGCGCTCTTGATGGCGGCGATAGCCGTCTTTTGAGCATCGTGGACGCTGGATAGCCAATCCGACACAGCAGGAAGATTTGAGTCCCTGCTGTCGAGGATGTCCATAGGCACGGTCCTTGGTTCAAACCCGTAGTTCAAGAAAAATGGAGAGTACGTAGTTACGGCATTAGGTGACCGGTTGTACGCAACTTCCGCGGCAACGAGGAAAAAGTCCCAGTCGCCTTGATGATGGTTGACGAAGTTTCTGAGGATTTCTTCAATTTTCTTGTTCATAATCTCAGTTTGGCCGTCCGTCTGCGGGTGGTAGGCCGATGAGGCTTTGATCTTGACCTTGAGAATCTTTGTCAGTGACCGCCAGAAGTTGGAGAAAAAGATGGGGTCGCGGTCACAGACGACTTCTTGAGGTAGGCCGTGGTTGCGATAGATGTGATCGTGGTAAAGCTGAGCTGTGACCGGCGCTGTACATTCCGGCTTCATTGGTGCCAGGCGAATCACCTTGGTGAGTCTGTCAACAACGACATAAATGCCGTTGTGGCCTCGTGGTGTCAGTGGCAGTGGGGTGATAAAGTCCATGGAGACACTTGCCCATCTTTGGCTTGGGGGTTCGAGTGGTTTGAGATGACCCAGAGGTGAATGAGTGCTAGCCTTGTTCCGCTGGCACGAATCACATGATTGTACGTATCTTTGGATGTCCTGCCGCATTGACTTCCAGTAGTAATTGGAAGCAACGGCCTTGGTGGTTTTCTTCACTCCCATGTGCCCTTGGCACGGGACGTCGTGGTAGTCGTGGAGGAGTCTTTGGCGTAGAGTACCAGCGGGGATGCACGTACGGTCACCTCGTTTCAACAACCTCATATGAAGCCGGTAGGGAGATACCGGGTCCTTGGCTAGGTCGGCAAGCTCGGGGTCCGCTTTGTACTCTTGTTCTAGGGTGGCAAGGTCTTGATCACTTTGGTTGATGGTCATGAGGTTGTTGATTTCAGTTTTCTTGAGGGTTTCGTCAATGCTCTTGGTCAGCACTCGACTAAGGAGATCTTGGTTGGATTCGTGCTTGTCAGGGGCATCCTGGGGTTGCCTGGAAAGGGCATCAGCTACGGCGTTGGAGATGCCTTTGATCGGGACAATCTTGAACTGGAATTGATCCAGAAGTTCAAGCCACTTGACTTGGCGGTCGTTCAGCCTTTCTTGGGTTCGCAGGTATCTCAGGGACTCGTGGTCGGTATGGACCTCAAAGGGTCTTCCGTGGAGGTAGCAGCGCCAGTGCCGGATGGCTTGGACCACTGCGAGCAGCTCACGCTCGCGGATGCTGTAGCGTTGCTCGTGGATATTCAAGGTCAGGGAGAAGAATGCCACTGGACGCCGTCCCTTTCCGTCGTCTTGTTCGAGGACTGCGCCAATAGCATACCCGCTGGCATCAGTAGACACGTAGATGGGATATCGTTTGTCAAACGGCCTTAGTACCGGTGCACTTGTTGTCAGAGTCTGCAGCTGCTCGAAGGCTTTCTGGGCGTCCGGCGTCCAATCAAAGTCGACCTTCCCCGTCAACCTTGTAAGAGGGGTAGCAACTGCCGCTATTCCCTTGATAAATCGGCGATAGAAGTTGACCGTACCGAGGAAGGACTGCACGTCCTTCTTGCTCTTGGGGGTTTCCCACGTCCGAATGGCTTGGACCTTCTGGTCCTCCATGGAAAAGCCTGCGTCAGATATGACGTGGCCGAGGTAATCGACAGTGGTTCGAGCGAATTGGCACTTACTCGCCTTGGCGTAAAGCTTGTGTTCTCGTAGCTTGGCCAGGGCTTTTCTCAGGTGCTTGAGATGATCCTCGTAGGTTTCGCTATAGACCAAAATGTCGTCTAAGTAGACGCAGATGAAGTCGTACAGGTAGGGTCTGAACACATCGTTCATCAAGTTCATGAAGACTGCGGGGGCGTTCGTCAGTCCGAAGGGTAGCACAGTAAACTCGTAGAATCCATACTTGGTCCGGAACGTCGTCAATGGGATGGTGTCAGGGTCCAGCCGGATCTGATGGTTGCCAGAGCGGAGGTCAATCTTCGTGAAATACTTGGCATTTCGTAGTTGATCAAAGATGTCATCGATACGTGGTAGAGGATATGCATTCTTGATGGTGGCCTTTTTCAATGCTCGGTAGTCGATGCACATCCGCCAGCCGCCGTCCTTCTTCGCCGCAAATAGAACGGAGGAGCCGCACCGGTGAGGCACTTGGCTGGATGAATCCCTTCCGAATCAGGGTCGCAAGTTGCGTCTTGAGTTCATCGAGTTCCCACTCGGAGAGGCGGTAAATACCGCTGCGACGTGGTTCAGCGTCGTGAGTCAGCTTGATGCTAAACTTGTGACTACGCTCGGGAGGGAGTCCGTCCGGGAGCTCAGCCGGGAAGACGTCAGCGTACTCCTTGAGAATCTGTTGGACTTCATTTTTGTCTTCAGCTTCTCCCATAATGATGGAGTTGATGTCAAAGCTGCTTGAGGGGTCTTCAGACTGCACGTAGATGGCGAATACTGGGCTCCTTTGGATGAGGTCACGTGCGAGTCGTTGCCGGCTAATGAGGCCCTCCGGTTTCTTGAGGGAGGCGGTGATAGAAATATTCTTGTGGTTGAACTTAAAGGATATCTTGTTCTTCTTGTTGTTGATCTTGGCGCCCTTGTCATCGCGCCATTTCTTACCGAGGATAACGTCGTACGCACTGAGGTCGCATACGGCGAACCGTAGTCGTTCTTGGTAAAGGCCGATGTGAATCTCGAAGGGTTCAATGGTTTCAGCGAGTACATGGGAACGTCCATCGGGCATGTTTGCCGCGAAGTCCGTTTCAGTGGTCTTGACGTTCAGGGTTTTCATGAGGCGCCTGGAGACGACGTTGATGGGAGACCCGTCGTCGAACAGCACCTTAACAACATGGCCATTGACAGAAGCAGTGGAAAGCAGTAGCCCGAGACGCGGGCCTTCAAAGGGTGACGATTTGTTTTCCGGAACCAAAGGAGCATCTTTCACCGTTGTTGACGACGGTTGCTGCTTCAGTTCCGCTGGCCTTTTGGGCAGTTCTTTGCCAGGTGCCCCTTTTCGCGACAGCAGAGCCAGAGTCCCTCGCGCATACAGCGCGGGCGCTCCTCTGGCGTGAGATTCTCGACCTTGATGCTGGAAATGTCCATGGGGACGACACCCGTCGCAGACGGCTTCCCAGAGGTGCTGCTGAGGTTGTTCGTGAAGCGCGAGGCTCCAGCCTTGGCAGCTTCTACGCGCAGGGCGTCTGTCATTAGAGGCTCGAGTTCAGTGTAGTTCTTGAGGCACAGTGCCTGCCAGATGTCCCGCTTCAGACCTCGCGTGTAGCGGTCGATCTTTTCCGCTTCAGTGATGTCTGGGATGTCCACGACGACGCTCAGGAAAGTCTTGTTAAACGTCCCGACGTCTTTAATCTGTCGCCATGCGTGCAGCTTGTCCCGTGCCGCCTGCGTCTTGTTCAGGGGACTGAAGCGCCGGATGAGTGCAGCACGGAAGGCGTCCCAGCTCGAAACGTCTGTAGTCTGACTATAGGTATGCCACCAGTTGAACGCTTCTCCATCGAGATAGGTGCAAGCGACACGACACGCTTCGGCGGGTTCACTCAGCCGGACGAAGGAGTCCATGCGGGAGCACCACGCTTCAATGGTCCCGGGTTTGCCAGAGAACAGCCCGGGCTTGTTCGGCCGTGCCCGTTTTGCGTTCTTGCGGGCTGCTTTCGCCTTCGTCTCGGCGAGCTGCTGCTTCGTGTCTTCAAATTCCACCTTGTGTGCCTCGAGCTCGTTACGCATTTGCGTCACAAATGTCGTAAGCTGATTCCATGCCTCGACACTTGGGGTGCCGGATGTCGACCCAGAAGTGACCGGGGTCCCGCCAGCAATACTTGAGAGGTCCATCGTTTCCAGGAGTTAACTCCAGAAGTTATAATTTCACATGACAAAGCGACCTGGACTTACAAGAATGCCCAGTCGAAGTCCGGATGGATTTGTGCAAGTAATTTTGTCATGCGACGTAGTGGCGCGCGACAATTGGTCAAGTGCCGCGGGATCGCGGGGACGAGATCAAGAGCGTGCAACACTCTTTCGTTAAATCCAATCACAAGCAAATCGTTTGAGGGCGCGCAATCGGAATTTCGGTCGGCGCCCGTGCTCGGGCCCGAGTCGGTCTCGTCTGATTCTCACGCGGGGGGGAGATCAGAGGGGGAAAATCGGGCTCTCGCGGTAGATCATTGGGGGTTGTCAATCGGTGCCCCGCGCCAGCTGGCGGTGGTGCGCCTTGCCGCGCAAGTGGCTTTCGAATTGAACCACCGAATCAAATTCACGCCCACAGGGATCGCAGCGTGGGAGAGTGGAAGGGCGGTTGACAGTATTGCGATGCCGACGTGAGTTGCGATGGTCGCGCAACACCGATAGGCTGTTGCATGTCACACCGCAGGGCTTACACTGGTGTGTGCCCAGTGGGATGCGGCGGGCCTGGGCGATTCGGCGCTGTTCGCGCTGTTCCACCGCCCGCGCGGTAGGCGGCTTAATGTGCCCAATCAGCGGTGGGGGCGGCGCGATGAAACGGCGCGCCGGTTCCTGCGGGGGTAGCAGCAGGCGCCGGTTCGTCTGCGCCGCTGTGCCCGCCGAGGCAGGGCCCTTGCCCTTGCCCGAGAGGGGGGGCTTTGGGGCGGTCCGCCCCAGCAGGGATAGTTGCGGGGGGGCCGCCTGGGTGGAGGTGGAGAAGGCGCCCGCCGGGGGGCTGCGTGCCACCGGGTGGTGGTGCCCTCCCACGGGGCCGCGTGCCGACGGACTGCCGCGTGCCGACGAGTGTAGCACAATAGGAATCCATCGCACGTCCACTCTCAGGGAACACTCACCAAGGGGGATCGGCACCAATGTCACCGGGAGGCCAAGGTTGCTGTCCTTGGAGCGCAAGCCACGGGACCAAGATGGGAGCCCAGATGGGAGGGGTTTGTTGTTCTGCCTTGGCCGGCGGTGGATTCGCCGCCGGCCCCCTCATTATAAACCCTCGGAGACACTACTAACTACCCTCCACCCCAAGATGCAAGTCCCTCTGGTCATACGTAACTTATAGATACCGTGACCAGTACGGACTCCCAAATTGAAAGCCAAGGATTAGAAGTAGCCCCCCTATCATTAGGGTCACAATACGGCCAACCATATTGCTACATATCCCCCCCTTGGATTCGGCCCGTCCTCGGGTCGAGTTGCATTCGGGTTACCGAATGTAAGTGGGTCGCGTGACCGTTTACCAGTCGGGTGGGGCTTTGCGCCCTGTCGCGACAGACACCCTTTTTCGAGGTTGTCTGAGGGGGGTGCCCCCCTTTGTGTGGTACACACACGATCCGTTTTCCGGACCGTTAATTTCCCGATGCGGGTTTCTGTTCACGACCCCCCTTTCCGAGGGGTGGTGCAAGCGGATCCGCCACCAGGTGTCTGGTGGTAGGGGAGCCCCTCTCGTGAGACGATTGAGTGGGTGGCGGGGGTTGCCCGCGTTGCGTGGGGGCGGTTGGGGGTGAACCCCCTGGTTACCCCGTGTGGGGGGGGCGTGGCTCCGGTCCAGGTGCCTGGGTGGAGCGCCCTCGTAGCTCGGCTGGCGCGGGTTGCCCCGCGCTGCCGTATCGCTCGTGCTGACCTATGTGGTTATAAGCGCGGGCGCCCGCGCTTCCCTGGCTCGTCCGCGCGAGCGTTCCTCGCACCGGGTCGAGCCGGCCTCGGCTTTTCTGCACGGGGCGCCCCTGCTACCCCGGTCATCATGTCGGACCCCCAGGTACCCGGGGGCGAGGACGACCTCCTGCTTGAGGAGGAGGAAGAGGTGATGGGGGACGACGTTCCCGTCTCTGCCACCGCCGCCGGGTGCTTCTTAGCGAGCTCGTCGGAGGACGAGGACGACCGGGTGACCGTTCGTGTGGCCCCGGAAGGCGCGCCGGGCGGGTTGTCGTCCGTGTGTAGCGGCACGACGGCTCCGTCGGGTGGCGGACAACCGCGTGCAGCGGTGGCCTCTACCGCTACTCCTCCGGCGGCCCGGATGGCTTCTGTCGCCGGTGCCGGCGCGGCTCTACCTCAAGACGGTGTCGCCGGCGTGACGGATGGTAGTGGCGGCACCCCGGCCGGTTCGACGAGTCAAGACGGCGCGGGTGCCCGCCCGGTTGGTGTGTCCGCTGCGGCGGGTAGCGGGTCTACCCGTGCTGCCCCCGTGGTACCCTCGTCGGGCCCGGGTGGCGGCGATGCTCTGCCCGCGGTGCCGCGGACGCCTGATGGTCAAGAGTTATCTACCCCGATGGCAGTGGACTCCGGGAGCTACTCCGGGCGGGCGCCCGCCCTTCTTCTTCCTCCTCGGCCTCGTGCACCTTCGGCGCCGGCCCATCTGCCGGTGGGGCATCCCCCGGCGCCCCCGATTCTTCCTGGTCCTTTGCCGGCATGTCCGCCGAAGGCGCCGATGGGTTAGGCTTCCCGTCATCGGGTTGCTGTCGCTCGGTGGTCTCGGCGACCGCTAGCACCTCAAGTGGTTCCACTTGACCTTCCTTGTCAGGGGTAAGGATATCTTCTTCGTAGAGCTCGGCAATCCCGAGGATAGTTCCCTTCGGGAGGGTGACTGCCTTACGGCGATAGTTCGCCATCACTAGGAGGGACGACCCTCCTGCTGGGAGGTCTATGAGACCGTTGGCCATGGTCAACCCATGGCCCTTGTACGTCCGCAGGTTGGACCGGACTCTGCAGATGTCTGCGAGGTCGCAGTTAACCGGGAGGACTGTCCCCGACAACGGTTCAAAGCGAGTTCGCTTGGCCAACCGAAGTGTCTTCGGATCGACGCTTGCGTACACCTCAGCCACGTTAACGTGGCTCCCTTGTAGCGTCAGGTCCCTGACGATAGCCGTGTGTCCTCGCTTCGTCCCGTCGGCTTCTTGAAGCTCGACGGTCCTCCGGCCTGGCCGGATTGCATCCACATGAACGTTGATGAAGGTGCACCCCAGTATGCAGGGCACCGATAGGGTCTCACACACCAGGAAGTCGACTTCCGTGGTGAGTTCCCCGATGGTAACCCGCAGCGACATCGCTGCGGTCGTACGAATGAGGCGACCATTCGCGTCCTTGATGGTGGGTCCCGGAGTCACTCTGACTCGCGGAAGCCACTTGTCCGGGAGGGTATCCTTCCGGATAAGGTTGGGTCCAGCCCCTGTATCCAGTACAGGGTAGTACGATCGTGTCGACTGGGGGTCAACCCCCAGTGTGGCTGATACCTTGAAGTTCTCCAAGGTAAACAGCACATGTCCTACACCGATATCCGGTGTTCCTCGGTCATCCTGGACAGGGCCCTTGGCTGGTTCAACGTGACGGGGCATCCCGTCCTCGCCTCCCGTTATCGGGGGATTCTCATCATTCCCCTGACTCCGTGTCGTCGGGGCCGGAAGGTGTACCCGGGGATTGATGCGGCGCCGGCTCAAACGCGCTCGCCGTGGGGCTTTCCCCGCGGTACTCCGGGGTGGCTTGCTTGGGTTACCCCAGCGCCCCCCGGTCATCCATCCTCTAACTCGTGTCCCGCCCTTGGTCGGGTGCTGTCCGCCGGGACATCCGGCTGAGGAGGTGCCTCCTCGACGGCCAGTACTCCACCTGGAGCTGGCTGCCTACCCGGTGCGGGTCCGGGTGCTCTGGCGGGATACCCCCCGGTGGATGCCTTGCGTTGCGCCGCTGCCCGCCGAGACTCCTCGGGGATGAGTGGGCAGGAAGACACCCAGTGCTGGGGATCCCCACACAACATACATCCGGACGTGCCGGTCTCCCCTTGAGTTCGCATCGGGGTAGCCCCGTAGCTGCGGTTGCCTCCCTCGGGCGCCCGAGTGCCTGCTCCCTGGTAGGCCTTGGGTCCTTGGGTCAACCGGAACATGGACTCCCCCAACCGGTTGGGTCGGCCCGCAATCTGCGGAGGTGCCTCCGTGCGCACCGCCCATGTTGGCAAGGGTTGGTGAGGGTTACCCGTCACTGGGGAGTACCCCGTAGTCCGTACGTACGGGACGCGACGTCCCGTGCCCTCGCTGACCTGGAACTGGGTCCCCGCCGGAGCGATGTACGCTACCGTACCTTGCTCATCAATCACCGGCGTAGCCGGTAACAGCAGGTGGCCCTGCTGGTCAACCAGTGGTTCCTCCTCGCCCGTGGGGGCGTAATTGGTAGCCACCAGTACCGGTGCGGCCTTCCGTTCCATCTTGTCTTGCCTCGGTACCGGGGTAAGATTGAGCTTGCTCCCCTCACCATTGGGCTTTGAGGCAAGAGCACACTCCGGGTGTAGCACCCGGTAGGCGTCCCCCAGGGACTTGCACATATGCATCAGTCGACTGAAGTTCGTCCGTGCCGTGTTGGCGCCCCGTGCGGATATCCGCACGTAGTTGGGTACTCCTGCGAACAGGATGGCCCGTAGCTCCCCTTCTCCGAGGAGCTTCCCCAGCTCGTAGTCGAGCTCTTGAATCCGTCGTCCGAACATCTCCTCATCCTCCCAGCTCTGGGCGGTGGCAGTGCGCAGGGCCCGGTAGTGGTCCTCGCACTTGTCCTCACTGAGGTAACTGCTCAGCAGCTCCTTGAGAATCCCACGGTAATCCATGGGGGTGGCCGCAACCCTCATTCCCGGCATCGGGGATGCCTGGCGAAGGATGCCTCGCACCCGTTCATTAACAAAGAACGGGAGGATCTCCAGGGCCAGCCCCTCGTTAACGAGGGCCTTGTCCGCGGCTGCCTTGAAGCTAGTCAAGAAGCCGATGACTGCCAACGGGCGTCCGTTCGGCCCCCCGAACATAGGGACTCCCTTCATAAGGGTCTGCATAGAGCGGATCGCCCGATGCGACGTATTACGCATCGATTCCGATACGGTGGTAGAGCGGTCCTCCAAACGATAACGTTCCGGAGTAAGAACCGACCGGAAGACCTCGTTGACGATCTCCGTGTCAGCGTCCTGGATATCCAGTCGCTTAGCCAGTTGATGAGCAAACTCATCGGACTCCATCCGCTTCAGTAGGCTCGCAGTTACCTGCGCGGTCATGGCTTCCACCACTGAAGATGGTACTTCGGGCGTCGGCACCTCGGGAACCCGAGTTGCCTGGCCTCCTTCGTCGTGGGGATACTGTGAGAGGGTACCCCCTCCCCCAATAACCGACTCTCCACCGGCGCAAGTATCCGCCGGGTCGTGTCCGCGGAGTCCGCTTCGGGTGCTCCGAGCGTATCGCTCCGTGTGACTCCGTTCCAACTCTGCCGATGAGTCGGATCCATACCCCATTGTGTCCGGGGGCTGTCCGGGAGTTGCTGCGCCGGGGTCGACCCCGGTGGACTCCGAAAGTAGTCCGGCCGGTTCAAACCGTACCGGTGTGGGAGGAACACGACGGGGTCCCGTCGTGTGGCGTGTTGACATCAACACTGCCATTGCGTCCTCCGTCCGCTCTTGACGAGCGTCGAGTCCGGAAAACCGGGCCTCGATGCGGGCCAATGATGCCATCAGGGAATCCCCTGGTGAAGGAGGCGGCGGAGTGAGGTCGGTCGATGACAGTTGAGGTGGGCCCCCGCCTCCTGCCGTCCGAGCCGTGCCAAACGTCGATCCGGCACCGGAAAGCATTGGCGTCTCAATGTTGTCGATCGGGTTCCCGATCCCGGTTCCCGTAGTCACCTCCGGAGTCGGCGTCGACGCCGATCCGTCATCTTGAACGTTCCCCGTCTCTTGGGTAGACATAGTCACAATCAGTCAACCGACGTAACAATCACCACAAATAAGAGAGCGAGGGGGTAGATTGGGGAGAGTAACAGTAGATCACAGTCAAAGGTAAAAACTCAACACAATCGATCAGGTCGCAACACCACGAGTACAAGAAAAGGACCGGATCCCTATCCGTGTGCCAGGGCCGAAGACGGCGTCACCACAAAGGTGACGGAAACCCGTCCCCTGCTGCTCCACCAATGTAGCACAATAGGAATCCGTCGCACGTCCACTCTCAGGGAACACTCACCAAGGGGGATCGGCACCAACGTCACCGGGAGGCCAAGGTTGCTGTCCTTGGAGCGCAAGCCACGGGACCAAGATGGGAGCCCAAATGGGAGGGGTTTGTTGTTCTGCCTTGGCCGGCGGTGGATTCGCCGCCGGCCCCCTCATTATAAACCCTCGGAGACACTACTAACTACCCTCCACCCCAAGATGCAAGTCCCTCTGGTCATACGTAACTTATAGATACCGTGACCAGTACGGACTCTCAAATTGAAAGCCAAGGATTAGAAGTAGCCCCCCCCCCCCCCAAACATTAGGGTCACAATACGGCCAACCATATTGCTACAACGAGCCGCGCGCTGTACCAGCGCCGCGGATCGTCGGGGGTGCGCGGGTCGTCGGGGGTGCGCGGGCCTCAGGGCTTCCACGTGACGTGGCTACCGTGTTGCAGGCCGTCGTGCCGGAGGATGCCGACGCGGCCGCCACAGCCGAGGAAGAATATTCGGAACCTGATTTGGAACTCACTGGGATTCAACAATCGGTTGACCAAAAAGAAAAAATCCGTGACATCAAGCGCAATGGCAGTGTCATGGAAATATTCTTTCGGTGTGGTTCGTGGAACCCACTGCGTTCGTATTACAATGCCCGTGGCAAGCCGAACGCAGGGGGCAACACGACGTCACAATCGCAGGGAGGTCCAAATCACGCACGGAATCGCAGTCACCGCCAGGTAGAAAGTCGAACAATCGGAAGCTACCACATGTGAGGACCCACCCAAAACCGGAGAGCCCTCAACGTACTCGTGGGGGTGTCAGCGGGCCCTGCGAGCCAATGGGGCGGCGGGGCACGGGGAAGAGGACGGTGATCTCGACGGGGGTGGGTCTGGGGAAGAAGATGGGCGCGACGTCGGTAGGGATCGAGGGTACAAAAGGTAAACAGTGTCTTTGGTCTGTGTCTGTGGTTGCCCCTCTCGTCTCCCCCGGTGGCGCCGACACCCACGCACTATATACTCGCGTCGGGGCACCCGAGGTGCCCCAAAGCATGCGTTTCCCCATCGCACCGCCGGTAGGCACAGAACGGTCCAAAAACAAAGCATGTCTCTCAGAACAAAGCATGGGCGGGCGTGCGCACTAAAGGAGTGCAGCCCCAGTTTACCCGAAACGAAGGGGGTCCCGTGGATGGCGCCCAGCGCGCCCCACCAGCCGGCTCCACACGCCGATCGGCCAGAAGGTCCGACTGGCTGTAAGGGCCAGCAACGCCAAATTCAATCAATCCCTTGACCGGCCAGCCAGTCACCAACCAGCTGGCCGAATTCAATCAATCCAAAAGCCGGCGAGCCAGTCATATCGCACTCAGCCGCCAGCGAGGATGTGCGGTGTCCTCAGTGTCGGGGAATCATGTGACTGGTCCTTGATGCCAGCTTTCAAGCAGCGCAGAGAACAAAATTCAGGCAGCAGAGACGGGGATGTCCGCCCGTGGTTGGTCGACGATGTCACTCGCTCCTCGTTGTCGAGTTTCGACGTCCATGACAGGGTTCCGACAGTGCTTTGACGGCGGCTTTCGTGCGGTCGGCCGACGTCCGCAAAATGTCAGGGATATAGCGTGGTGTCGCCCAGGGTAGTGGGGAATTGATGTGTCTTGGGGGGAGTTATTGGGGCCGGACATGTAAGGAGAGGTCCCAGTCCATATCCCCTGGGTTCCGGGTGGCGATTTAAGGGGCAAATCCTTACCGCTCGACTGGTGCGCTTGGCTGCCGTGTTGCTGCGCGTCCCAGTAGAGGGCGCCGGCGGCTGCTCGGCGTTGCCCGTGTTGCCCCCGCCCACTTCACCGCCTGGACAAGCAAACGACCGGCTCTCTGCCCCAGCCCCACCATCAAGCTCCTTGTTGACCAGCGTCAGGAGCATTTCACTGTCTTTGATCATGAAGTGCATGTAGTTCAGTACGAAACCTCCCTTGCTGTACTCGTTGAAGTCGGCACCGTTTTGCCCAGACTTGCAGTAGTTCTTGTTAACGAGGTGCATTCTCGTCGCAATCTGCGATGTAAAGGACAGAGAAGCCAATCGTACAACCACGCAACCAACGAGCAGAGCATGGCAGCCAATCAGAAGGCACAGCGTGACAGAAGAATACCGTAGTTAGTTCCGGCTCAAAAGAGTTGTCCACCAGGAGCCTCCAGAACCACCCGTGACATCAATACAGTTGCCCCGTGACTTCACCAACAAACGTACTTCTCGATACTTCGTCTGGAGCTTTGCACCATCGCGGACGTTAGGGTGGTTGTTGGGATCCGGGGTAAGTTCTTGCAGCTGATTGGCACAGTAAAAAAAATTTCAGAGTTAAAGGCCTTGGCTACCTCCGACTCCCACACGTCCACTTTGTCCTCTCGCGCGTCCTTCTGCTGGCGCATGAGGGGGCCTCGGCTGGCGGCAATGGCCTCCGCCAGGGTCGGCAGGGCCATCACATGGAAGAGTCGCCCGAACTCATGCTTGTTGAACGTAGGTGCCTGCGCGCGGGCCGGGCTCGGCGCAGGGGTGGAGGAGATGGAGTCAGGGGCTCGAACGTGGTCGCTCAGCCGCTGCAGCAGCACAGCCTTCACACCATTGGACGACAGACCCGCCGACTTGCACGCGTCGCGTAGCCCTCGGACAGTAGTGGGCAACGTGGTTGCCTCCGCACCACCCTCTTGGGGCGACCGGGCGGCCGCAGGCTGCGCCGTGGGAGCGACAGCCAAAGGGGGAGGTTGGGGGAGCGGGGCAGAAGCAGCTGCGAGAGGGAGAGGTGGGAAGGGCGTGGCAGGAGAGAGCGGAGCAGTGTCGGCGGTGGGGCGGCTCGGGAGGGAGGGAGGCGGGGAAGAGGGTGGAGTGATAGAATCCATAGGTGGGGCTGCGGGGAAGGCGCTCCGTGAGGGTACACGCGCGGGCCGGATGATGAGGCGTCGATGGGGATAGGCGGTGTCAAAGTAACTAGGAAGCGCGCTGGCACAGAAAGAGCTATGCACGCGGAAGAGAAGCGAATGGGGGTTGACGCCACAGAGAGCGGCTTATGTATCCAGATGGAACAACTTGCGGCACCCGGCGGCGCCCGCCGCCGCGCGCTCACGACACGGGCCGAGTCAACCCTGGCCTCTCCCCAACACGTCCAGCCCCGCCCCTCGCCCTCGCCCTACCCCCACTGATACCTCAACAAACCATCAGGCGTGAGCTCCCGCTCTCCCTCGAACGGACCTCCCGCCATTAGGCCCCACCCCCACACAATTCATCTCCCCACGCCTGACTTGTCGTCGCGTTCCTGATGGAAGGGATAAACAAACACAGACGCAGAGCAGGGAAAAAGAGAAAAGCGCAACCCATCCGGTGGGGTGTCAGACAGCGATCACACCCCTCCTCCCTCCCACCAGTCGCCCCCACCACTCCCCCCCCCCCACTCATCGCCGCCCAGCTCCACCCTCTCGCGCCCCCTTCCCCCATAGGTTGGCGGGAACACGTGCTGCAACACGTACAAATCTGCGCGTCGGAGGTGGCGGGAGCGATCGGCAGGCAGCACGCCGAAGCTGCCCGAGCGAGGGGTGAGAAGCGGCCGCAGACGGAAGCGCCGATGTGCGACGCAGCAGCGCGCGCGCGCTCGCGGTCGGCGGTCGGAGGAGAAGTTTCAAACCAAGGCAGTCCCGGAGGCCAACGCAATTCCCATACAAAGTCAAGAGTCTGATATCCATAAGTGATGTGGCGCTGTGTGCGAGGTGGAACGACACATGGCTTTGGCTCGAGCCATGTGGCTTTACCGTCCGAGTTTGCGGCACTGCCAGCACAAACACGTGGCCTCTGCAGCCAATGAGGGCATGCCACGGCGTGCCACAAACTCGGCGCCACATCGTGTACCATGTCTTAGACCGTAGAGTGAGAAGTCGCACGACAGTCATTGCTCGGGAAGATCCTGGCCGCCGGCGGCCTCCAAAGCCCCTCACAGCCACCACCACCGCCATCACCGACGCCACCGCCACCGCGACCCCCACCGCCCACGGCGGCCATCCGGTGACGTTGCAGTCCAAGTATTGCGCGCAGAAGAGATGCGCCTGGCCCGCCATGGTCGTTCTCCATAGACCGCACGGCCACCTCCACCGCCGCTGCCGCCGCCGCTGCCGCCGCGGTCGCCGCTGCCTCTGCAGCGGCAGCGACAGGGGCAACAGCAGCAGCGATCCGGGCGGACCCCCAGCTCCCTGCCGCTTTGGAGGCGGCGGTAGTGGGGGTAAGAGGGGTGGCCGTACTAGCAACGGGCGTGGTGGTGGGGCTGGCGCCGAAAGCCGCGGCGGAGTATCGGGCATCGGTAACTGCCTTCGGGGGCTGCTGCTGTTTAGCCTTGAGGACTCCCTTTCCGCAGCGGGAGGGACAAGTGAGCGGGGATGCGGAGGGGGGGGGCGGGGCTACTGGCACAAGGCAAGGTGCGGCTTGTATTTGCTTGTACAGTACTGTACTCATGAATACGTCATTCCGCCATGGAGGATAGCAGCCCCCCCCCCGCTTTGACATTTTTCCCCTTATTTTTGGGAGTTTTCCTCGCTGGGGGCGCCCTTTTCAAAGCTTCCCCGCACCCCGCCGGGTCTTGGCGTTACCCACCCCCATCGTGACGCCGCGGGGGCCGGCAGAGGGGGCCCCGCCGCGGCATCGTCGCGCGCCCGGCTGGCCACCGTCGGCGGCGCCGCCACTGCCGTCACCCGCGCCTCCGGAAGCGACCCGGCCTGCCCAGCGGCCATGGCCAAGATGCCTCGTGGGAGAAAGAACATAACCCATGGGAGATGGCGGCACGAGAGGGTGTGGGGGGGGGAGCAGCACTGAGCTGCAGCCGGGTTGCGAGTGAGAGGTGGCTGCGCAGGGGCGGGGCGGGGGCGCATGAGAGGTCTCCTTGATAGGTGTGCATCCACCCCTCCCCTCCCCCCCGGCAGACGGTCTGTGGAACGGACGATGACCCCGTGTCGTGAGCCCTCCCTCCTCCGGCTGCTCTTCCCTTTCGACCCTCACCACCATCGACATCCCACTTCGCCCTCCGACCTGTAGAGCTTCCGCTCCCTGCCCTTCCCGCCCACCCCTTCCCCCCCCCTTTCCCCCCCCCCCCCTCCCCGTCTCATGGCCAGCATCACCCTCCGCGGGCGGGCTTGGCTCACCCACATTGCGCCCAGAACCCCTCCCGGCGGTGTCTTTGACCTCACCCTCACCGCCGCGGCTGTGGGTGAGCCGTGGCGGCCAGTCAGTGCCACCTCCCGGCGGGAACTGCAAGCAGACGCGCCCCCCCCCACCCGCCCCCCCCCCCTGCGCGGCGACGACGACGACGACGACGGCATTGGCGGAGGCGGCGACGACGGCAGCAGTGGCGACCGTGGCGGCGGCGGCGACGGCGGGAGCGGCCACGGTGACGGCCGTGGCCGCAGCAACAGCAGCAGCAACAGTGGCGACGGTGATGGCGCTGCGGGGGGTAGGCGCGATGAGGTGGTCGGGGACGTGACGCTCGGGGACGTGACGCTCACCATGCCGGGGGTGCTCAGCGGCCGGGAGGTGTTCTCGGTGGCGCTTACCCAGGACGGGGCCGACCCGCCGGGGGGGGCGTGCGCCGTGTGGGTGTCGAGCACGCCCACGCCGGTGGAGGTGCCGTGGCACAAGCGGGGGTATGCAGGGCGCCTGTCCTTGGATGTTGCCGTAGTCGAGGGATGACGGGCCGCTGGTATGTAAACCGGTCCCCCCCTGCTCCCCCTCTTCACTTTCCTTCCCCCCGATGTGGAAACCCTGCACAGGGATCACTCGCTCGCCGGGACGCGGGTGATCAAGGAAAAAGGCCATCAAAAAAAAAGGGTCCGATCCATGACCATGGGTCTCCTGACTTCATGAAAAGAGGGAGGATCGAAAACAAGTCGGGCGTCCCAAAAGAGAAGAAAAAACAGTAGAGTGGGTGAACGCCACGCGTCCAAAGCCGCGCTGATCGCGTCCCCTGTTCCCCTACGCCGGAGCGCGCGGCGCTGCGGGCGGAGTTGCGCCGGCTTCCGCGCGGGGGGCTGCCTCTTGGTTCCCCTCGCCGGCGCTGCCTCCCAGCATGCCCCTGGGATCATCCATGATGGCGTCCTTGACGACGATCATTGCCGGGCGGGCTCGCGCTTGGTGCCACCTCGCGCTCACCTGGGGGCGACGCGTCGTCGACGTCACCCGTGCACGTCCGAGGACGGTGGCCGTCGCCCACCCCCGGCTGGCTGGGAGGGCGCGCGCGACCACGTGGCGCCTGCCCCGCCCGTCGATGTTGCCAATTCCCAGCCCGGGGGGGGGGGGGGGGCACGCTTCCCGGCCGAGATCGGCGCCCCCCCCCGGGCAAGCGCCGCGGGCGCGCCTGTGCGAAAAGGGTGGCCTGGGCGTCGCTGGGAGCTGGCCTGCATCATGCAACGCCGCCCTGCGGAGGCACGCAGGCTCATCCTGGGGGGTGGCCATCATTGGGTGGTGGGCACGATCCCCCCCACCCCATCACCGCCACAGCTGGCGTCGGCCAGTCCGTGGGTGTCCCCATCGGCAGAGTAGGGGGGGACGCGTGTGCTCACATAATTGGGCCCCACTGGGGATGATCCTCCTCTCCATCCATGAGAGGTGGGGGGGGGTGGCTTGTGGAGTCTGGGCGCCGCCGCCCGCCTCCCCCGCCAGGCGGCAGCCGCGCGCCGCCGCCAGCGCCTGCTGCGGGGCGCTCTCGGCGGGGAGCGCAGACCTCAACGCACAGCTGGGAGCGACGTTCCCCACGAACACTGGTGAGGGCGGCGGTGGAAGCGGGGGGCTGGGGGGGAAGGCAGGTGCCTTTGGTATCTCCACAACGTAGGGGTACACAATCACCCCATCACAATGATGCAACGGCAGTCGCCACGGGAACGATGGTTGTGGCCGTCGCGTCTGCCACCGCGGCGGCCGCTGCCATTCCCACCAACGCCGCCTCCGCCACCACCCATGACAGCGCAACGTTGGGCCGTCAGCTATGATGCCCTGCCCAGGGAGAGGAGGGGCGGGGAGGCGACCCAAGTGGCGGCGCCGCCAATGCCCAAGCAGAGTCGCCACCCGTCTCGCAGCGCCTTCTCGTCCATCCGACAGGGGCATCCGGGATGGGGGGGCCGGGGGGGGGGGGAGCAAACCATCCGGACGGGAGCGCATGTGGGGAAGGTGGCCGCTGCGCAGCTGGAATCCAACCCACACGCCCTGTGGTCGTGTCCGCGGGCTATAAAGGCGGTCGCTGTGGCGGGCCAGCCTGAGTAGGCGGTCAACCCAAGGCGACACTTCCCTCCCGCTCTCGTCGTGCACCCCACCACTACCCGCCTCCCGTGCTCCCTCGCCAAACCTCGGCAGGGGCTTTGCCGCCCGGCGCACCGTCTCCCACCACCAACCTTGCCTTTCTTTTCTCTTACCCTTGTCCTCTGCCCCTCCACCCCCGCCCCCGTCTTCCTCCAGCTCGCCAAGTGAACGGGCCAAGATGAAGTGTGTCATGCTCACCCTCACGGTGCTGGCGGTGCTGGTAGCCACCGCGTCGGCCGCGACGGTCCCGCAAGTGTCCCGCCAGGTGCCGCCGTGCCCGCAGCCGGGGCAGCCGACGCCGCCGCCGCCGCAGCCGTGGGAGCCGTCCGCCACGATTACCGTCGAGGAGGGGATGGCCACCGCTACGCTGGGCATCAAGTCGTGCACCCTCTCCGAGGCGCTTCCCGAAGGGCTGATCCTGCCCCCGACGGCGAAGGTTGAGTGGGTCTCGGGGTTCGAGCGGGTGCGAGTCCAGGCCTACCCTACGATGCAGTTCTATGAATGCGTGCTGCAGGAGGGGGGCGGGGGGGATCGCCGCTGAGTTGACCACGGTCGTCCCGTCGCAAGGCCCGCCCAAGAATGAAGGGGGAGGGGGGGGGGGCTAGAGCGGGGGAGAGGCGAGGATGGGAGAGGGCGCATCGACCATCTGTTAAGGTCAATGTCTGCATGGTAGGGGAAGGTTAGAGCCCATGGAAAGGGGGGTCGTGTTCGCATGTTTTTTGTTTCTGTACATGGCAAATGCGCCTGTCGTTGCGTGGGAGGCGTCGATGGCGGGGCGGGTGGGAGCCGCGCCACGGCCGGCGCCGATACGTTCGCTACCGCGTGCAGCGGCTTGAACATTAATAATGAGCTATGGCTATGTCCGTGTGCTGCTGTACTACACAGGAGCTTTCAGCGGAATGTGTTCAGCCATGAGCATCGCCGACCCGGCTTCATGGTTTGGACTATAGCGCACGTCTTGTATTCTCACAGCGTCAGCGCTAAGCGCGCATCACGGCGCAACGTCCTGCCGCATGGGGCGGCCGCCGGGACCGCATCA
Source organism: Pyropia yezoensis (assembly GCA_009829735.1). NCBI lineage: Eukaryota > Rhodophyta > Bangiophyceae > Bangiales > Bangiaceae > Pyropia > Pyropia yezoensis. The sequence continues at coordinate 38,147,755 of CM020618.1, forward strand.
ACCTGCCGGAGCGGCGCAGCGGCGCGCCGCCCCCGCCCGCCCACCATCCCGCCCCTGCTGTTCCCTCTTCCCGCTTTGGCGCGTGTCAGGTTACCCCCCCACTCTCCCCTCCCCTTCTGGCGGGCGCTTCCCCGCCACAAGGGGGAGGGCGCACCCACATGGGCAGCGGCACAGCGGCAGCGGTCGTCCGCAGCGGCATCTGCCAGGACAGAAAAACAGAGGCGGCGTGAGGAGTGGGTGGTACTGTACCCGGTCACGAACGCCGCGACCGTGCCCGCGCCTCGTCTGACCCTGTGGCGAAGGGCGGCCGGCAACGCCCCCCCCCCCCACCCACACCACCACCACACCTCACGCCCTTCACCGGCGGCCCCCCCCGCGGCTCTACCGCCGCCGCCGCAGCCGCAGCCGCAGCCGCCGCCGCCGCCGCCGCCGCCGCCGCAGCCGCCGCCGCCGCCGCCGCCGCCGCCGCCGCAGCCGCCGTCGACACGGTGCGCGCGTTCCTCACCCGCTGGTACGTGCGGCACGACTACATTTCGCTCCTCTTGGAGAAGAGGGGGTGGAGGGGGGGGGGGGGGGGGGGGGGGGGGGGGGGGGGTGGATGAGCTCGACGGGCGGCGGCCGCCGTGGGGGCGGCCGCCGCAGAGGCGAGCGGTGGGGTGGGGCGGCCGCGGGGGGGGGGGGGGGGGGGGGATGCGGCACGGCGCAGCTGCAAGGGCGACGGGGCGGGAGACCAGAGGGCGGCGGGGCGGCGGACCCGTGGCGCCACCATGATGGTGGGTATGACTTATCTAAACGAAGAAGAAAAAGAAAAGGAAACGGACGGGCGGAAGCGCCCTGCGGGTCACCGCCGCGCCCCCGTCTGGCGCCCGCGCTCCCGCCGCAGCCTCCCATCGCCACCCACGTTGCTGCCTTCAGCCGCCGCGGCCGCCGCTGCCGACGGTGCTGCGCAGGTGCGGACGCCGCCGCCGGCTGCGCGCCGCAACGGTCGGTCGGCTGTCGTGGCCGTCGGCACAGCGCCGCTGTGACAGCGGGTGCGATAGCGGGGGGGGGGGGGGGGGGGGGGGGGGACGGGGTTGGGCGGGCGGCTCACCCCTTCCTGGTGGCACCACCCCCCGCCGGGGGCGTCAACCCGCCGTTGGCCGTCGCGCTGTGCGCGCCCGTCCCCCCCCATCCACCGGTCTGTTCTTTCGCCGTTCCCCTCCGTTGCCTCCCGTCCATCCCCCCCCCGCCCCCCCCCCCTTTCCCCTCCTCGACGCCCTCATGACCCGTTGTCTTGTCGTGTCGCTGCTTCTCTTTTTTTGCTCCTGTTTAAATGCCAATAGCTTGAGTGCTGCTCCGCCGCCCTGCCCCACCCCCCCCCCACCAAGTGCCCCTCCTCCCCCGGCTTTCCCTTCTTGCACCTTGGTGCCGCGCCTGTGCGCGCGCGCGGGCAAGGCAGGCAACCGCGGCGGCGGCGCCTGCGTCGGCCCGCGTCGGCCGGGCGAGTCGCGTGGTGCCGCACTGCAGACCGCCCGACGGTGGCCCCCGCTGCGGGCGGGCGGCGGCGGTGGCGGCAGTGCCGACCAGCGGTGGCACCACCGGGCCGGGGGGGGGGGGGGGGGGGGGGGGGTCGGGACGACGTGCCCGTAGGCGGACCCGACGCACCACCGCCGCCACCACCCCCCCCCCCGTGCGCTGCTGTCGGCTGCTGCGGGCACGGGGGGCGGGCGTGCCGGTCCGTCGTGGCGGCGGGGGTGGGCGGGTGTCTGGCACGGTGGCTGTGGCTGGGCGCGCCCCGCCGCCGTGGTCGCCTCTTTTTTTTTTTTTTTGTGCCCGCGTCCGCCGATGGTAGGCAGCGCACCGCACCGGGAGCTGTTGGTGGGGGGATGCCAGCACGGACTGTGCCGCCCGTGCACGGGCATCCACGCGTGGATGGTGTCGGGCTTGCGCCGGGCGTCCCCCAACGTCAACGCCCGCCGCGTCGTGGCTGATGCGCTTGAGCGCCTCCCCCCGCCCTTGACCCGCCCTGCCCCCCGCCCCCCCCGGCGTCTGTCATGGCCGGTGACCGCAGCGGACCCCGCGCGTGGGCACCCCCCCGTCATGGCTCGGAGGCCCGTCGCTACCCGCCGGGTTTTGTCGGAGCCGACCACCACCCGCCCCCCCCCTCCCACCCATGGTGACCGACACTTGGGAGCACCACTCTTGCTGCTGACTCGCCCGACGGTCAAGGCGGGAGCCCGCTCGGGGCCACACCCTGGTGGCGGCCTCTGCTCTGGCTTCCTGCCATCTGGCGCATGCTTCGAGCGGCTGCGGCCGCCGCTCCTCCCCGCCCTACTAGGCGAGACTCTCTCCCGCCTCCGCGTCGGGCCACCAGTCCAATGCCGGGGGCGGGCGTGCCCGTTTGGTTGGCCGTCCTGCCGAGCCGGGGTCCACCCGCCGCCCCTGTCTGGGTCCGTCGTACCTGGGGAGGACTCGATTCAACACCTTGTGCATGTTTGCGACTGCCTCGATGGAGCCGGGCTCGACCGCCCCATGTCGTCGCAGTCGATGGGGTGCCAGCAACCGGCAGAGTCAATGAGAATGGTTATCTCGCGCAGGTCGTAGTAGATGGGCCGCACCGCACACCTCCGTGACCGCCGTGACCGGGTCTCGTCGGCACCATGCGGGGGGCAGGCCACCCGCGGATGGCACTCACGGCGCCGCTGCCGCCGCGATGCCGCGCCGGCGCGGCGGTGGCTACGAGCACGAGCGGAGCGGGCATCCGAGGCGAGACCATGCTGTCGTCTCGTTGCGCGGAAGCGTGGCGTGGACAGCCAAGGCTTCCCCAGACGGCCCAGTCTCACCCAAGGTATCACAGCACACGAATCCCGCCACCGTTGCGTAACGTCGACGACGGCCAGACGCTCTTGGACGGAGACCCCTACGCGGCCACCCGGCCACCCCGTCGGCGGCCACCCGGGTGGCCGCCGCGGGCCCGCGACGAGAGCGTAGCCCTCAGCCGACAGTGGCCCCGTTCAGCCACGCCACCCACCCGAGCGACCGGCCACCCACTTGGCTACCTACCCAACCACCCGCTCCTGCGCGCGCGCCCGCCCCTGCTCGCCCACCAGACCGCTCGCACGCACACACGCCCGCCGCCCGCCTGTCCGCCACGTGAGCCCTCCGACCGCGACCTGGCAACCCCCGCCGCGAGCGGCCGCCCCTCCCCAGCTGGCGGGATGAGAGGGAGCACGCCACAGCGCCGCGCAGCGTAAGAGGTGGCCATGGCCGCGCAGCGTTAGAAGCGGCCATGGAGACGGTGACAAGCACAGGCGGCTGGGGCCAGGAATCACGGTCACGGGCGTCACGTTGGCATCTCTTTGGCGTCACTATGGCGTCACTATGGCGTCACTATGGCGTCACTATGGCGTCACTATGGTGTCACTTCGCGGGCCTGTCACCACTCCGGGGTCTACCAACATGACGGCGCGCTCCTCGGCGCCTATGGAAGCGGAGGGGCCCGCTCGCCGATGTGTCGGGGGGGTGAGGGGCACTGCCCGCGGGAGGGTGCTTACCATCATGGGCCCAGACGACACCGCGTGTGATACCTTCAGGGACGCGACGGCCTGGTCCCGTGGACAAGCGGACCCGTCGAGTCTGCTGATGCTGAGGGCAGGCGCATAGCGTACAACGGAAAGACCTGGAGTAGATGCAACACGTCGCGCTGTGCGCATGGACTGCGCCGCTCGGTCAACACACGGACTGCGCCGTCACAGAAGGTACGTACAAAAAAGGGGAAAAACGCGAGGAAAATGTATCAGAGACGTCAAGCAGAGGCAGCCGCGACGCAAAGCTACACGAGCATCGCCACGAAGCGCCGACCAGGGCCGAGCAGGCAACCTCACGCGACCTGAGGCCGCGCCCACACAAAACAGGGTCCACACAATGGCAACAAGAGGAAGGAAGGCCCGATGAGCTGAACTAGATACCCGCCACGGCCGACCATCAGTGGTCACCCTTATGCTGGCGCTCGTACGGGGTACCAATGAAGTTCTCGTCGCCCCATGGGAAGCGCGGCACCTGTGAAAGACAAAAGGGGGATCACACCAGAACGCATGGCATTGTGACAAGGTGAATGAACAACAGTTACGGTCAGTCACCACTCGCGGGGGAGAGAAAGCCCATGCATTACGTCCAGCGCTGACGACGCTCGAAGCCCAGCATCAGCGCAAGCGCGAAAAGGCAAGCAAGAAGGCAAGAATATTCGAGCCCCACCTCCACACTAAGGCACAAGTACAGGGCCTGGACTGCATATCGAACGCGAGGTGAATGCCAAACGTACGCGAGAAGTGATTTGCATGAACGGGTAGGCCGGACCCGGTGCCGGGTGGGGGTGATCCGCCATCATCTGTGTTGCGTGCAGAAAAGAACGGCATAGAAGGCCGATGGCAAAGTAAACGCCAGTATGCGGCCGATGGCGGCACAACAGGGAGCACCCAATCAATCGCGCAAAACGGACGCAAGAGAAAACAAGATGAGGCAGACTCGGCATGGCCAGGAGGTCAGACTCCGAGACTACGCCACATGACCATGTGGTATAGTGCATCAGGATGGGGCTCAGAGGACCAACGGGACGACTCAAGAAGAATGCAAGCAGCAGACAATCCACCACGGGCGCAGCTCCGAGGGCTAACCCCCTTCGAGCAAAGAAGAAAAGCACAATGCCTAGTATCCTCCGCAGCAGCAGCGCAAAGCTAGACAAACCATCACACCACGAGCAAACAAACCAAACGGCACACGCCCGGTAAGCAACACCACGCGACGTACCTGCAGGCAAAAGTAGCCAAACACCGGGACGGACGCCACACCCGTCACCAACCGCCAGCGCCACATGTCCGCCACGGCATGCGCCTTGGGGTGGAGCGCCGCCGGGTCCACACCCTCAGGCAGGCGGGGCGCCGGGCGCGCGGCGGCCGCATCGCCCGCAGGGGCAGCCGCGTTGGACGCGCGGCGGACCGTGGCGCGGCCAACGGCCGCAGCCGTCCGGGCCAAGGCCGACATAGTGACAAAGGCTCGAACGGGGACGGGTGGGACAAACGAAAAGCGAGCAGGATATGGCAGGGTTGCACAGCGTAGGTGCGCGACAGAGCACGTACGCAAGAAGATGGAGCTGCCCGCACGTCAAGCCGTCGGATACAGAATAGGGCGATGGGGCCTCGTGCATGCTGCGCAGAAAGGGAGACAAGTCCATCAAGTGGCACATATTGCTCGTGAAATTTCAACTGGTTGAAGAGAAAGTGGGCAAGTCGCTGCGAAAACTGCAACTGTGAGTCGAGTTTCGTGATGGAAACAAACTTTGGGATGGTCAAGTCGGAAACTCGTCCCGCCTGCCATTTCTTCCGCACCGTCGTCCTCGACGCTGCCGGCTTCGTGCCATACCGGCGGCGCCCGTCACAGCCGTCTGTTTGCCTTTTTGGTGTACCCGAGGGCGGCGCTCTACCTGGGCTACGATGAAGGTCAAGGTTCTTAGCCGTTCGGATGCGTCATGGAATGGTACGACGGACGGCGCTGGCGCGGTACGCCGCACCGGTCGCAACCCCGCTCCGCACCTACATCCTCCCTTGCGCCCGCTTGAGGCGGTCCGCGCGCTGAACGCTGCCAAGGTGGGTCGTATGCTCGCCAGACCATTCCTGTTTTCCCTCGAACCTGGTCACGTCGACGGGGTGTACGGTCTGGCACGGTCACGAACTACCACATCCCTGGTCGCGTCTGCCAGCGCTGATGGGGAGCTCAAGTTGTGGCACCTGCCGTCGCAGCGCTCCATTGCCGTTCGAACGCCACTGCCTCGGGCCTTTATTCGGGATGTTGCCTTTTCGTGCGACTCCTCTCGGGTGCTCGCCGTCTCGGACGCCAAGCTAGTCTACGCCATGCGCGTAGCGGCGGATGGGGACACACTTCAGGCGCGGGCGGGGCCCGTCGAGGGTGTGGGTGGCGTGCACGGCGGCGAAGAGACTCCTGCTGGTGCGTCAGCAGCGGTGGGTGGGGAGATGTCCTACCTGGCTTCGGCTCCCCTGTCGGCTATTGACGCCCATTACAAGCGACCAGTGTTTGCCACCGCCTCGGACGCGGTAGAGGTGTGGGACGAGACACGGAGTGAGCCGATTCAGCGCCTGACCTGGGGTGTTGACTCTCTACACACGGTGTCGTGGAATCCTGTGGAACAGGATCTGCTGGCGTCGGCTGCTTCGGACCGGTCTGTCACTCTGTATGACATCCGGGAGCGCACGCCCCTGCGTAAGCTGGTGATGGCGCTGCGGGCCAACACTGTTGCATGGAACCCGATGGAGGCTTTTAACTTCACCATTGGCTGCGACGACGGCAACTGCTATTCGTTTGACATGCGACTGCTGGGCGGGTTCAGCGGCGACAAGGCCGCTCGGCCTGTGACTGCTGGTACTCGTCGGTCGCGCGATGTCAAGGAGCCCGCCGTTCGTGCCCGCACCGTCCATAAGGACCACGTCGGCGCCGTCATGTCTGTGTCGTATTCCCCCACGGGCAGGGAATTCGCGTCGGGCTCCTACGACCGGACGGTACGGCTGTGGGACGCACAAGCCTCCCGCTCTAAGGAGGTGTACCACACCCGCCGCATGCAGAAAGTCTTCTCTGTGCTCTACTCGGGCGATGGCCGGTACGTGCTGTCTGGGTCAGACGACTCGGATGTGCGGGTATGGAAGGCGGACGCGGCGCGGCCTATCAAGCCGCTGCTGCCGCCAGAGCAAGCGGCGCTGAATAGTGCTTCGGCGCTGGTGGAGCGTTACTCTGCGTTGCCAGACGTGCGGCGCATCGCCAAGAAGCGGCATGTGCCCAAGCCTGTTAAGGCCGCTCAACTGATGCGGGCAGAAATTGCTGCCAATGAAGAGCGCAAGCACCGCAACGTAGTGGCCAACAGCGGCAAGGGTAAGGCGCCAAAACGCAAGTCTGTCAAGGAGAGGTCAATCGTCACTACGTTGGAATAGGGTCCCTTGCATTTGTACATTTCTTCTGTCTTTTGGCTGCTGCAGATGCGACCACTGTCGATTCGGTTACAATCTGCCTGATCGGGACTGGCCGTGGCGCTCCCTGCTACGCGAGACCAACGAACCGAAAGGGGTGCAAGACGCATTCAAGTATATGCTAGAACAGGACGAACACGCATGCAGTCCAGAGCGACACAGTCAATCAGGCATGGGCGGTCGAGCTTCCCGCGACGGGCGGCAGCGCCGGACGGGAAAACCACCATTCCAGGACGTTCCATGTACAGGGGCGGTGGCCACCGCGGGCCACCCACCCGGATACATCTGGTGGGAGCGACGCCTTTCCAACAGGCCCCGATGCTGTTATAGTTGCAGTTCCCTCCGTTGAATTGGTTCCTAAACGTTCGCCTTCAGACCTGCCCTGAGTCATGCCCCACCCGGTCAAGCACAGGCCTGCGACATGCTCACGTGCTGAAGACCCGCCAGTGGACGCCATGCGCACACCACCAAGCAAAAAAACAGACTAGCCATGACGAGCCAAAACGGAACGAGCCACGAGCCACGCCACAGTGACTGAGCACCCGCATGCACACGACTCAACACACATACACGTGAACACACCACACACACTTACACACAGGCGGAAGCGAAAAGAAAAGAGGATACACACGCAGCCCACACACTCTGAGCCAACCTGCTAACCCACCCACCCGCCCAACCAACCACCCACCCACACACCCACCCGACCACCCTTCATTCATCTGCCACAACCCGTGCACACGATCCGTGTCCCGCTTGGGTTGCGCCACACCGACCATTCGATACAACAGGAGCATTGGACCCCACTAGAGGGCACGTGTGCATGGCCAGCCAAAAAAACGCACGAGAAGAGCAAAACCGTGTTGATATTACCCAGCCATTAGCCCAGCCAACCGCCCGGGTGCACCACCGCACAGGTGCGTCCACCCCAAAGAAGAGCGGGACCACACGGCGAGACAAGACATCCAGCTTAGGCACTGCCCAGCTGCGTGGACAACCAGTCCAAGCCCTCAAACAGACCCTCGCCGTTGGTCGCGCAGCAGGACATGATGTACCACGTGCGCTGGCGGAGGGAGGGGAGGCCCAGGGCGTTGACAATCTCCGCGGTCTTGCACGCACCGGGCAAGTCCTGCTTGTTAGCGAACACCAGCAGCACCGCGTCACGGAGCTCTTCCTCCGAAAGCATCTTGTGCAGCTCCTTGCGGGCCTCCTGCAGACGCTCCTGGTCCTGGCTGTCTACCACGAAGATAATGCCTTGCGTGTTTTGGAAATAGTGGCGCCACAGCGGCCGGATCTAGATGAAGAGACAACGCAACGACGAGAGCAGGGTGACAGAAGTTCGATGCCGACAGAAGAGCCAAGCACAACGACAAAAGAAACAACCGTTAGTCTACATCCAGGAAGCATCCCACATGCCCGGCAGACTCAAAGAGACCTGCACTTCCGGCACTCACGAGCACAAAACCTCGACCACCACGCCACAGCGCAGACATAACACTCGACTACACCCCTGCTGTCAAGAGGCCGCAAGCAGTCCCATTGGAACACAAACCGATCCCTCCAAAAACACAAAGAACGTACCCTGTCCTGACCCCCGACATCCCACACAGTGAACGAAATGTTCTTGTACTCGACGGTCTCGACGTTAAAGCCTGAGTGGGAGAAAGAAATGACAACAACGGGCATCACCAGAATGCACGGCACTACTGTCAGTCAACAGTCACGGAAGAGCAATACAACACACGCACAGCAGGCGCCTCGGCTCGTGCTTCAAAGATCATGTGCACGCGGGACCACAGGTGCGCCGCGTGAAACGCGAACGACCATACATTCGGGAGCGTCAAGCGGGTCACCGCCACAGTGCAGCGCCGCTGCTTTGGAAGCGTGCCATCACAGAAGGGCAACGACACATACCGATGGTGGGGATGGTGGTGACAATTTCTCCGAGCTTCAGCTTGTACAGGATGGTGGTTTTGCCCGCCGCTGCACCACCACGTCAAGTGTCAGCAACGACCGCCGAGAGCAGCATCGCAAAAGAATAAGACAACACAACAAAGGCCATTCATCACGACAGCCCGCGCGGTTGCAGCGTATATGACACGCACCTCAACGTCAGACGTCTGCCCAATGTCCTTCTCGACCATTCGCACTGCTCTCCCGCCAAGGCGCACGAGCGCAGAGGTCTTGAGACACTCGCTCTGGCCACTCATCCGCTTCCACACTCCAAGCTGCTGATGAAGCAGCGTACGCCCAGCCCACACAACCTCTTCCTGCCCCTTCCAACACCTTCCTCAATAAAGAAAACCAGGAACAATACATTACGGCCCAAAGGCCACCTCAAGCACAGCGCGTACCGTCCAGCCCCACCATCAGGATCCGCATCTCCTTCTTGCCAAACAGGTTGGCAAACACCTTGGACAGAGACATCCCCATGATGGGCGACGGTGTGGGGGGCCCGCGCCCACGCGCGCACACGGTCTAGGGAATGGGAAAGAGCGGAGCGGGGGGGCGCTGGAAGAACGGACGCGCGTACCGGCGACGACGGCAGCGCAGGAGTACACGGAGAATAAAGGGGGTGAGCGCAGGAGCCGCGTCACTGCCAGCGCGCGCCGGCACCGCGGACGGGGTTAGGCGGGTGGCGACGGACGCGGCAGGCCGGCGATGGGGCTGATGTGGGTCTTGCAGCCAGCCACCACCGCCGCACACCCGGCCGCCCGCACACCGCCCCCCCCCCCACGGGCGCGCTGTCTGTGTCGGGTGACGCGAGGGTGCCAGCGAAAGTGCGACGGGGCCCCCCGACGGTGTCAAAGCTGTGCTCTGCAGCACCTCTGCGGATGGTGGATTGGGGGCCCATGCTGACAGCAAGCCTTCGACCGCTTCGCATTGGTAGCGCACGGAACAAAAATTCGAGTGCCCTGAAGTGACAGAGCCGCTTGTTCGTGGAATGCGCCGCGCTCCAGTCCAACCAGAAGTCCACATAAGGAAGGGGACATAGTAGACAAGTATTTCGCTATGTCTCGTCGGGTCCAGAGTCCCTTGCAATAGCGACTTACATGGCGGCCTGAATGGGGGCTACCATTACACAATATATACGTACTGTGCTATTTCAGTTTTGTTTACTAACGTTCGTCAACGTTGCGATAAAATTGAAACACCAGACACCGTTTACAGAGAGTTGCCTGTCCTAAATCACATATACTTCTGTTAATTGGTGGCTCCCCCGCACCAGTGACGACGACAACACCCAAGCCACAGGTGAGAGCAGGCGTCCTGCACCGTGCAGCGAGGTGCAGAGAGGCCGGTCACCGTCGAAAGTGGCGCCCGGCCGCATGCGCCGCAAGCTGCCCTGCCGTCAAGAAGGTTGCCCCACATACCGCACAGATGGGCGTACCCGGCGCCACGGCTGGCGGTGGCGACGGGTAGTAGGGCGGCGAGGGAAAGGGGGGTCCACTGCCCCCAGCGGCCACCTCGCTCGCCGCGCCATCCTCCGCCGCTGTCACTGTGGGCGACTGGGACAGTGGGTGCGCCACGGCCAACGCGTGGCCGCCACCACCAACGCCGCCACCACCACTCACTACGGCCGCGGAGAGGGGCCCACTGGTGGTGCCCCCGCCGCCACCACCACCAGCCTCAGAGGAGCCAATAGAGGTTCGGGAGCCAGCGCGAGGCCGCTTGCGCCGGCCAATACCATGGACGGCGCGGCGGTGCTTGTCTGTGTAGAACAATAGGGGGAACGGGCAAAGCAGGCGATGACCCCGTGGGAGCAGACGCAATCCGCAGATCATCATGATCTTGCTGTATGCACGAGAATCTGGACGGTTAGTTTCGGAAGAACCGCGTGACGGCACAGCAGTCAAGAGCAGCCGAGGTTACCAACGAGGATGCCCCCTCAGCCCCCCTCTCAGTACATCAAGACCACAGAAATGACGCCCACCGCCCATGTTGCGGTCGCCCCGACAAAAAACATTGCAGTGGCGGCGCAGTCGCACGGCGCTCGCTCTCACACGGCCTGTGTGGTGTACCCGCAGGCGAGCCGCAACGTACCCAGATCGGACGTCTCGGCAAAGCGGGCGTCGCATTCAGGACACTCCCACGGCCGTTTTTGCTCGTGGACGGTGCGCTTATGGCGGTTCAGGCTCGAACTGCAGAGGCAGAAGGGGGGAGCATGGGGGCGGAGGGGGGGATGGAACAATGAAAATCAAGACAAGCAGCGTAGACAGATGCTTCGAGCGTTAGCCCTCAGTCCGTCACGGACGCACCAGTACTCCCTCCAGCAGCCAGTGGCCGTGCCCGAGGCGTAGCCGGCAGCCGGATCGGCTCATTCTGCACCCGTCGACCCCCCCCCGGAATCCCCCATCGACGCCCCCCTCGGAGAAACTCACGTACCTGTGCCCAAAGGCCGACTCGCAAACGTCGCAAACGAACCGCCGCTTCTTGCGGTGCACCGCGTCCACATGGACGGTGCGGTGGCCAGCCCGGTCAAAGGTGGCCTCGCAGAGCGAACAGGCAAAGCGTCGGATGGGGGGGGGCGACGACCCACCGCCGCCACCGCCGCCACCGCCGCCACCGCCGCCACCGCCACAGCCGCCACTGGCGACGCCCCCGCCACTTGCGCCCGCGACCGTCGAAGACGACGGCGACGGCGCGCAGCCGCTGCCGGCGCCCACAAACGAAAAAGGCACAGACAGCCGCGCCGTCGCCGACAGTGCCCCGGACATGGCCAGGGGCGGGGAGGCAAACAGCGGCCGCCGCACCCCGCCGGTCGCCGCCACCGCCGCCGACGCCGAAAGGCCGCCGCTGGAGGAAGGGGGGGAGAGGGGCCACCCCGCCGCCGCCCCTGCCGCCGCCACTGGTCGGGTCGTCACGGGGAAGAGCTCCGCGGCGGGATAGGCCGCAGCGGCGGCAGCGGCGGCGGCTGCGGCGGCGGCAGCAGCGGCGGAAGTGACAGAGGCGGTCGATGGGCCAGCGGCAGTGGCCGCGGGCGCGCCGCCGCCGGTGGGGTGCCACGCCCCACCGGCGTCGGGTGCGCCTGCCGACGGGGGGCGTGAGAGGGACGCGCCGAGCGGCCGCGGCGGCGCCGCGCCCACCCCTACCCGTCCCGGCCGCAGCGGGGAGGTGCCGGCGCTCGACGGCGGCGGCGGGGGAAGCAGCCGCGCCGGCAGCCGTGCCGGCGGGGTGGGGGTGGCGCCCGCGGTGGTGGCCCCGCCCGCGGGGGTGACGGGCGTGCCAAACGCGGCGAGGAGGGAGCGGGGGGTGCCGAGGGCGGCAGAGGCGGTGCCGCCGCCGCCGCCCCCGCCACCGCCGCCGCGGCAGCCATCCCGGCCGCCCCCTGGCGACGAGCCGCTGACGCCGGCCGCTGCGGGGGTGGCGCCCCTGCCGCTGCCGCCACTACCCCCCATGCCCGCGGCGCACAGGGGGGACACCCCAGACAGCCGCAGCGGCGGCAGCGGGGAGGGGGTGGTGAGCTCCAGCGCGCCCCCCCCCCCCCCCATTCGCGGGAGCGGGTCCCACGAGCCAAGCCGGGCGGCCGCCGCCGCCACCGGTGGGCCGTCGCGGGGCGGCGGCGGCGGCGGCGGCGGCAAAGGCGCCCCTCCCCCCCTGCCCCCGCGGTGGTCACCCGCGGCCGCCGACGCGGCGGCGTCGACGGTGGCGGCGGCGGCCGCGGCGGCGGCCGCGGCGGCGGCGGGGGCGTCTGTCGGGCGGTAGCGTTTGGCCGGCGGCGGCGCTGTCGGGGGGCCTCCCCCGGGGGGGGTGGCGGTCGAGCCCCCATCGACATCCGACCGGCCACGGCGGGGCGTCGTCGTCGCCGTCGCCGCCTCCGTTGCTGCTGCTGCTGCTGCTGCGGCTGCTGTTGTGCTTGCCGCCGCCGTCGCTGCCGCCGTCGCCGCCGCGTCGGCAGATGGGGTCGGCAGGCGCCACCGCCCGCCGGCGGGCGCCTCCCCGTAGGGCGGTCGCAGGGGCGGGAGCACCACCCGGTGGGGGTGGACGGGGCTCACCGCCGCCTCGGGCTCCCCCCGGTGGACGCCGGGCGGGGGGGAGGGCCCGGTGTGGGGCCGCCGCCGGTGCGGGGCTGCCGCCGTCGCGGCGGCCGCCAGCGCGCCACCGCGGGGTCGCCAGAAGGCCGGGTGGCTGCCGCCGCCACCGTCGCCGCCGCCGCCGCTGCCGCCGCCGCTACCCCCGTGGATGCCGCCGTCGTCCCCGTCGAGGCCGCTGCGCGCCGGCCTCACCGCAACCCGCACGCCGTCCACGTAGACGGCCGGGTCAGGGGGGGCACCCGCCGCCGCTGCCGCCGCCGCCGCCGCCGCCGCCGCCGCCGCCGCCGCCGCCGCCGCCGCTGACGGGGGCGAGGCAAAGCCGCCGCCGCCCCGCCCCCCCGCGCGCGGCGGCGGCGGGTGGAGATGAAAAAAGGCGCTGCCGAGGCGCAGGCCCGCCGCCGCCGCCACGTCGGCGGCGGCGGCCAGGGCGGCGGCCAGCACCGCCGTGCGGGGGTCGGCGCGCCCCCACGCGGCGGGGGCGGCGGAGGCAGCGGCAGCGGCAGCAGCAGCGGCAGCGGCAGCGGCGGCGGCGGCGGCGGCGTCGGTGGCGGCCGCCGTCGACCGGGGCCGGCCGCCGCACCGGGTAGTTGAGGAGGCCAATGGCGGTGGCGGCGGTGGTGGCGGCGGCGATGGCGGCGGGGGCGGTGGTAATGGCAAGGACGGGGAGGCGGCGGGCGGGGGTGGCGGCAGCCCAGACAGGGAGGGGGATGGAGGGGGAGGGGAGCCGCCACCGCCACCGCCGGCACAGCCGCCGCCGCTGCCGCTGCCGGCACCACCACCACCACCTCTACCGCCACCGCCGCCACCTCGCAATGGTGGCTCAGCTGCCTCCATGCCGGCGGCGGTCGCCACCGCAGGGGGGAAGAAGACGGGCGGGTGGAGGCGGCGGCCGATCGCGTCAGTCGGGGTGGGCACGGTGCGTCACGCGGTGCGACTCCCCGGGGAGGAGGGGTGTCGGGGAGAGGTGGACCACCGGTGGAGGGGGGATGAAACGCGTCGCCGTGGGCGGCGCGGTCGGTCCGCTGCCGAGGCCAATGGACGGACCCCCGCGTGTGGGGCGCCCCCGCCCCCGCCCCGCCCCGCCCGGCGGCAGCGCCCAAAAGGCGTGGCTGATCCCCCAGAGGGACGCCCCCCCCGCCCCCCCCCCCCTGCCCCAATCCCAGACACACAGTGACGACAGTGGGACGGGACCGCGCGCCGGGAGAGGGTGAGGGCGGGGGGGGAGGGGGCGCCCACGCACCCACCTGCCCTGGCACAGCCGCCGCGCCGCACGGCCGCCGCTACAGCGGGGGGGAGGGGGGGGGGAACGGCTGTCGGTGGACGCAAGGGCGTGCCCCTCCTCCGGGCTTCCACCTCCCCGTCCGCCGTGCCGGCCACCCCCAACCGGCCACGAGCCCCCTCCCCAACCCCCCGCCCCCCCCCCCCCCCCCACCACCACCAACCACACCCCCACAGCGCCCCCCTCCAGAGCCGCCTGCGGTCTCCCTTCGCGTCGCGGCCTACAGCGGTTTGTCCAACAGCGCGCGACGTGCGCGAACCCCCCCCCCCCGCCGTCACGGGCGTCACGCACCACCCCGACGCGGCGGGGGAGGGGGACGGGCCCGCCGCCGCCTACCGCCTGGTGGGTGGGTGACGACCGCCCAACGCCGCGCCCGCGTCCACCACACCCCCTCCACCCCACTCCCCCCCCCCCACCCCCCCCCCAAAAAAGAGCAGTGAAGAAAGAAGCAGAAAAACGGGTCACAACACACGCTCTCCCTCTCCCCCTCCCGTCACCTCCCCCCTCCCCTCCCCTCCCCTCCCCTCCCCTCCCCTCCCCTCCGCTCCGCTCCGCTCCGCTCCGCTCCTCCCGCACACCCTTCCCCCCCCCGATGGGGGAACGGGGCCAACGTGGGGGATATGAGTGAGTGGGGGCGGGGTGTAGGAGCGCGTGGCGGTGCGTGTGCGTGGGGGGGTATATACAGTACCGTAGGGATGGGCGGCCGCGTACCCTGCCGCAGCGTGGCACCGTGATGGCCACAGAGAGAAGATGGGCGGTGGGGGGGAGGCCGCGGGGGGGGAGGAGGGGCGGCGGCAACGGGGTCGGAGGGGGGATTGGGGAGGGGGGGCCGGAGCGCGGCGGTCGCCGCCGCCGAGGGAGCGACGCCCCGCCGAGCGGGGCACACACCACACACACCCCCCCCGCCGCCGCACGCGCGCGCCGTTGACGCCGTGACGAGGAGCCCACCGCGCCCCCCGCCGACGCGGCGGCGGTGGTGGCGACGTGGTGCGGTGGGGGGAGGAGAGGAGAGGGCGGGGGGGGGGGGGGGTGGTGGCGAGCGGCGGCGCGACCGCCGGCCGCCCGCGTGGCACGGGCCGCGCGCGCGCGGCGCAAGGGGGCGTGACCGACGCGGCTGCCCCCCCCCCCACCTCCCCCACCCACCGAGACTGACACGGACGGCAGGTGCGCTGGCCCGCCGGCCGGGGTGGTGCCACCAACCCTCCCCCCCCCCCCCTTCCCTCTCCCCCTCCTCCTCCCCCCCCCCCCCTCCCCCACCACCACCAACCCCTCCACCACCACCACCCGTCGCCCGCGGTCGCCACGTCGGCGGACCGGTGACGGCCCTGGCGGGTGCCTCGGCGGTGGCGGTGGTAGACGGCAAGGCGGGCGGGCGGGCGGGCGGGACAGGGGGGATGGGGGGGGAGGGAGCCGCCGCCGCCGCCGCCGCCGCCGCCGCCGCCGCCGGCCGCGCGGTCCCGACCGGTGGTGGGACGTAGCGGTGGTCCACGCCGCGGCGAGGTGGCGCCCGCTTGGACAGGGGGGGGGGGGGGGCGGGGGGGGGCGGAGGGAGGGGGGGTGGGGCGCCGGGTGCCACCCACCCCCCACCGCCCCGCCCTCCCCCCCACCCCCTGCTGGCGGCGGTCGTGGCAGCTGCGGTGTATGAAACAGCGCGGGGGGGGGGGCGGCGGCGGCGGCGGGGGGGGGTGGGGGGGCAGAGGTCCGACAGCAGCCGCTGCTGCTGCCGCGCCGGCGCGGCCCGGGGGGGGACGGCCGTCGCTGCTGCTAGCGGTGGTGTCCTTGTCGGTGGATGCGTGCCGGCCGCGAGGGGGTGGTCGGGGGTGGTGGGGGGGGTGTGGCAGCGTCAACAACGTAAGGGGATGCCAGCCGCCCCTCCGTCAAGACGGTTGCATGGGTGAGACGTGTGGGGGGGGGGGGGGGGGGGGGGGGGGGGGGGTGGGGTGGGGTGGAGGGGGCGGTGCGCCGCTCCGTGAAGCCGGGACCGCGGCGTTGCCGGCGGCGGCGGCGGCGGCGGCGGCGGCGGCGGCGCGCGCGCGGGCGGGCGGGCGGGCGGGCGGGCGGGCGGGCGGGTGCGCGGATGGACGGCCCGGGCGGCGCGCGAAGCGGTGGGGGGGGTGGGGGGGGTGGTGGTGGTGGTGGCAGGGGGGGCGCGGCTGGGGAGGGACGGTGCAAGGGGGAGAGCAGGGGAGGGGGGGAAGGGGAGGCAGGGGGATTGCTCCCCCCCCCCCCCCCACCCCCCCCCCCTGATGGCCGCCACCACCGCGGCGGGACCGCTCTCGGTCGGCCTGCGGGGGGGCACGCTCCCCCCGAGGCACCCCCGCTCCGCCCCCCGCCGCCGTGCCGCCTGCCACCCTACCCCCCCCCCCCCCACCAAGCCCACCACCCCCCCCTGCAGAGGGGGACAACGACGGCGGGGGGTGGACGGCAGGGGTGGGTGGGTGGCTGTGCGGGTGTCCCCCGCTGGGCCGCCCCCACCCGGCGCCCCAGGCGCGTGGGGAAGGGAGTGTGGTGGGGGTTGTGCGTGGAGCAGGCCGGCGCGACGGTGCCCGCACACGCGCCGGGGGGGGGGGGGGGAGGGAGGGGGCACGCCGCCTTGCCGCTGTCAATGGGGCAGCGGCAGACAGCCGCACCCGCCGCTCGCGCCGTCCGCCGAGTCCGCCCCCCCCCCTTCCCCCCCCCCACGAATGGGTGTGTGTACGTTCTCTGCTGCGGGGCGGCCGCGGCGCCAGGCCCGCGGCGGCGGGCCGCCAAAAAAGAGAAACCAGACAGGGAGTGGGGGGGGGGGGTCAGGGAGGAGGGGGGGGGGGAATAGGCTGGCGCCTACGTCAGACGCGCGCTACGTGGGCCGCGGCGAGGCGCGCCGCCGCAGGGTCGAGATTCCCACACGACCCCTTCCCGTCGGCTCGAGCAGCGTGTCGCGCCGCGCCCCGCGGGGTGGGGCACGGGCCGGCCGGCCCGTCCAGAAGGGGGTGCGGAAGGGGGCGGGGGGGGGGGGGGATGTGCCGGGGGGTGGTGGCACGGCGCGCGCGCCGAGCTGGTCGTCGCGCATCCTTGGGAGGGGATAGGGCAAGAGGGGGGGGGGGGGGTGGGGGGGGTTGTGGTGCGGGGTGCTTTGCCCAGCAGGGCGTGCTGTCGGACATGGGCGGACACGCAGCCGCGGCTTCCACCAGGGGGCGGGGCGAGTGGTTGGCGCCCACGGCGGGCTCGTCGTCTACGTCGCCCGCCCGGCGTGCCTTGCTTTTCTGAGGCCGCGTGCTGGGGGGGGCCAGGAGGGGGGGTGGGGGTGGGGGGGGGGGTGCTGGAGCGGCTGTGGGGAGCGCGCCCGCCCTGGCCGTGATTCAAGGCGGCGCTGCACCGAGCGTGGCAGTGGGGGGCCGCGACGCCGCGGCGGCGGTGGGGGGGGGCACGCCGGCAGAGGGGGGGAGCGGGTGTCCCAGCCGGGGCCACACCCACCCACACGGGCATCCGCGATGCGGGCGGGGCAGGGGAGGGGAGGAGGGAGGTCGGAGGGGGGGGGCTGCGGCTTGGTCCCGCCCGGGGGGGGCGAGGGAGGACCGCTGATGCCGGCTGACGGAGCGGCCTGGCGCGGCCGCCCGGGCGGGAGAAAAGGGGCTGCGGGGGGGGGGGGGGGGGGGCGTTGGAGCGGGGTGGGGGGGAGTGGAGCGGGGCGGGTGGGGGGGGGGGGGCGGAGCGGTCGGGATCAAACCCCAGACAGCGGCAGCGTGCCCAGACAGCTGGGGGCTGGGGCCCCGGCCGGCAAGGGCGGTGTGGGACGCGCCCGCCCCACCCACCTCCGCGCGGGGCCCCTACCGCCTTGCCACGTGCGCCGGCCGGGCTGCCACTCCCGCCCTCCTTCACATTCCCACACACGCTCCCACCCCCCCTTCCCTTCCACCACACCTCCCTTCCCTCTCATAGGAACCAGCCCAATAGCCCGCCGGGGCGGGACCCACCCGGATGGGCCGGCCGCTCGTATGTACAGTACTGTCCGTATGGTGCAGTTCCCCAACTGCAGCCGCCCCACTGGTTCATTCTTTAAAAAGAAAGGCTGGCGACTGGCGGCGGTGCCGCGGCGGTGGGCAGGCCCCCCCTTTGGCAACCTCCCATTGGTGCCGCCGCCCACACTGCTCGAGGGGGGGATAGTCGGGGCCTTGCAGGCCGGCCGGCTGGCGGAGCCCGCGGTCACACATGCGCGGGTCAGCCGTCTCTTCCAATGGCCGTGGCGGCGCGCCAGTCCACCTGCGTAAGCCGGCGGGGGGGGGGCGCGGGGGAGAGGCGTCGGGCCGGAGGGCGACAGGACGTGATGCATCTCGGACCTGGCGGGTGATGGGGTGGAGGCGCTCGGGTGGACGAGGCGGGGGGGGGGGGGGGGGGGGGGGCCGTCCATTCCGCCACTCTCCCATCCTCTCCCGCCACAACGCGGTGGTTTGTGGACAAAGGCGGGGGGAGGGCGGTGGCGGAAGGAGATGACGTTTGTGACGCTGGTGGGGTGCATCAGCTGTCGGGCGGGCAGACGGCCGCGGGGGGCCGCTGGATTCGGGAGGGCAAGGCCGCGGGAAGGACGGTTGACCCCCTGCCGTGGCCCCGCTGCTGCGTCAGATGGCTGACCGCGCAGCCAGGCGGCACAGGCGGGGGCGTGGCGGCAGAGCAGGGCGGTGCCCCCCTCCCCCGCCCTTCCTTGGCCCTAGGCGGCCGCCGATGCCGACCGCGGCGTAGCCGCCGGGCCCCGCGGGGGTTGGGACAGCAACAAGGGTGTGCGCGGGGGGGGGGGGGGGTAGGCACAAGGCGGCATGTTTGGCGGCGGGGGCTGGGACACCCCCGCCCCATCCCCCCTCCGGCGGGGCGTCGCAAAGGGGCGGAAGACAACAGGGACGCGCTGAAGGGATTCAGGGGCAGCACCGTCGCAGTGCAGGTCTGCACCTGACACAGTCGCCAACGAGTGAAATGAAGGGACGAACGTGACATTTGTCGACGCATGACGCTCAAGAACATTTTTTCGACCATTGAAGGTGTTTGGCTTTTTTGCACATTTTTTGAACGTGCTAAAACTGTTTCGTACAAGGGGTCGTTTTACAGAATCAACTGCTCAGCTCAATCTATGGACTGATGTGCCGAAGCCACAGCTCGCTCAGCAGCTGTGGACTGACACGTGACCGGCTTCAACTTACTTGCAGCCCCGCTGCAGGGACCTTGGCGTATGGTACCAAAGAGACAGCCGCAAGTGAATCACTGTTTAGAAAACCGCCTTCGTAGCCCGACAGCTTCGCCCGCGCCAATGTGCACGTGGCTGCGCGGCTCGCCTCCTCCATCATCTGTAAGGGAAGGCACAGCGGGATTTATGAGTGAGCTACAGCCAGGCGGATGCGCCTCTCTACTCGCATTGTTCCACCACACTTAGCACCATGATGGCAGCGGCGCCCATGAAGCAGCATCTGATCGGCGTTGGGCGTTGGCGTTTTTTAGCAGGCTCGCTTGAAACGGTGGCGCTGTCCTCTTTTCGTCCGTCGCCCTGGACGGCGTCGTCGAACACGCCGCCTATTCGGCAATATTGCCACATTGTTGTTGCACGTGGCGAGCAGTAATTGAAGATGGGAATATTATTTTGAAATAGGTTCATAAACTGTGTTATTTCATACCAATATTTCATTATTCAGACATTCTGGTGTCTACACAATATGACATATTATGTAGCTGGTCAGGCGGATGTTGGGCGAGGGGTTGCCCACCGCGGACAAGCTGACACAACCGAGCGAGGCTGGTTGGCTTGGGCGCTGTCGCGCGGGGGCCGCAGCGCTGCTGCTGCAGAGTTGCCGCCGGCGTGCCGCGACACGCGCTGTGGCATGCTCGACACCGCGGCCCCGGGCAAAGGCGGCGCGAACCGTGCCTGGCGGTCGTGTCCCACAGCCGACGGTTCGGTCGGGGCTGTGGGGCGGTTCAGGGTGTGTGTGCTGTTGGCAAGACGGGGCCCTATGTACAATGCCCAGCAGCGGGTGGGGGGGGGGGGGCCTTGGAACAAGGGCCCACCGGGGGGTAGACCTCACGCAGCAGCGCGCCATTCGTCTGACGATACATACAGTACATACTGCTCGTGAGGTGGTTCGCCGGGGGGGGGGCGGAGAGTAGAAAGGGAAAGGCGGTGCGGCCTCTCTCTTGCTCGAGAGGCAGGGGCTTCTTCCTTCCCGTTTGGATGCCCAGCGAGGCGGCGCCAACCAGCCTCGCTCTTGGAATCAGTGCGTCGGGGGGGGGGGGTCCCGCGCGCCAGGGGCTCGGCGTGCGCGCTGTTTGGTACTGTATGCATACTGTACACGGTACAGTACGGAGGATCCCCAATGTTAGCGGGCCTGGGTGGACGCAGGTGGAAGGATACATAAGGGGAGGAGACATCGAAAGCGTACAGTAAGACTCGTATCTCGTGTCGCCCACCAAGGTGATATGTATGGCGGGGGGGGGGGGGATGATGCAGCCGGGGCTGCTCGTCTGGGGGGCCTGCTCGTCTGGGGGGCCTGCTCGGAGTCGCCCGCGCCGGGGCGCAGGTGATGCAGAGGACAGACCAGAAAAGGGGTGTTCGTTATCTCCTTTGCATCCCTCTTAATGTGAAGGGGTGCAACCTCAGAGACTTGTGAGAACTCCACAAAGAGGGGGCTGTTGACAGACGTCTGTGATGTGGATGGTTTTTTCGTGAGCCGCTCCACGTTGACCTCGGGCGTTGGCAACTGCGCCTGGGCTCTCCCTCTGGGTCACACTCTCACCGTCTCTCTGGCCGTCCGGGGCCAGCTCCGTCCCTCCCGTCCACAACTACTACCGTTGCAGCTCGCCGTGGACGCTGCAGCGGAGAAAGCCCTGCGGCTCGCCTCCCTCTTTCGTAAGGCCGTCTGCCGGTGGGAAGGGGAAGAAGAATGACTCAGTACCATCGCCTACATTTATGGTGCCTCCCCTGCAGACGCTGCTTGGTGCTGTGAGACCGCCGCAGCTTGATGCTGCGGCGGTTTCACAGCACCGTCGTCGAGGCCTCCGCCGTCGCCGCCAATATGCCCGCAAGGTCAGTGCCACAGGATGAGGTGTCCACAGATATGTGAGATGCTACCGGGGACGGTGACGGTGACTTCGTGGGAGCCTCGGCGGTCGCGGGCGGCGCCGGCTCCCCGTCTACGAAGCCAGCGCAGCAGATGCACCAGTGGAGCAGTGCCGAGCTGGTGCCCTGCAGCGCAGCACTGCTTATCCACTGTCAAGATAAAAGCCCGATTTTGGCCAGATCTCTTGCTTTGTTGTGCAAATTCTTGCCCTGCTCGAGCACGAAAATGAACGGCTCGAGCAGAATTTTGCTTTTCTGATCGAGGGGATGGGCTGAGGCCAAAGAATCTCCACAAAGATGACCGACACGACGGCCGCTGTCGGTGTTCTGTCAACCAATGACAACAGCGGTGGCGCTGCTGTTTGCTGGACGGAGCGTTCCATTGGTCAGAATTCACGTTGTAGATGTTGAGCAAGGCGGAGAGATTTTTCCGTGCAGACCCTCGAAAGCTGTCGTCGCGCAGGTTTTTGCTTAACCAGTGCGAGAGATTGCGCGGTTTTTAAACGCGTTCGTATAAACATTGCTCCCAAGCGTAGCGATGGTCGGTCGCTTCTTTGCGCTTCACGAGAGTGCTCTCCTGCCCCGTGCGCTTCGGGTCATACCTAGGGAGGTCGCGACTACCAATCGCACGAGCTGTTGCAGGCAGAAAGCAAGAAGCGGGGGTAAAAGAGGTGTCTGTGATGCCTTGAGGGGGGGTCGATGCAGGTTTTATGCAGGTTTTTGCTTCGAGAATTTCCCAAAAGAGCAAGAAAATTTTGACAGGCGATAAGCAGTGCTGCGCTGGAGCGTCTTGCGAGACCAGATAGCAAACTTCTGCACGTAGCGAGGATTAACTATGGTAGGTTGCAGAAAAAAGATACACGGAGCGCTCTTTTCTCATTCCTCCGAGAACCTTTGGGCCACAGGCCTGAGCCAATCAGGTGCCTTGACGGTATGCCCCGATGTAATGGGCCCCACATGAGCGGTGGTGGGTCCCTTTCGGGAAACCCTGCCAGCGTGCTCATCAAGAGGGACAGCGGGAGGGGGGTACACGCGGTGGGGTAGGCCACGACACGGGGGGTCGGGCCGGTGCTGCACAGCGACGACGACGGTGACGACGGTGACGACGACGACGACGATGGCGACGACGGCGGCGGCAGCAGCAGTCACGGCGGCGGCGGCGGCGGCGGCGGCGGCGACGTCGGCGGCGGCGGCGACGTCGGCGGCGGCGGCGACGTCGGCGGCGGCGGCAACGTCGGCAGCAGCGGCAACGTCGGCGGCGGTGGCCACGTCGGCAGCAGCGGCGACGACGGCGAGTTTGGGGGGGGGAGGGGGGGGACGGCAGTGGCGGCGGCGGCGACGGCGATGGCCGCGGCGGCGGTGGCGGCGGCGATGACGAGTTTTGGGGGGGAGAGGGGGGGGATGGCGGCGGCGACGTCAGCGGCGGCGGCGGAATGGACGGCAGCAGCGACGACGGCGTGTTGCGGGGGGGGGGGGGGGGGGGGCGGCGGCGGCGATGACGGCGGCGGCGGGGACGGCGACGACGCTGGTGGCGTCGGCTGCTGTGGCGGCCGGTCCGGCGGCCGAGGCGGAGGTGGTGGCCACCCTTCCTGTGCCGGTGCCCGCGGTGCCGGCGACCCCGCGCACCTCGGTGCCCATGTTGGTGGCCGCCGTGGCCGACGAGGCGGCCATGTTGACCGCGGCTGCAGCGGCGGTGATGGCTACGAATTTTGGGGGGAGAGGGGAAGAGGTTGACGGCCTTTTTTGTTGGGGGGTAGGGGAGGGCGCCTGGTGGCGGCGGTGGGGATGGTTTTCAATCGAGGGAGGGTGCCCGCGATAGCGCGGCAGTGGTGACGGCGGCGGCGGCGGTGGCGACGTCGGTCACCACGGCGGCGGTCGACGCGGGGGCGGCGGTGGCCATTGAAGAGGCGGCGGTCACGGCGACCGCCGCGGCAGCCATCGAGGCGGTCGCAAAGACGGCCTGGCCACAGGCGGCTGTGGTAACGTGTTTTGGGGAGGGAGGAGGCGGGGACGGTGTTTTGGGGGGGGGGGGGGGGGGGGGGGCGGGCAGACGGCCGTGTAGTCTTTTTGGTGGGGGTGAGGCAGGCCACAGGAAGATGTGGCCACGTTTTTTTGGGCGGCGGTGGTGCCGCCGCCGTTGTGGGAGAGGGAGAGCAGGGCGGCAGGCGGCCGCGGGGACGGTGCGCTGGGGGAGGGTGGGGGGATGGTGGGGGCGCTCTGTGAGGGGGTCCGGCAGGTCGCTGGGGATGGCGGGGTCGGTTTTTTTCGCTGGGGGGTGTGGTGGCGGTAGCAGCGCCAGGGGGTGGAGGGGGAGGGTTCCAAGGGCTGGTAGCTGCCCATTTTTGGAGGGGGCGGGCTGGGGACGTTGATGGCTTTCTGCGTTGGGGGCATTCTAGTGACGCATGGCGGCGGTGTTTTGTTTGGGCGAGGGCGGCTGTGGCGATGGCGGGCGGTTCGATAGCTGGATGGGGGGGCGGGGGGAGGGTCCGTAGGCGTAAGGAGAAACGGGCAGGGTAAAGTCACTGTTTGAATTGGAGTGGAGCGGGTGACGGCGACACAGTGGCGATGGTGTCAGCCGCCGGCGCCGGCGCCCGCGTCAGCGCCGGCGTTCTTCTTTCCGTTGCGGGCGCAGGGGGGCTGGTGCGGTGGCTCCGCTGGGCAGAAGGGATATGAGGGACTGGGTGGGTCAATTCTGGTGCAGCGGATGAGGGAGGAAGGTGGTGTCGGGATGGTGCAGGGCGTCGTGCGGGCCCCATTTTGGGGGGGGGCATGGGATGGTCTGCCCGATAGGCCAAACAGCATCGAGGCACTTCGTGCTCAAAGCACGAAGTGCCTTGATGCGATGTCGTGCACTTCCGCCCCTTCTTGAGGCATGACCCCCCCCCACGCCACGCACATGTGAGACGCTTTCCCCCTTGCCTCCTGGGCCCGTGCACTGTCCGCGCCTGTCGAGAACCCACTCCACCTGGGCATGCCCCCCCGCACTGCACTCCACCTGCCAAAGGTGGAACCGCCAGAGGGAAGCGGGCTGGGGGGGGTTGCCTCCCTGATGTGCCTGGTCAAGAAGAGGGGTCCACGAGGGGAAGGGGGAGGAGAGGCCCGCTTCATCAGGAGCATGAGGGGCACCTGCCCAAGATGCCTCAATGAGCACTGGACACATGAGGACCAGGCTTCTTCGTGGACCAACCAGGCGACCCCATGACATGGAACATTTACCCCAAGAACGGCGATCTCAAAAACGGTGACCCGCACACGGAAAAAAGTCCTCAAAACAATGGCCTCCAGCCGTCCCATGGCTCCTCTCTAAAATCGACTACCCCTCTTCCAAGCCTCAGTTAGCACGTAGGCCAGGACCGACCCCCGAGCCGGGCAAATCAATGCGAAAAGGATGCCCCCATTTCAGGGTCGACAGCAGCCGGTCCACCCAGGGTGTCCCTGAAAGCGGTACGCCGTCCCGGGGACCCAAGGACCTCATGAGTTCGAATGGGGCTCTGTGATCCTTCTGTCAGCATGGCGCCCGTGGACCCCGCCACGGCCGGTGTGGAGCCCGGGCCCGAGCCGAGAAAAACATCCATGTATCTTTTTTGTGCAACGTACCATATGGTCATCCATGTATCTTTTTTGTGCAACGTACCATATGGTACGTTGCACAAAAAAGATACATGGAGGTTTTTCTCGTCTCGGGCCCGGGCTCCGCACCGGCCGCGGCGGGGTCCACGGTGGCCATGCTGACAGAAGGATCACATAGCCCCATGCGAACTCATGAGGTCCTTGGGCCCCCCGCACGGTCTACCGCTTTCAGGGACACCCTGGGTGGACCGGCTGCTGTCGAACATGAAATGGGGCCATCCTTTTCGCATTGATTTGCCCGGCTCGGGGGTGGGTCCGGGCCCATGTGCTAACTGAGGCTTGGAAGAGGGGTAGTCGATTTTAGAGAGGAGCCAAGGGACGGCTGGAGGCCACTGTTTTGAGGACTTTTTTCCGTGTGCGGGTCACCGTTTCTTAGATGGCCGTTCTTGAGGTAAATCTTCCATGTCATGGGGTCGCCTGGTTGGTCCACGAAGAAGCCTGGTCCTCATGTGTCCAGTGCTCATTGAGGCATCTCGGGCAGGCGCCCCTCATGCTCCTGACGAAGCGGCGTCTCCTCCCCCTTCCCCTCGTGGACCCCTCTTCTTGACCAGGCACATCAGGGAGGCAACCCCCCCCAAGCCAGCTTCCCTCTGGCGGTTCTACCTTTGGCAGGTGGAGTGCAGTGCGGGGGGGAGTGCCCAGGTGGAGTGGGTTCTCCACAGGCGCGGACAGTGCACGGGCCCAGGAGGCAAGGGGGAAAGCGTCTCACATGTGCGTGGCGTGGGGGGGGGTCATGCCTCAAGAAGGGGCGGAAGTGCACGACATCGCATCAAGGCACTTCGTGCTTTGAGCACGAAGTGCCTCGATGCTGTTTGGCCTATCGGGCAGACCATCCCATGCCCCCCCACAAAATGGGGCCCGCACGACGCCCTGCACCATCCCGACACCACCTTCCTCCCTCATCCGCTGCACCAGAATTGACCCACCCAGTCCCTCATATCCCTTCTGCCCAGCGGAGCCACCGCACCAGCCCCCCTGCGCCCGCAACGGAAAGAAGAACGCCGGCGCTGACGCGGGCGCCGGCGCCGGCGGCTGACACCATCGCCACTGTGTCGCCGTCACCCGCTCCACTCCAATTCAAACAGTGACTTTACCCTGCCCGTTTCTCCTTACGCCTACGGACCCTCCCCCCGCCCCCCCATCCAGCTATCAAACCCCCCGCCATCGCCGTAGCTGCCCTCGCTCAAACAAGAACCCCGCCGCCATGCGTCACTAGAATGCCCCCAACGCAGAAAGCCATCAACATCCCCTCCCCTCCCCCTCCAAAAAAGGGAAACTACCAGCCCTTGGAACCCTCCCCCGCCACCCCCTAGTGCTGCCACCGGCACCACACCCCCCAGCCAAAACACCGACCCCGCCATCCCCAGCGACCTGCCGGACCCCCTCACAGAGCGCCCCCACCATCCCCCCACCCTCCCCCAGCGCACCGTCCCCGCGGTCGCCTGCCGCCCGCCTCCCCCTTCCCCACAACGGCGGCGGCACCACCGCCCCCCCAAAAGACGTAGCCACGGCTCTCTGTGGCGTTCCTCACGCTCACCAAAAAAACCAGTCCACACGGCCGTCTGCCCGCCGCCCCTTCCTCCCCCCCCCTCAAACACAGTCCCCCCCTCCTTCCTCCCCCAAGCACATTACCACAGCCGCCTGTGGCCTGCCCGTCTTTGCGACCGCCTCGATGGCTGCCGCGGCGGCCGCCGTGGCCGCCGCCTCGTCGATAGCCACCGCCGCCTCCGCGTCGACGGCCGCCGCCGTGACGGACGTCGCCACCGCCGCCGCCGCGGTCACCACTGCCGCCACATCGGATGCAGCAGCCGTCACCACGGACACCGCGGCAGGCGAGGTTGCCGCCACCGTGGGCACCGGCACAGGCGGGGTGTCCACCCCCACACTCTTGACTGCCGCGCCGGCCGCAGCCACAGGAGCCGACGCCACTTGCGCCGTCGCCGTCGCCGTCACCGGCGCCGCCCCCCCCCCCCCCCCCCCCCCCCCCCCCCCCCCCCCCCCCCCCCCGCCGCCCCCGCCCCCCCCGGCGCCGCCCCCCCCCCCCCCCCCCGCCCTCCCCCCCCCCAAACGCAACGTTGTCGCCGCCATCGCCGTCCACGTCGCCGTCGCTGTCGTTTCCGCCGTCGTTGCCGTTGACGCCGCCGGTGTCGCCGCCGTCGCCGCCGCCATTGACGCCGCCGGGGTCGCCGCCGTCGCCGCCGCCGTTGCTACCGCCGTTGCCGCTGCCGTTGCCGCTGCCGCTGCCGCCGCCGTTGCCGCCGCCATCGCGCCGCTGTCGCTGTCGCCGCCGCCGTCGATGCTGCCGTCGATGCTGCCGTCGATGCTGCCGTCGATGCTGCCGTCGATGCTGCCGACGATGCTGCCGTCGTCGACGCCGGCGGCGGCACCGCCCCCTCCCCCCCGCCGTGTCGTGGACCTCCCCCCGTGCTGTACTCGCTCTCCAGTTGATGAGCGTCCTGGCATGGTTTCCGGAAACGGACCCACCACCGCTCATGTGGGGCGCATTACACCGGGGCATACCATCAAGGCACGTGATTGGCTCAGGTCCGTGGCCCGAAGGTTCTCGGTGGAAAGAGAAAAGAGCGCTCCGTGTATCTTTTTTCTGCAACCTACCATGTGTACTTTATTCTTTCAGGAAAAAGTCTTGGAGGAATGGGTGTTGCATCGATCGAACGAATTGCAGGCTCTGATTTCGCGCCAACGGGCTGCACGGGTTCCTCGCGCCTTTTGTTTCGGATGGTGGCCATTGGTCAGCGGCTGCCGACGGCAGCCGCGTCGACGAGGCGTCAACGTGCTCGCACCGCTGCGCCATCCCACTCGCTCCTCCCCATCAGCGCCCGTTCGTCTTCTCACGGGTCCCCGCGTCTCGGACATCCCCTCTCCTCACTGCTCCACACTCCAGCAGCGGAACGGCATCCCCTTCCGCTCCCCTTCTCGTCTTCGACCTGCTCTCTCCGCTTCACACCCGCCTCACACCCCTCTTGCCGTCGCCGCTGCTGCCGCCAGGCGGGACGCGGGCATGGCCGCTGCCGACAATGGCAGCGCTGGTGGCGAAGGCGCAACCTCCCCGTTTATCAAGCTCTCTGCCTGTGCCTCGTACGCCAACCAGTTTGTGACCGTCGCTGGCCAGGTGACCGCCGTCGCGCCGGACGGGTCGGGCTACACCGTTGGCGGGTGCCTGCGGGTCGTGCCGATGGACGCCACGGACGAAGTGGCGGTGGAAAACAACGTGCTGCTGTCGGGGGTGCTCGACTCGACGGGCTCTACGCTGACGGAGAAGAGGATGTGCACGATGTTGGGGCCCAACTTTGGTGCGTTCACGGTGGTCGGGTGACGGCGGTGTGCGCCCCGGTCGGGGGCAGGGAGGTGGGAGAGGTGGTGCTGGTGCTCGGCCTGCTGGTCGTCGCCTGGATGCACATTCGATGTGCATCCCGTACGTCCCGTTGTATCGTTCTTCATGGTGGGGTGGTCCTCGCAGTTTATGAGAGGCTGCCACTGACATTGGCGTTGTTGGTCGTGACCCCTGTTGTTGCCCCTCTGATTGTATGTTGTCTGTGTGGCCTCCCTGCACCCGAGATGACAGATGTGGATGTGTACAACCAGACGGCCGACGTGACGTGCATGCCCACCTTCAAGCACCTATTTTCCTGACTGGCCACTCCGTGGCTGTCCCCGCCCCCCCTCCCTGTTAGCCGCCGCGGCGCCTCACAGGCAGCTAACCTTTTTCGCCTCCGACGTCCACCTTTCCTGCTACTTGCTGCTTCCTACCACTCGATGCTTTCCTTTTCATTGCATTCGTCCCCATTGTGTGATGTGGACGGATGGGCGAATGCATTGTGCTCATAGGAAGGAAAAAATACAAGAACCCACCCACTCAAACAAACACGCGGGAGCGTGCATTGGTCGACGCGGTGCGGGTGTGCACCCACGCGGCGACCACGCCGTGAAGCTATTCATTCTCACAGCGCGTCGGTACAACCACTTCCAGCAACACAGCGGTTGCGGGCTTTGAGCCACGCAGGAGGCCGTACCGCCTGGTGTAGGACGCCGCCTCCCCCCGTCATTCCGCTCCCCGCCACGCCCCCAATTAGTTGGTCGCTGGTCGCCCATCAAGGTCAGCTTTGCAGACGGGACAAACCGCACGGACGCGCAACCAGGTGTCTATACACGAGGCGTGGAAGGCGTGGCCGCAGCGGAGGTCGCGGAGCTCTTCCCCCACGCAAAAGTCTGACAGGCAGACAGCACAGGTACCGTCCACGTCGGGCTGGGGTGGCAGGGAGGGGGCGGAGGGCACAGGGCCACCGGGGGCCGCGCTACCGGGGGGGGGCGCCTCCGCCGCGTCGGCGGCCGAGGAAGAGGGCGGCCGTTGCGCCGCGGCGGCCGTGGCGGCGGCCGCAGCTGCCCGGGCTGCCGCCGCCGCCCCCGCCGCCGACATGCGTGGTTGCCCGTCAGCACCCTGCGGCGGTGGGACTGCGGAGGGAGCGGGCGCGGGTGCAGTGGCGGCTGGCGAAGGCGACGCCTCGGCTGGCGCCTCGCCCCCGCTGGGAGCCGTCCCAACCGTCCGGGTGGGGAGCGCCGCGATAGTCTCCTCCGACGCGCCGCGTGCCCCACCACCCAGCCGCTCCGCCAATTCCGTCAGCTGCTCAAAGGTGCCCATAGCGTCGCCAAGACCGCCGCCAGCGCCAAAGAGCCCCAGCCGCAGCATGTTTTGCGCGAGCTCGGCAAAATTGGCCGCAGGTCCGCCGCCGCCGCCGCCACCACCACCACCACCACCGCCACCCCCGCCCGCCCCCGCCGGCGTTCCACCTCCCGCGCCACCACCAACGCCCGCACCACCGCCCGCGCCACCGTCCGCGGCACCCCCCCCGTCCGTCCCAGGTATGGGCCCAAAGTCAAAGTTGCCAGCCCCGTCGGTAAAACCAAATAAGCCAGTGACCATTGGCAAGCCCCCCCGCGCCGTGCCGCCCAAGCCGCCGCGTTGGCCGCCTGGCTCGCCTCCACGGTCGCCGACACCACCGACACCACCGCCACCACCATCACCGCCGCCACCACCATCACCACCGCCACCACCAATACCACCACCGCCGCCGCCACCGCCACCACTCCTTCCTGCCCCTGCAACACCCGCAAGATGGCGCAAAGCAGCGGTGGCGGCAGCGAGGATCGGGTCGCCTGTCGCCCCCCCGCCTCCCGCCGCCGGTGGCTCTCCTCCACGCGCCCCCCCGCCTCTTGCCCCTTCTGTCGCCACCCTCCCCCCCACATCCTCCGCCAGCGTCGCAAACATCCCGAGTAGGTCGCCCAGGTTACCCACCGTCACCCCCGCCTGGCCACCCTGCTGCCCGGCCGCCCGCATTGGCGGCACGCGAGCGCCAAGGGTGGCGCCTCTGCCACCGCCACCGCCACCGGTGGCTGCGGCCGCCGCCGTCCTGCCGCCGCGGCCAGCCCCCGGCGGCGGAACCGCACCCAGTCGCCCCACCTGCGCAGCCGCCGTCGCCGCCCTCTGGTCGGCGGCGTAGAGGCCCACCTCGGCGTCGACGAGGCCCGCCCATGCCCGCCGCGCGTCGGTCGACGGCGGGGGCCACCCGTCGCCTGTGCCAGGCAACAGGTCCCCGTGGGCCGCGCGGAGCTCCGCAGCTTGGAGCTCCATGGCCAGCGCCTCGTCGGCAGCCTCAGCGGCAGAGAGGGGCGCGGACATCGTAAACAAGGCTAGAAGGAATGAGCCCGGAAGAAGGAGGAAAGGGGGAAACGAGATGAGGGGGGACGGGAAAACGACAGACCCCAGCAACAAATGGAGCAGAGTGGGCGGCCGCGGCTGCCGCCGCCGCGCTGGCACGGCAGAGGTTGGGGGGGCACAGGGGGTGACAGAGGGGGGTTGCGCCACAGGGGTACCAAATAGCAAGGGGGGGTCGCACAGAGCCATAGAGGGGCAGGTGACGAGCACAAATCACAGTGTCTTTACCTGTTGGCAGTTCAAGCCACTCCTGAAGGGGATTGTTCGCACAATTGTAAACATGACGCCCAATCACACATAGGCGAACGCACACCAACACGAGATTCGTATCTCGGCCATCTGGTGGCGCTTCGAACATCTGGTGGAGGTGCGGGCAGACAATCTGCTGGTGTATTTTATTTATTATGTACGCAGACACATACAAACCGTCGTGTGCTGTGGATGGACCGTTCAGTGCTGTGGATATACCTTTTTCAAGCCATACGTTACCGGGGCGCTCTGGTGCTCTCATTGCCCTTTTGTGTTTGTCTAACCATCGCCGCTGCAGCCGTTACGGCAGCTGGCTGCTGAGGCATCGCAAAGGGATGAACACGTGTAGCGCCGTTCGGTGTACGATGGTGGAGGGCACCTGTACGACTGGAAGTTGACGCCGCGGAATGAAGCTTATTTTACCTCTTTGGTCACAGTGTGAGGGATGAGTCGAGAAGCTAGCCCAGCAACTGCAGTGAGAGGCAATGCTCGCAGAGGGGCAGAGGACAGGTCGTCGGGGCTTTTCCAATAACGGTAGATGGAGCACGTATGAGTGTCCACCCAGAAGGCAGGTCTTGAGCACCGAGTGCCATGGATCTCGCTTGCCTGCAGGCAGCTGGCTCCTTGCGTGGACGGCCAGCCAACCTACATCGACTGGCCACATCAGGAAGAGTGCTGTAGAGGGGATGACCGTCGGCAGTGAGGGGCCAGGGGGATGCCTTTGCCCAGCTCGTGCGTCCTCTCTCCCACGCACGGAGGTGAGTCTCTGGCTTGTCCCAGTCCGGGCGCTATCCCTATGCGCATGTGGTTCTACTTGAACTGGCTCACGTGTGCCTGGTCTCGATGTGGCCGGGGCACACGCACCCCGACGCACCGGCTCGACAGTGGCAGCGGCAGGAGAACAACAAACGAAATTAAAACTGCCACCATCTGGCCTTTGGAGGGGGCACTGCCCGCGACGCGTTGCACCGCTATGGTATAGCCGCTGTCCGCACAGGGTGGCGGGGGGGGCAGGGGGGCGGGGAGATGGGTCTCGAGACATGCATGCGTTCGGAAGAGGGCGTCTGGCGGTGTGCATGGAGAGGGGGGCTCTGGCGGTAGGTGAGTACGGAGAGGAGGGCTCTGGCGGTGTGTATGGAGAGGGGGGCTCGGGCGGGACGCAATGCATGGAGAGGGGGGAAAACCCCGTGTGCCCATACGCCGACGCGACAGCCCGTCCAGGGGCGGCTCGCCTTCCATGCCCGATGCGGTGGCGGCAGCGCGCCTCGTCATCGCGTTGTTTCTGCTCTCGTCCACGCAGCCCCAGACGGGTTTTCTCGTGTGAGCGCAGAGGGGACGAAAGGAATACAACAGGCCGAGTATTACTGTATCAGGGCCTGCATCTGGTGCCTGCCGTGGCGGGGTACAGAAAGACCACATCAGGATGATCTCTCAGCAGGCCGGCGCAGCGCAGGCCCACCTGTCGAGACCCCTTACAGATTGTATTCTTCTTGTCTCAGCAGGGGGCCAATGGGGCGGCCCAGACGGGGATCACGCCCTCTCAATTAGAGGACCACATGGCCTCGCACTGGCCTGCACGAGGGCCACTACAGCTGGCGTCGGGCCGCGGCCCCAGCCTCAAACGGAATGCCCGGCAGGCACAAGCCCCCCCCATCCAACCTACAGCTGAGAGGGGCAGGGGGCCGCAAAAGAAAAAGACGTTTGAGCAAGACGATTCGTGGGGAGTGTGCCCCTGGCCGGGAGGTGGGGCCAACAGGCGGGATGCCGCCACCCCCAGCCCTTGGCCCCCCCAGGTTTCGGCCTGGGGGATGACCATCACCGTCATCGTCCTCTCGGGCCATTCAGGCCGGGCCGTGCCGCGCGCGCGGGTGCTCCTCTCTCCCACTCGAGTGGGTGGGCGGAGGGCACAGGCGCCGAGGCAGCCGGGGTGGGGGCAGAGAAAATAGTTTCTACGCCTCTCCCACGCCACGATGACGGTGGGGGCGGGGGTGCGTTTTGCGCCCGTGCCGAAGAAGCCGCGCACGGTGGTGGCAGGGGGACCTCCTCGGGGGGCCTGCGGTGGTGCGCGCGGCGGCCGTCGTCGTCGCCCACGCGCGCGGGCGCCACCCCGGCTCCAGGAGGTTGGGCGAGCGCGCACCCGCCACCCTCTGCTCGGGCGTCAGTGTGGTGGCAGGGTGACCCCCTTTCCCTGCCCTCCCACCACACGGCGGCGTGGGAGTTGCCCCACCTCCCCTCTCCCCTCCTACTCCCCCCCCCAACACCCCTCCCCGTCGTCCTCCTCGCTCTATTGGGGCTGGACGCTGCTGTGCCCCTGCCGCCGCCGCGGCTCGGCGCCGCCAGCTGCACCCCCCTCCACACGCGCCGCGGCGATTCGCTTGGCACGCGTATACCCCCCCCCCCCCCACCCCTCGTGGCGCCCGTTACTCGCCATTCCTCCCTCTTCCCCCATACCCCCCCACCCACCCCCGTCCGTCTTGTGCCGGTGGGCTGACGGCGGCGTGCAGCCGCTCGAGCGCGCGCGCCCCGCTGTACGTGCGTGGGTAGTACTGCACACGGGTGGTGGTGGGGCGGGTGGGGGTTGCGTGCGTCGCGACGCGGCTGGCAGGGGGGGGGGGGGACCCACACCCACCGAGCGGTGGGAGGGGGGGATTGCGTGGAGGGAAGGGGGACAGGGGGTGGTGTAGCGGCGGCGGCGGTCGTCGCCCACCCCCTATTTTTTTCGGTCTCTCCCGACGGGGGATGCCGGCGCCCCTTCCGCCGCCGCGTCCGGTGCCGCCGCCAGCCGCGGGGATGGGTACGGCCAGCACCACCGCCGCCACCGCTCTCACGACCGGCACCGGCACCGGCACCGCGAACGCCACCACCACCGCCACCGCCGCTACCGCTACCGCTACCGCTAACGCTACCGCCACCGCCACCGCCACCGCTACCGCCACTGCCCACGCTGCTGCACCTGGCAACGCCGCCATGGCGTCGGTCCGCCCAGTGGGGTCTGGCGCTCGGGCGCCCCCTGCCGGTACCGCCGGCGCCGCCTCCACCGGCGCCGCGCCTGGCCCCGGTCCGACGGCGGGGACGGCAAAGCGCCGCCCCGGCCGCCCCGCGACGTACGTGTTTGACAAGCCCGATGAGGAGCTGAATGAGAATGAGCGGCGGCTCAAGCGGGCGATTGAGAAGCGGCGGCTGCGGCAGAACCGGTCGTACCACCGGCGGCGGCTGGAGAAGCTGCAGGCGAGTGAGGGGGCGGAGGGGGGGGGGGGGGGGTCTCTCCTGGGCAGCGGCGGCGGCCAGTCGGGGAGCGCCGCCGCTGCCGGGCCACCGCCCTCCCTCCGCGAGGGCGGCGGCCTTGGCCTCCCGCCGCCGCCACCGCCGCTGGCGCCGCCGGGTGCTGTGGCCGACGGCTGCGGGGTCGGGGGGGGGTACGGCGGCGGCGCCTTTGCCGACGCCCTCCCCCCACTGGTCACGCGGGAGGCGTCGGCCGGGCTGGCCTCCTCGGCCGCGGCCGTGGCGACCGCCCCCCCCGTCGGGGTGCCCGTCCCCGTCATGGCGCTCCCGCCGCTGGATCCTTCGGCCGCTGCCACCGCGGCCGCCGCGGCTGCGACGGCTGCTGCTGCCACCGCCGCCGCCACCGCGGCCAGCGACCCGGGCGGCGGTATTGTGGGCGGGGTGCCACGGCTGCTGGGCTCCTACGACGGCTGGTCGCCAATGGTGCCGTCCCTGTCGGCGCTCCCGTCGCCGTCGCTGTTACCGTCTCCGTCGACGCTGCTGTCGCTGCCAGGCTTGTCCCAGATACCCCTGCCGGGCGGGGGGCACCCGCCCTCGCTGGCGGGGGTGGGGGGTGCCGGCGGCGGCGGCGCAACCGGCGGGGACGTGTCCTTGTCGCGCCTCTTCTCCGCGCCGCTCATGCCCGATGCAAGTGTGGGCGGGCCGCCGCTGCCGCCAGGCCGCCGGGATGGCCTCGACGGGCAGGCCGCTGGGGGGGGGCGCGGCGGGCCTGGCCTCGCCGCCCCGTCTGGGCTCGTGGACGGTGGTGGCGGCGGTGCTGCGGCGGGCGGCTGCGGCGGGAGTCTCGGGGGTAGCGGCGGCGTGGCGGGGGGGTTGGCCGCTCCGGGCGTGCCCCCCGCCTCTCTGCCCCTGCTCGACGTCCGTGCGCCGCTGATGCGGTCGACTCCCGCCGCCGCCCCGTCCGAGGCCATGATGCTCCCGTCGGTGGTGCACGGCTTTTCGCCCCTGGTGCGCGCGGCGGCGGCCTATTCCAGCCCTTCCCCGGGGTTTCTCATTGACGGGGTGCTGGCGGGTGCACCTCCACCACCCCTTGCCGACGGCGGCGGTGGCGGCGCCGGCATGGGCCCCGCCGAGTCAATGTTTTCTTCGTCAGCCGCCACGGCTGCGGCAGCGGCCGCTGCTGCGGCCGAAGACGAGCGGCTGCCCGGCAAGCCGCTTTTGCATCGAGGAGCTGATGGTGCCGTCCTGGATGGCGTCGAAGACGATGAGGCCGACCAGGTGCAGCGGGCGGTGGAGGACGTGTGGCGGTCGGCGGCCGCAGGCGGTGACGGTGGCGGCGGCGTCCGTGATGACGCGCTGGTGTCGGTGGCGGACCTCCGCCGCGTCACGGGCTTGCGGCGAGTCGTCTTTGACAGCATCCGCGGGCGGGTGTCGTGCTTGCCGCCCGCCTCACAGCGGGCGCTGCTGCTGCTGTCGGTCTTTCCACGGACATTTGACCTGGACGCGGCCACGTCAGTGCTAGCCAGCCGCATTGCCCCGCGGGAGGTGCTGGCGCCGCTTCTCGGCGCGCAGCTGCTGACGTCGGTGGACGACCGGCTGGAGCTCAACGCCGTCGCCAAGTTGTTTGTGACGGAGGAGACCCTACCAATCAAGAACCTCACCCTCACCGACGCGGACGCCGCGACGGTGGCGGCACGGGAGCTCGGGGACCCTCCCCCGACGGACCTGACGCAGAGCCTTGTTGCCGCCGGTCGCGCCCGTTTTGTATCCTACTTCCAGAGCGTCCTCCGGTCGCTCGACGATGAGAGCATCCACAAGCTGGGCTGGGCCCGCGAGCGGGCCATGGCCGTCTATGACGTAGAGCGGGACAATATGGACGCGGCGGCGCAGATTGCGCGGGCGAGCGCGAGTGAAAAGCCGCTCCGCCAATTCCTCACCGCCGGCGCCTCGATTATGCGGTACTGCGTGCCCGCCTTTTCGCGTGTCGACTACCTGTGCAAAGCCGTCGAGGCGACGGACGCGGCGTCCACGTCGCCGCCGACCAAGCTGGATGCGGGCGGCGGCCGCGGCGGCCGCGGCGGCGTGGACGCTGGCGGTGACACGTCCATGCTGCCACCCATCTCCCCCCACAGCGCGGCGGCGGCCAAGACGGAGCGTGTGGCCGAGGCCACCGCTGCGGTTGCGCAAGTGGTGGCTGCCCACAAGGCCGCGGCAGTTGCAACCGAGGCGGCGGCAGCAGCGGCCGAGGCGGCGGCGGCTGCCGACGCGACTGGCGGCCCCGTCGGGGACCGGCTGCTGCCGCTCGACGGCGCTGCGGCGGCCGCCCGGCGGCAGCGGGAGGAGGCGGAGATTGAGCGCGCCCGCGTGGCGGCGGCGGCGGCAATGGCGGCCGGCGACGGCGGCGGCGGGTCGGCCATGGGTGGCGGGGAGGCCGCCATCCCCGCCGGCGTTTGTCCCGAGCTCCGCTCCAAGGCCCGGCTGCACCTGGCATTGGGCGAGGCCCATTGCGACACGCTAAACGTAGAGGCGGCGGAGGAGCCCCTGCAGCGCGCCATGGAGCTGATGGGTGAGGTATCCCCCGCACGGTCGTGCCTCCCCGAGCTCATTGACTCGGTGCTGGTGCTGCTGCTGGTCGCGTCCATCCGGATGCAGGCGACCCCTCCACGGACGCGCGAGGCGCGGGCGCTCCTTGTCCGCGCCCTTCGCGTCCTCACCGCCGCTGGACTTGGCAAGACAACCCTCGCCGTCAACGCCATGACCAATCTGACGCAGATCCACCTACGCCGCGGGGAGCTGCTCAAGGCGCGCTCGGTCGTGTCGCAGCTGCTCGATGTGCTCGACACGATGCGCTACTCCAAGATGCCCATCTACGCCGACGCCCTTGGCTCTCAGGCAATGGTGTCCCTGGCGCTGGGCGACGCGCCCGCGGCGGAGCGGCAGTTTTCGGCCGCCCTCGAGGTGGTTGCCGAGTGGGGCACCAAGACGTGGGGCAGCCTCCCCGTGCAGCACTGCCTCGACCTGGACCTGTGGCTCCTCGAGGGCCTCGCCCGCGCCATGCGCGTGCAGGGCCGTGTGGAGGACGCGGCGTACGTCACTCAAAAGGCCCGCGAGGGGCGGGTGTCTCGCCAGCTGGGGCCCCCCGGCCGGTCGGCGGGGGGGGAGGCGGGGCGGGGCGCCGCCGCTGCCGTCCCGCCCGGCCCGCCTACCACGGTGGCCGCGGCGGCGGCCGCCGCCGCCTCTGCCGCGCCCGCTTGTGGGCGGCCGACCGCCGAGTATGGGGGCGCCGAGTACACCCAATTACGGCACATTTATTGATGGGCGGGGGCTGTGGCAGGGGAGTGGACGCTGGAAGTGGCCGCCGTCACGGTCCACGGTCACGGTGGACGCGGCCGTGTGTTCCTGTCGCTGGATGGGGGCCGGGGGGGCGTGGGGAGAGTAGAATGGCGTTGCGAGGAGGGGCGGGAGGCGTAAGGGGTTGTCGGGTGGAGCGTTGGTCTGGTTGGGGGGGTACACCCTGCTTTTGCTTCCCACGGCTGGTGCCGCCGCCGCGGCGCGCCCATGATGTTTTTGGCGCCGCCGCCGCGCCGGCTGCCGCTCCCCCCGGTGCGGCGGTCGTGGCGTTTTCTTTTTTTCTTTTTATCTCTGCCCATCGCCGCCCGCCCGGCTCTGTGTGCCGCCCGTAGCGCAGCCGCTGCTGCCGTGTTCCGCCCCCGCCCCTCCTTTCACCTTTGCGACCACCCGACGCGACCGCCTGGCACGACCGCCCGGCGCAACCACCCGGCGCGACCACCGACCACCACGGCGCAAGTGAGGGGGGGTTGGTGGGTGGGGGGGTGCGCGCTGTCGAGTCGCCCGCCTGCGGTGACTGCTGAAAGGGTGCGCTGGCCAACGGGGCACGGTGGGGGGGAGGGGGGGGGGCGTGGGAAGAGCGCTCTCCCGGCACGTGTACCCGTCAGAGGGGCGTGCGCGCTGCCCGTCGGCACGCCGCGGCTGCCCCCACCCTCTTTGACGCCACCGCCAACGACGGGGGCGGTGGGTGGTGGCGGGGACCCTGCGTGCCCTGCGGGTGGCTCCTACGTCGCAACGTCAAGGACGGCGGCGGCCGCCCCAACGGTGGAGGGGTGTGACCCGGGTGGGGCATCCCGGCCGGGGGTTGGGGGGCCGAGGTCAGCCGCCAGTGCGGAGGAAGGGAGGGGGGTTGGCGAGGGGAAGTGCAAGGGGATGGGAAGGGGGAGAGCGGGGGCGGTGCCGGTGGGACGGGCGGCAGGCCCGTCGTGGCCAGGCCCCACCCCCCCCCCCGCGGTGCCGGGGGGGACGGTCTCTCGCCACCTATGGCGAGCCGCGGTGGTGGTGGCGGTGGTGGTGGTGATGGTGGTGGCGGTGGTGGCGGTGGTGGCGGTGGTGGCGGCGACGGCGGCGGCAACGGCGTCGGCGACAGTGGCAGCAGCGGCAGCAGCTGCGGCCCTCGCCCCCCCTCCCCGACGTCAACGCCCCCCTCCCCCCGCTGTGCGCGGCTGCTCGGGGTACCCGCTCACCGAGCCCCCCGCGTGTGTGGGCGTGCCGACACGGCGGCCACCCCCGGCGGGCGTTCCCCCCGAGTGGGGCCGGTCAACACCCTCGTCCCGCCCCCCCCCCGCCCCCCCCGCCCCACCCTTCCCCCTTCTCCCTCTCCCTTCCCACCCTCCCCGTCCCGCTTCCCGCCCCGACCCGGTTGTGATGCTTGTGGGCCCCCCGGTCCCGCCCCATCCCCTCCCCCCCCCGTGGGGAACGCTGTTGACGCTCGTGAGGGCGGCTGCTGGGGTGACAGGCCGGACACTGTTGGCAGGGGTGGGGGGGCGGCGAGGGGGTCACGGCCGCGCGCCTGGCGCTGCAGCTGGGGGGGCCTGCCATGACAGGGTTGCTGCGGGGGATGGGCCGGGAGGGGGGGGGCGGGACGGAGGGGGGAAGGGGGCGGACGGCCCCACGCGTCGACGGTGGGCGCCGCCCTAAGGCGTGGCGGCGCGGCGGCGGTGGCCTCGGCGGCGGCCGCCACCCCCCCGCGCCGCCGGGGTGCCGGCGCTCACCCCGCGTCAGCGTGACCGGTGCGGTGGCGCACACACGGCAATGGTGACAAGGACTCCGCAAGGGGGGGGCCCCCTTCTGGGGGCACCCCGCCGTTGCACTGGTGGCCTTGCTGGATGGCCCCCTCTGCTCCCCCTCATTCCTCCCCCCCCCCCCATCCCCATCTCTTCCAGCCGCTCCCCGGCGACCCAGCGCCTCGCGGCCGGCCGGGGCAGGGAGGCCCTGCCGCCGCCGCCGCCGCTGCAACGCCCTGTCCTCCCCCGCCGGTTTGTCTGGCGAGAGGCGGCCCGCTCTCGTGGCGCGGCCGGCCGGCCTATGGGGGGCGGGTCCCTACCAGGGGGGTGACGCGGGGGCGCCGCTGGCCGTCGCTGCCGTTCCCCCTCCCCGCCCGCCACCGCCGGCGGTCCCTATGGACGGCGCGGCACACCCGCCCACCCCTGGGGTCCAGCGCCGCTCCGGCGGCGGCCAATGACGACAGCGTCCGCTGGCGTTTTGTGTCTGGCATGGAGGGGGGGTCTCTCCGCCCGACGGGGCGGTGGGGGTGTGGGTACAGGGTATAGAGGGAGGGGGGGGGAGGGGGGGGTGGGAGGGGGCCTGACGAAGGTAGCCAAAGGCCGTCGCTGCCGGCCCAAGAAACGGACCGCCTCGCAGTCGACGGTGTCCCTGCTGTGGGGAGGAGCGGCAAAAAGAAGACGAGGCAACGGTTGAGACGCCGGCCTGGTGGCCAGGCCGGTCGCCCCCAAGGCCGGCCTGGGCCTGGGAACCTCCCCACCCCACACCTACAAGTGCCCATGCACGGGAGTCTACGTAGACCCAGCGAAGCATGGCCACGCTGCCGCCGGCGGTGCCGGCCGCGCCTGTCGGCCTCCCCCGTTGCCGGCACAGCTGTCGACGGTCGCCGCCGTTGCCGCGCCGCGCCGCTGCTGGGGTGGGGTGGATGCGGGGCTCTGCCGACCGGGGGGGACCCGGCGGCGTGGGCGACAGCGATCCCCCCTCTGTGTGTTTTCCTGCCGTGACGTTGACCGGCCATGGCGGGGGGGGGGGTGCTGCTCCCTTGGTGCACCGTGCGGGGCCGGCGGGGGCGCTCGGTGGCGGCGACGGTGATGGCGGCGGTGATGGCGGCGGCAGCTGGGGTGGCGGCTTTGGCCGTTGGGGCGGTGGCACTGCCTGGCCGCCCCCTCGCGGGCGACTTTGCTGGTGACGCCGCTCAGAGGGCGGCGGCCGCGGCGGGGCCAGGCGTCATCGCTTTCCCCTCTCCGCCTGCGGTGCCAATCAAAGGCCGCTTCCACGAGCTGCCCTCCCTGCAGTGCCTGCTGCACCCCGCCTCGGAGGGGGGTGTCTCCCCAGACCCCGTCACGGTGGCCAGCTCGGTCGGTCAGGGGGGCAACGGGTGGGGGCTGGGGGCCAACCCCAAAGCAGAGGACGTGGTCATCCCGTACGGTGCCGGCACCTGTGCGTCGCCGTTGAACGACGCGTTTGAGCTTTCCTTCCTGGCGGCGCCGGACAAGTTGAGCGAGGCGTGGGAGATTGTTGCTGGCAGCAACACCTTGCCCACGGACGGGGATGCGGAGTCTGAGTTTTTCCGGGCCGGCCACGCCTTCCACGCGGTCCTGAGCAGAGATGCGATGGCTTCCCACAAGGTCGTCGACCACCAACTATCTGCCGTCCACTTTCGCCCCCTCCCGTCCCCGGCAGCGCATGCGCCGTCGGCCTTGGTGTACGAAGAGGAGATTACCAGGCTGCTGTCGCTTCAGCGGAACCAGAAAGGCGGCTTCGTGGCGCACCAGCGCGGAGTGTACAATGTTCTGGGCGTAGGTCGGGCGTCGGTCGGGATTGTGGTGGACAAGCAGGGCAAGGTGGTGGCGGCACAAGACAGGGTGTCTGGCGGCTTTGAGTTGGGGAGCCACCTTTCCGCCTTGATGTACCAGAACCGCGACGGCCAGCACCGCCCAGTGCTCGCTGGGGAGTCGGCGCTACTCACGCTGGGGCGCGGGGTCATGGCGGACCCGTCGTGGTTGGGGAGCGCATTTCCACGGCGGCTCAAGGCCACTGTGCGGATGAAGATGAAACGCGACGGCGCCGTTACGGGGAACGCTACCTGATCGTTGCGTCATGGCACCGTGACCAACGACTCCTCTCGATGGCTTCAGGAGGTGGCCAACGTGCTGTGCACGGCCCCTTTTTCATCATTTGTCATGGACGACAGCTTGTGCGACGGGGTGGACCGACGCAACCCAGCTAATCAAGCCCCTCTCCTCGCAGATGGGCTCCGCGTGGCGTCCTCGCTTAGCTTTTCGGGTGGAACAACCGCAGATGTGTTGGAGAGAGCACTGTACTGGGACATCGATCCTCCAGGCAAGGCCGTGACGACGCCGACCTGCCCCTCTTTCGACCACTTGACATTTGAAAACGCTGATGTGAAGCAGCCCCTGTGGCTGTTGGGCCGCGGCGACCGGGAACTTCACACGACTGGGCCTGCAGGACGGGTGGAAAGGGAGCTGGCCGGTCGCCTGTCCTCGTGCGCCTACAACGACACGCAGTGGCACACGAGAGGAGATCGACAGATGTACGATGACGGGACGCTGCTCTCCCGGCTGTCGGAGAGCTACCGCCGAGACATTTTTCAGGTGGACCCCCCCAGAGGCCCCCGTGACCAACTCGGGGCTCATTTTGGCTCTGGTGGTGGTGGTCCCTGAAGCCGCTGCGACTGTGCTGCTGCTGCTGCAGCGGTGCAGCAGGCCGCAGCCCCGGTCCCTGTCGCACTGGCGACAGGGGTCCTCCCTGGTGCTGCTTGTGGCAGCCGGCGCGCCACAGCGCTGGCGTTGGATACCTGGACCAGCAGGAGCAGGTTGGCCACGCCTGGCGCGCCGCGGCGGTGCGCACCAGCCGGCGCATTCCCGTCAACGAGACGCAGCAGAGCCAAACGGATGAGGACCCGTCCGCGATTGACTACCACGGCCGGCTGACGCTCGACACGGAGGTGCTCATCCTTGTCGCCCGCAGCGGCTACCGACCGCACCTGACGCGGCGGCTGCTGGTGGGCACCGCCGCCGCGTACGGGGCGCTCATCGGGGCGGTGCTGCTAAAGTGGACAGAGGCGGCGTGGCGGCGGCAGCAGCTGCTGCTGGCTGATGCCGACGAGGGGGAGCTCGGCGCCACCGGCGGCAGCCCCCCGTGCCGCCCCCGCGGGCGGCCACGGCGGGACCGCCCGCCCGCGGGGGCGGCCACGGGCACGGCGCTCCCCGCCCGCCCCCGCGGGTGGCCGCGGCGGGGCCGCACGTCCCCGACGCCGGCCGCCCCAGACGGCGACCGGCCGGTGGGCGGTCCCGGCGACGGCGGCGGCCGCAGACGCGGCGGTCCCGGCGTCGAGCGGGTGGCCGCGCCGGCGGCGGTCGCGGCGTCGGCGCGGCCGCCCCGGGAGCTGCGGCACGCCGCCGGGCCCACCCCCGCCCGACCCGCCACCTGGCCGGCCGCCGTGGCGGTGGCGGCGCGCCGCGGCGGCGGCGGCGGTGGCGGCGACCGCGGCGACGGCGACGGCGTCGGCGGGGGCGGCGTCGGCGGCGGCGGCGGCAGCAGCGGCAGCAGCGGCAGCAGCGGCAGCGGCAGCCACAGCAGCGGCACGGGCGGCAGCGCGTAGCGGGTGCCACCGATACGCAGTGGTGGCGGCGAACTCGGGGGGGGGTTGTGCCGCTCGGGTGGGGAGGGGCAGGGGCGACCGCAAGTGTGCGCGGGGGGGAAGCTGTGGGCACGGCAGGGGGGGAGAGTGGGCACGTGCCGCGGCCGTTATGGGGGTGTCAGCACGACCCGCATGCGTGGGGTGCTGCTGCCAGCACACCGTCTGCTGCTTGTCGTGAGCGTGCTGCAATTTGCACGTTGTCTGCTTCTGTCTGTTGGTTCCTTGTCATCATGACATGCTGCCTCTCACATCATGACCAGGCGGATGCTCGACAGCCACAGCAGGTCATGACCGAGCACAGCCACTTTGGTGTGCAGCAAATCTACTAGTGGGGGGGGGGGCGAGCCAACGAGGCGGGGCCGCAACCGGCACGGGGCTGACCAGGTGCTGGACAGGACACGCGCCCTGTTGCCCCCAATCCACCGACACACCCAAAGCTGCTTCCAAGGGGAGAGTGGGAGGGGGAAGCGCTGCGAAGAAGACTCTTTCAAGCACCCCTAACCCTAACCGTAACGCAGTGGATGGACATGTCCCCCCCCTTGTTCCTACCTCGCAGGCGTCAACTCGTCGGGATAACCCCTTTTCACCTCCACTGCGGAGGGAACGTGCGACTTTCTGCCAACGGAAATCTGCCGCTACTCGGCCTGGACAGGTAAAGAGGACAAGGGGTTGGTGCTCGACGTGCTCTGTACCCTTCTCCCCGCCCATATGCCTGCCTCGCATGGGGCGACGCG
Organism: Pyropia yezoensis; assembly: GCA_009829735.1. Taxonomy (NCBI): domain Eukaryota; phylum Rhodophyta; class Bangiophyceae; order Bangiales; family Bangiaceae; genus Pyropia; species Pyropia yezoensis. The sequence goes on from CM020618.1 coordinate 38,191,454, forward strand.
AAAGACGGAGCACTCCCACCCACAGCGCGACAGGGAAAAACCGCCAGCACTGTGATCCCGTCGACGCTGTTGCCCTCCGTCTCTCCTCGCCGCCCTGCTGACAAGTCTTGCCACCCCACGTGGGTGCACGCTGGCGTTTGTGTTGCGTACAACGCACGCGCATGCAGTACGACCGGGTCCTACCCGCCACCCCCCCCACCTTCCCTCCCCCCGCCCCCTTGGACCCCCAACGCGTCCGCCGTGTCGTCGGGCCACGTGCGCCAAGGAGGCAACGAGGCCACCGCATGCCCTTGTCAGGGGCGAGAGCGACAGGTGGCAATCGCGCCCACCTCCCCGCAGGCAGGTCACAGGATCGGTAAATGAGCGAAGCGCGTCGCGGGGCCTACGATCCGTGTCCCCACGGCGTTCACGAAATACTTGTTTTTCCGGTGTAGTCCGGGTAAGTACACAAGGCTTTCTTGCCCCCCCCCATGACCTGTTAGGCCACGGTATTTCGTGTTTTTTTCAACAAGCGCTTTATTCATAGATTCATAGCGAGTGAATGCGACGCACCGCAGTGCAAAAGAAGCGCCGTTGCGTGGCGAGCGTTGTAGTACGACGGGAACAACGTTTCCTTGACATTAACCTGGCAGGCGCTTCTGAAGTCGGATTCTTGCCCGCACAGCCCTCGGGCGCAGCATCTGTGAACGTGACCTTGGCTGTGAAAAAAGAAACGCAATTTTTATTAAAACTTTCATTATTGTTTGTCGAGTGCAGTGTGAGACGATGTACAGTCAGTATTGGGCAATGTCACGGCCCATGGCATGGCTGACACAACTGAATACCTTGCCCACCCCATTACTATTTTTGGCAACGATCGACGTTTATTGCAGTGTGAAGGCCTTTGTAAGGCCATGATCGCCGATCGATCGTGACTGAGTATTGTCACGAACGTGACAATATCCAGTCAGACAATGCAACCTTGTCATACCTAGCGCTCCCCCAGACCTCGGCATCCTACAACAGCAGATAAGAAGGTCACCCTGCAAGCATTGGGACGTCCTGCTCGGCTTCACATCCCCAGCGCCGTCGTTCTCGCCGCCCCTGTGCAGTCCCCTGTTGCCTGTGAGCAGCCCTGTCGGTCTCCATGCCCATCCTGCCCCAGCCGTGAACAAGCCCGCCCTCCTCCCATCTGACCGTCCACCCGACCTTTCCCCTCTCAGAGAATGACGGGCCGTCCGAATTCTGTGCACCGCGCGTCGTCCCCCCCCGGCCAAAGGGCGCAAGCGACGGTCCCGCCGCCGCCGTCGGTCGGGCAAGAGTGCCCACCCTGCGACACACCCCGCCCAGTCTCCACCGCCACCACCGAGGCTGCCGCGATGGAGGCGTTGGACGACCCCAGCTTGTCAGCCGACGTGCACATTGCATCGATGGGGGCACGTGACGGGGCATTGGCGACGCGGGGGGGGATGTGGACGCCGGGGATGGGCATCACCAACACCGCCGCTGCCGCTGTGGCAACCACCTGGGTGGGTCCGGGCGGCGGTCGCGGCAGCGGCCACGCCGGCGGCCTGAAGATAGTCGCCACCGCGGTGGCGCCGGCGGTCAATGCCTGCGGCGGAAGCTATGGCTGCTACGGCCATGGTGGGGGAGGCGGTGGCAGCAGAACCCGCAGCAGCCATGCTGATGGCGTAAGGGGGCCCTTCGCGGGCGCCGGCCACCCGTCGGCGACCGCGCCCGCCCCTGGCGTGCTGGCCAAGGCCGCGGCCGCGTCTGCGGCGTGCGCGCCTCCGCTGCCCCCTGACCCCGCCGCCGCCGCCGCCGCCGCGGCGGCAGCGGCAGCGGCGCCCGCCAAGCCGCTGCTGCCGCACCCCCCACCGCCAGTCGCAAAGTACGGGCCCGACGGGCGGCTGCTGCCGCTGGCGCTGTCGGCTGCGGCCATCAACGCGGCGTGGGAAAACGCCCCCCCGCCCGTGCCTGCCTACCCCCGCTGGGATGCCGGCCCGACCGGCTATATTGGTACCCTCCTGCAGTGGCACCGCGAGGGCCGCATCGCCGTCCGCGACGGGACGGCCGCGCCGACCGCCAGGGTGGTGCGGATGGAGATGTGAGCCGACGGCAGGCTGGTGGCTGGCGGGTGGGGGGGGGAGGGGGGGCGTGGAGAGGGGCGGCCGCTGCACGGTGGTGTGCCCTTGCTACCACGCGGCAGTGCCAATGGGGGACCTGTGCCTGTCGGGAAAGCTCGACTTTTTTTTTTTTCTTTTTCTCTTCTTTTCGAAGCACCCTTGAGTCTCTCGCGGTAGTCGTCTTACGGGGGGAGGGGGGGCGTGGAGAGGGGCGGCCGCTGCACGGTGGTGTGCCCTTGCTACCACGCGGCAGTGCCAATGGGGGACCTGTGCCTGTCGGGAAAGCTCGACTTTTTTTTTTTTCTTTTTCTCTTCTTTTCGAAGCACCCTTGAGTCTCTCGCGGTAGTCGTCTTACGGGGGGAGGGGGGGGGGGGGGGACGAGGGCACTTTCCCGTTGCGCTTCCGCGCGCGCTGGAAGCCTTCTCTCGTTCCCAAGGCACCCAGTCGTACACAGCGTGCGCGCGCGGTGTGCTGAGAGGCGGCGGGGGGCAGGGGGGGGGGTGAGGGGGGGGGGAGGAACTGGTTTGTGGATGGTGTGAGCCTATTCGCTCCATAAGCAGCAACAGCCGGGGGGCCAGGGGGGCGCGTCCCGGGGCCAGGGGGGCGCATCCCGGCCAATCCTGCGCGGGCGGGCGCGCCTGGCATGGCACGCCCGAGGAGGCGGGAGCGAGACATAGGGAGGGGAGGGGAAGGGGCGGACAGTCCTAGGGGGCGGGGCGCAGAGGCAAAGGCGGGGTAAAGGGGGAGCGGCTGGCTCTAACCTCGCAGTTGTCGAGAGGCTGCCGCGGGCTGCGTAGCTGGGCTCTGCGCGTCGCCCGCGCGCCCGGCATGGATACAGTCTGTATTGGTTGTTGTCCGGCGGATGCAGGGAGTTAGAGACATTGTTCCAGACGAGGGCATGCCAATGGCTCCGATCATGTTGGCGATCGGCCGGCGGATTACAGAACGATTGAGTGTGTGAGCGTCTCGGAGTGCAGCTGAGCCATCCACGTATAGTGCGTCCCGTAAAAAGTGGACGTGCTCGTGTCGTGATCATGTCAGATATCGGCCAATCAAACCCACACTGCACGACCCGTGCACGTCCACTTTTTACGGGACGCACAACATCCACGTTGATTGCGCATGTTGCTCTCTTCGACCCGGATTGACCGTGGCCGGAGCACCACCACCCTTGCTTGGCGAGTCAAGCGCCATGTCAGTCAATCATCTTCAAAACTATCTTTACGGTACCTGTGCGATCAATTGTGACGGGGTATTGTCACGGACGTGACAGCATCAGGTCAGACAATAACCGATACAATGTACAGACTGTACTGCAGACTCCTGTGACAAGGTTGTGTGTTGACAAGGTTGCCAACGCGGATCCTCTCATGACGTGTTCCATAGATAGGTACGTAGACCGCCCAGCATGGCGTGCGCGGACTGTAAAGACCTTCCTAAGTTTTCATCAATTTCTAAAGTTTTAAGGGGCACGGCTGTCAAAAAGCACAAACCGCTTTTTCGATCAAAGGAGGCACTGCCAACGATTCTTGCACTGAACTAGTGGCCGTCACCATGACCATGACCTGGTGGTGGCTGCCAACACACAACCACATGGATGCCCATCTAGACGTTGCTGGGCCTTGTTGGACGTATGTGTATGTATGTTCGTATACCACCACCACCACCACCCACCCTCAGGGCCACTACTGACACCGCGCGTTCCGCGGCGACCTCTTCCGACTCTCTCCCCCCATCCCCCACCTCCCCCCCGTTCCCCCCCCCACTTGTTCCCGGCGCCGGCCATGTCGGATGTAGGCCCCCCCCCCTCCACCGGCCGCTCCGCCGCCCGTGGCCTCCTCCGCCGCGCCACCGCCCGCGGAGCGCGAGGGATTCAAAAGAGTCCTGTCTGGCAAGTTTCCCTGAAGTGGGGCGTCCCTGAAGTGGGGTGTCCCTGAAGTGGGGCGTCCCTGAAGTGGGGTGTCCCTGAAGTGGGGTGTCCCTGAAGTGGGGTGTCCCTGAAGTGAGGTGTCCCGGAAGCGGTCCCGCGCAATCTCTCCCCGGACGTGACTTCGCACGATCGTCTATGTACAAGCGTACCGAAGGGGCCCGCCATGAGGGATTGCACTGTACACTACATGCATACGTGCGTACGTGCAGGCTCAGCGCGGTACAGCCATTCTTGAGCGCAGCACCCCAGCGCAGCCTCATCACGTCCGTAGGCCTACCTCACCAGCATCGAGGGCAAACTCGACGCTGTGTCTCCTCCCGGACACGGCGGACGTGTCAGTACCAACCAGCCGCTGATCGTGGCTGCTTCATTGGCTACCAGAGGGTGACGGTGACGGTGACGGTGATGCCGACCGTGATGGTAACGGTGATGAAGCGTACGCCGCACGTTTTCATATCCACCAGCGGCGATCGCCAAGTCATCTCATCCGGCCTTCCCCCCGTCCCCACCCCCTCCCGCTCCCATCTGCAGCAGCGGACAGCGACGGTTATGACCGCAAGTGCTGCGCCGCAAACCCCGGCTCTTGCCGCACCCCCTGCTGATGGAGCTGCTGCGACGGCAGGCCCGCCTGGCCGTGTCGCTGAGCAGTCACCCCCTGCGATGGGTGCTGCACCGGCTGCTGCTGCGGGTGGTAGGGGTGCTGTTGCTGCTGCTGCGGTGGTGGGTGTTGCTGCGGCTGGACAGCGGGGTGGCGTCCCCCTCCCACCCCACCCCCCCCGCCACCAACGCCCGCTCCCCAGGCGGCCGAAGACGGTGGGGAGCCGCCCGCCCGCGCGTCCGCGTGCGTGTAGACCACCTGGTACCGCCCCGCCGGCAGAGCCGACGAGATCACCACATCGTCCCCGTCCGCGTCGAGGATGGCCACCTCCCCTTGCCGCGGGAGCCCGCACTTGCGACGGATGGCACGCTCCAGGTCCTCCCCGCCCGTCCCCACATACCACACAAGGTGCAGGTGGGCCCCACGCCAGAGGAGCTCAGCACGGCACTTGGGTGGCCGCCGCTCGTCTCCGCCACCGTTACCACCGCCGCCAATAGCGCCGACGCCGCCACCGCCGCCACCGCCGCCACCGCCACTACCCCCGCCACCACCGCCATCACCACCCCCGAATGGCATGGACGGCATAAACTGCATGGGTGGCGGCGCACCCTGAAACCCATTACCACCGCCGACACCGTCGGCTCGCATGATGCCGCTGCAGTCATAGGCCGATGAGTGCATGCTGGGACCGCCAGCGGCACCTCCCGCCCTGTGCACGCCGTGTGTCGGGGGCATCGCGTGGACGCCGGCCATAGCCATCCCGTCGCCGCCTCCGTTGCCGTGCATGCCACCGTTGCGAGGTGGCGCGCCTGCACCGCCGCCAAGGCCACCGCCGCCAATGCCACCGCCGCCAGGGCCGCCGCCGCCCAGACCGGGGCCGCCAGGGATGACACCACCACCGCCACCCAGAACGCCGCCGCCGCCGCCGCCACCACCGCCACCAACCGTCAACCCCATCTGCGGGCCCCCGCCCCAACCTGTCGACACAGCCGGAGCGCCACCCCCCCCCCCCGCTCCCCCGCCCAGGACGATAGGTGGGGGAGTCCCAAACGCACCAGACACACCACCGGCGGGGGCCAGCGGCACGCCCACCCCCCCTGGCCCTCCTGGAGCGGCGCGCGGCGCGCGCAAGCGGCGGCGGGCGCCCAACAATTGCTCTGCAGTTGGGGAAGCGGCCGCGCCCTTCTCCCCCCCCTCCCCCCCCACCGCACCCAGCTGAGCGCCATTTGCCATGCCGCTACCCGTGGCATCATCGGCCACCTTTCCTGGTCGGGCGCGCTTGCCCGCCGAGCCCCCCCCGTCCTTAGAGGAGGCGCGGCGCCCCCCCCCCCCGCCGGCGCTAATCAGCCGCCCCTGGTCAGAGATCCACCGGTACACGGTGCGGTTGGAGACGCCGTAACGCGCGGCAATCTGCTCCAGCTTGAGCTCCCCATCGTCGTAGGCGCGGACCGCCTCGAGCCGCCGCGCAAGCGGGTTTTCCTCGATGCCTACCGGCCGGCCGCCGCCATGGCGCCCCCTTTTCTGTCCGGCACTACCGCCGCCGCCGCTGCTGCAGCCACCACCGCCACCACCACCGGCACCGGCACTGCCACCGGCACTGCCACTGCCACCGGCGGTCGACGGCACCGCCGTCGTGCCGGAGGCAGACGCGATCAGCCGCGCGGCGGCGGCCACGGCGCCCGCGCGTGCCGCCTCGGCAGGCGTGACAGAGGGGCTGCCCCGCGCGGCGGGCACACCCGTGGCGGCCGCGGCGGCAGCGGCGGCGGCCGTGGCAGTGGCGGTGGCGGTGGTGGTGGGGACCCCAGTCGGAGCTGGCGCAATTGGCCGCGGCGCAATGGGCAGCGCACTGGCCGGTGCAATGGCCGGCGCAGCGGGGGCCGGCGCAATGGCAGGCGCCATCGCCGCCGTCGACGGCGGCGCAGCAGGGGCCAGTGCCGGTGCAGGTACGCCCGCCGGCGCAACGGCCGGGGCACTGACGGGGGAGGTGGCCGGGGCGGCCTCTTCCGGGGCCGGCGTCGACGCCTGGACGCCATTGCCGGGCACGTTTGACACGGCCGGCAAGGGGAGGGGGGAACCCTCTACCACACCCACCCCCGCCTGCCCAGCTGTGCCCGCTTCATTAACTGTGCCCGCTTCATTGCCTGGGGAGCCCCCGGTGGCGGCGGCGGCGGCGGCGGGCGCCGCCGCTGCAGCAGCAGACGCCGCTGCGGTCGCCGCCGCCGTCCCCCCCACTGACGCAGCTTCGGCCATGGTCTGGTGGCGGTAGCTCAGCGGGGGGGCGGGGGCGCGGAGGGCGGCAACAGCACCGCGCGACAGGGGGTGGGCGCCACAGCCGTCGCCAGTGGAATATCCGCTCCGCTGTCGACGAAACAAAGGACGGCGCCGCGTGGCAGCAGAAGCGGGTGCCGCAGCCGCAGCCGACGACGGGCGTCCGGGCGAGAGCCACAGGGGTTCCGCTACCGTGCCTGTCGCCCCTGTCGCCGGCCAACCGCACGGGTGCCGCGACGGGGCAGCCGCCACCGCCACCGCCACTAGCGTCGCCGTCGCCCACCCCAACCGCCAACCCCGCCCCCGCCGAGGAATTGGCCGGCAGCTGCTGCCGGGTGCGGCTCGGGCGGAGAGGCGGACCCACCGCCCAGCCGGTAACGACAGGTCGTCGACACGGCAGCCGCGGTCAAACGCGGTGGTGGGGGCGCCAAAGGAGGCTGGGCTTCAGGCGCAGCAATGGAAGCAGCAGCGGGGGGAAGGGGGGGGGGGGAAGCCACGGCGACGGCCGGCGCAGAGACAAGCTGTCGGGGGCGAGAGGGCAAGCACGGGAAGGGGGGCGGGCACCCTGACGCAGTCGGCTAGGCAGCCGCGGCCGCCGAGGAATGTTGTGGCGGATGGTGCCACCGTCGGTGGGCGGCACGGTCACGACGGCGGGAGGGGTGCGCCCGCCTTCGGCTAGGACGCGCGCGAGGCCGACCTCCGCCCAATGGCCGCCGCCGGGGGGGCGTTGGTCTTGCGGTGAGTCGCCACAGAGAAGGCCGCGTGGGGATGCACCGTGCCAGGCCCAGTAGCTATTCGCTTGCGGGCGGGCGCGCGCGACCCCAGAAGGTGACGAAGGCGGTCACGACGGCCGTGTCAGAGGGGTGTTCTGCGAGCTGTCAACGACGCGCACGAGGCTTGGCGTCGGCTGGCCGAGGGGATCGCGCGCGTGACAGCCAACCGAGTGACACTTGCGGGGGAGGTGAGGGCAGTGTCTGTTGACTGCGAGCCTTTGATTGGTGCCCCTCAATCCGCGCTCACACCATTCTCGCCCCAATCAGACCATTAGAGATTTTCAGCAACGCGCTATCCCATCGGGGATTCCCCTAACAGATACGTAAAAGTGCCGCCGACGTTCAGCAAGCAAGAATATGTTATTCTGGGAGTTATCCTGGCAAGGACACGGTAGTTGAAATCCCAGGAAACGCTTTCTCAATACTACACGTCCTAAGATGAAGTCCAACCGTACTAGTCTAATCTAAGTCAAGTCCATGACGAAGAGAGGTGCTTACAAGTCATCCTATCCATTGATCCACTCTCAACCTGACGCATGCTGGATACTCCTATCGCTTCGCCTGCAACATCTCGCCGGATCTGAACCTGACGAATGCCCGAGCCCGGAACGCCTGAGTGTCGGATCTATGCGCGTCCCGCCGCGTTCGGACAGCCCGACGTCGTATCGGGGCGTTTCTCGGGAGCGCATTCGGGACGTTCTGTGCAACCGAACCGTGAGTGCTGGATTGTGACATTATTGCCGCATTCTTACATCAGAGATGCTCCCGAGGACAGAATACGTCATGTTCTCTGCTTTGGTGCACTCTATACGGCATTCCGTGATCGATTCGTTGTCTCAATGAGAGGGTTTCCTGGGCGTTTCCTGGCCAGCAATGTGTGTTTCCTGGGCCAGCTAACGAGCATAAAAACCGGGTTATTGTCCGCAGGAAAAGGTCCGCGACCGACGCCGCCGACGCGGTGCCCGCCGCGATCGCCAGTCGTGGATTCAAATCCCGCACCAGCTGGCACCGCGTGGAGGCGTGGCGGCAGCGGTAGCTGTGGTGGCGGAGGCGGCAACGGAGTCGGCTACGGGGCCGTGTGTTTTGTCGAAGCACGACGCCATCATCCCGCCGGTCGCTCTGGCGCCCCCCTCCCCCACCCCCCCCTGACAAAGGCGGCGACGGGTGGCGGCTAGGGCGGTCAGTGCGACGGCGGCAGCATCGTCACCGCGGCCGCCCCGCGGCGCCGCCCCCTGCGGCGGCGGCAACGCAATCGGGCCGAGTGCGCGGAGGAGCGCCTCGACGGCCGCCGCGTCGACCGCGTCCACGGCCGCTGCGGTAACGGCTACCACCCGTCCGGACACGGGTGTTCGCGGCCGCCTGCCGCCTGGGGGAGCCGCGCCAGCCGGGCGGTGATGACCGCAATGAGTGCCGTCCATGTCGCAAAGTCGGCCGTGTCACCGTTACCGCTGCTGTCGCTGTCGGCGCCGGCGTCGCCGTCGCCGCCGGGAGCCGACCCCGCTCCGGCAGCAGCCACCACCACCCCAGCGGCGACCGGGCGCTGCGCGACGGCTGCCAACTCGGCCACGTCCAGCACGGCGAGGACCTCCCCCACTGTTGCTGAGGGTGCCGCCACCACCCCCACACACGCTTGCAACTCTCACCCGGCGTCCCTCGCGCGTAGATGGTGGAGCTCCGCTCCCACGATCCCACAATCTCCCACCACCGCCATCATCCCCACCCCAACCCCTACCCCCGCGGCCACCCGCGCAATGGCGGTCGCCAGAGCCGGTGGCGGCGACACGCCCACCGCGGGCGTCCGCAACGACGTGAGCGCCGGGGCAAGCAGCCGCTTCCGGCTGTAGCATCCCTGGCCCTGACGTGGCGCCGACCCGGGATGGCAACCAGGGGACACCAGTTGCCAGGACACGCCCGCCGCGTGGGGATAGTTGGCGGCCGTGGCCCGTGCCCGGGACTGGGATGCGGTGGACTACGCTACCCACACGTGAGAGAGGGACGTCTGATGGGTTTTTGCATATTTGTGAGGGACTTGATTTGAGCGAAATAGAGCGTGAGATTAGTGAGGGAGAACAGAATTAGTAGTGATAGTGGCCCCCGACCTGACGAGGTTAGACTCGGGTCGGGGCCACTCGGGGGTAGGGGGGGGGGCTACCTGGCCACCGTGCCGAGGCTCCCTCCAGATGCACGTTAAGAGGGACAGCACGGCGCCCTTGGCCCGCGCCTTCAGGAAAAAAAGACAACTCTGCGTTTGCTTTCCTCTTTCCCGTGTGCACTACCGTCCGTGTCTGTCGGGCCTGCCGACAGGCACGTGAGGTAACAGGCATACCATCCGCGTAGTTCCCCTTTCTGTGTTACCTGTCCCTTTTCCCCCGAGGGATACTGACACGTGCCCGAGAGGATCGAGTATTGTACCACATATTCGGTGGAGCAGCAGGGGATTGTTCTGGAGTGTTGAGGAGAGACATTTTGGAGCAGCGGTTGGGTTGTTCCCGTTTTGTCCTCTTCTGTGGTTTGGGAATTATTTGCACTCGTTCACGGGAATCCCATTCCTGGGTCTCCAACCCGTCTCTTGTGGTCTGACGATCTTTGGACACGCAGGCAACTGGATTGTGGCTGTCAAAAGACCAACGTGGCTACCCCCCCCTGCACGACGGTGCCCGGAAGGGGTAGACCCTGCGTCCCTTGACGCATCCCTGGTCACCGCGGGGGACGGTGTCCAACCCGGCGTTGTCCCAGAGGGCGAAGCAGACCCGGGCGCGACACCCTGTAAGTGTGGCAGTATTGACCCCCAGGTAGGGGGGCAACACGTGCCATGCAAGGGGCGGCAGGCCACTAGCCTGATCCGTTCCTCCCCCTGCATTTGGGTCCGTATTCCCTAAGTTTGGGATAGTTAGCTTAGTAGTAAATCCAACTTGGATTTGAGGGTTTTCTGCATTTATCGTCTTAAATCTTCGTGTGGCCCGGTGGGCAGGTGCTGGGGTGGGAGATTCTGAGTGGCGAGATTCTGAGTGGACCCTGGGGGGATAAGGGGAGGGACAGCGGGGCTTGGCCCTGCGTCCCCGCCCCGACCAAGAGACTGTTGGACCACACACCATCCTCTTGTTTGTCAGTGGGGGGTTTGCCCCACAACAGGGATAGAATGTGTGCGACTTGCACTTCTTCCGGTTCCCCCGACACGGGAGGCAGCCCTTGTACACCGCCCCAACTTGGGTGCCGTGTGTGTAAGTGGTTTTTGCCACATTTGGTGGAGCAGCAGGGGTCAGAGGTAACCTTTACCTCCGGGTGCACCCGGGTGTAGGGGGCCCTCTGTCTCAGAGGAACGGTGGACTTGGAACGTGTCATACGGATCGTTAGCCAACATGGCCGGTTCGGACCCCCCGTCGTCCGGGGAGTACACGGGTGACGCACGTACTTCAGTGCCTTCGAATACTGGTGAGACACAGGTAGGTGTACCTGGGGTCGCAGAGGGACTAGAGGTCCCTCAAGCCAGCAGGACTGGAAGTGCGGGCGGGCAACAGGCCACCCCGACTCAGTCGGGAGTTCACTCGGGTGACACTTCTGATGTGGGTGGGCCGAAGTCTGGCCACCGTGTGGTACACTCAACGGGAACGTCCCAAGGGGTGAGGACTGTCCCCGCGGGTTCCACTCGGGTTGGAGCCAACTTTGGCTCGGAGCCGTCGCCAACTAGGCTTTCGGGGGACGGCGGACCTCCGTTGGTCGGCGATGGGCTCGCGCCCATGCCCCCGGTTGAGACCCCTGAGGAACGTGGTTACCCCTCAGGTGGACTCCCGGAGGCGGACCGAGACTCAACTGGAGTCGTCAATCCACTCCTCGCGGAAACTGTCCGTCGGGAGGCGACCAATGTGTTGCGGCAGACTTTGCCGGACCTGGTGGTCACGATGACGAGTACTATTCTGAATCAGATTGTGGCGAGATTGCCAGATGGCCTTAATGTCCAGACCGGATCGGGGCTTTCGAGCCCGCAGGCGCAGGGGGAATCCCTCCTCACGCCTATCTCGGGTCGCCCCGAACAGGGGGCGACACCTGTGACTCTCAACGAGGGAGCCACACCATACTCGGTGGGGCGTACGCCCTTTATGGGGGAGTCCCCCCCGGAAACGCCGGCGGCTACACCAAGCGCGCCGCGCCAGACTATGGGCACTGAGGGTGAAATTGCCCCAGTGCCACAGCGGCTGTTTCCTCAACGTGAGGTGCCGCCCAAGATCCAGGTAGCCAACCCGGTCTACCAGAGGATCTTTGATTGTGAGACCTACGCCCTCCATAATAGGTCGGTGGCGTATGGTCCTGACCAGGCTCAAGCCATGCGCCGTGCCAAGAAGAATGCACTGCACTCATTTGGGCACAAAGCGGAGTGGGATGGAACTCCCCCCCTCCGTGTGTTTGAGTTCCTACGTCGTTTCACAAAAGCCTGTGACGACAGTGCCATAAGTGAAGGCATGGCTTTTTACATGCTACAGGAGTTTACGAAGGGAGACCTGCGGACAGAACTTATGTCCGTCATGCCCAGCTCCTCAAGTGGAGGCGCTGGTGAGGTGACGTCCTATTTGGAGCTCGTCAACTGGTTGTTGAGAGCCATGGTGGATGAAGCGGCGTTGGCTTCTCAAGTCGAGGAGTTTACGCAAGCCCATCAGGAAGAGGCGGAGGACGAGTTGTCCTTTGCGGAGCGGGCTCGTAAGCTCAACAATCTTTGTGGGTTTCTTCATCCACAAGCTGTGGTGAAGAGTCGGTTTGTGGAGGGACTTCATTGGTCAGTCCGGATGGAGACCCGGGAGCATAACACTGCCCGGGCGACCCTGGCCGAGTTGGCTAGGTTCGCCTACCGCAGAGGTGAGGCCTACCGCAAGTTGGGGGAGGAACAACGCCAGGAGCGTCAGGCCGAGTTGGTCAAGGAACGGGAGGAGGCGCGCCAGGCCAGAGAGTTGAGAGAGGCACGCCGAATCCGCAAGGAGAGGGCGGTAGCTGCCGTGGGAACTTCCCAGGGTATCTCTTCGTCTTCCCCAGTTGGGAAGACCCCTCCGGGAACTGACAATCGGTGTTGGAACTGCAACTCCGATGGACACTGGGCATATGATTGCCCCAAGTTGAGTAAACGCATCCAACAACTTGTTAGGAATGCGAGTAAGAAGTCCGCTACGAACGAAGTACGTTCACGCCGCGAGGGTGGGTCTCGACCGGTGGTGGCGGTCGCCACACCCTCGGCGGAGGGGGCGGACACGTCGTCCTCGGACTCGTCCCCTTCCCCTTCGTCCTCAGATTCGGGCGCCAAGTCGGCGGGAAACGAATGACCGTTGGAGCTGGTCGTCCGAAGCTCACAACGGCAGCCTCGGCCAAGTGGGTCAAGAGGACGAACCAACCGTGCCGGATACTGCGGCGACCTAAGGGAGTCCGCCCACCTCGGGTAGGACTCCCCAAGAACGTAAACCCACGTCGGGTCATCGCGGTGCTGACGGGTGAGAACTTCCAGGTGGCTGGACGGGTGCAACTTGCCCCCGGCCGCGCCTGTTGTGCCCGTATCGTACTTGATACCGGGTCAGGAGCCTCCTTGATACGCAAGTCGCTATTACCAAGGGAGATGAAGCTCCAACGCTGGAGGTGTAAAGCTGACCATCTGATCGATATCAATGGTGGGGTACTTCCCATCGTTGGTGCCGTGACCCTACCAAATAGGTTGGGGACCCATGAGGTCGACGTGACCTATGGAGTAGTTGAGAATATATCGGTACCCCTGCTTCTGGGTACCCCCTATGTTGTTACACAAGTGCCTTTGATTTGTGGCCCTGAGTATTGGGTCAGGTTGATGAATGGGGAAACCATCCCCATCCTTGGTAAGGGAAAGTCTGTGGCTCCTGTGACAGTCTCACAGTCGAAGCCTGTTTGTTCTGTGAGGGAAGGGTTTACTGCTACCCTGCGTTTAGCCCGTAAAGTCACGTTGCCCCCCAACTCGGTGGCGCACGTTGACGTTGTAACTGATTATACGGGGAACGGGTTGGTGCACCCCCACCCGCGTCCTGCTCGCAAGCACCAAGTGCATGTTGCCCTTGGCACGATGGACTCCAAAGCCGGAGTCCCGTGGAGGATCCAGGTGATGAACCTGAGCTCGTCGCCCAAGTACTTCAAGTCGGGAGCCAAGTTCGGCTATATCGACCAACACGAGGGACCGGTAGTAGCGGTCACCCTCAACGCGGGCGCAAGTAGCGACCCGAAGTCCGGAAAGGAGAAGCATCAAGCCAAGTCGGCCGCCTCTCCTCGGCACATGGAGGGTGTCCCACCCAGGTTGAGGGTTCAACTTGAACGCCTCTTGGACCAATATCACAAGTTGTGGGATGGTCAATTGGGACTCATGAGAGCCACCCAACACCGGATCGAGTTGAAACCCGGTGCACCCCCTATACGCCAACAACCGTATAGGGGAGGACCCCGTTCAAGGGCCCTCGTCAAGGAGCAAGTCGCTCGCATGGAGGCCCTCGATGTGATTGAGGCCAGTAACGCCGAGTGGGCGAGTCCGGTGGTTATCGTCCCCAAAGTGGATGGGACCCCCCGGTTCTGTATCGACTACCGTAAGCTCAACGAGAGCACGGTGAAGTACAATTATCCTCTACCTAGGATGGGCGACTGTCTGGACTCTCTGGGGGAGGCGAACGTGTTCTCTACCCTGGACTGTAACGCGGGGTACTGGCAAATTCCCATTGCCCCGGAGGACAGGCACAAAACTGCCTTTACCTGTCACTGTGGTACCTACCAGTGCAAGTGTCTACCGTTTGGCCTGTGTAACGCGCCGGCAACTTTCCAGCGCGCTATGGACATGATTCTGGCCGGAGTGCGGTGGGAGATCTGTCTCGTGTACCTAGACGATATCATTGTGTTCTCCCGGAGTCCGGAGGAGCACATTGGCCATCTTGGCCAGGTGTTCAAGCTACTTGCTGACGCCGGTGTGTCACTGAAGGCGAGTAAGTGCCACCTCTTCACTCAAGAGGTGGAATACTTGGGACATGTTGTCCGTCCGGGGCGTCTCAGTGTCAACGAGAAGAACTTGAGGGCCATCCGTAAGGCTCAGTACCCGCGGACCGAGACCCAGATGAGGAGCTTCCTCGGGATGTGCAACGTGTACCGACGTTTCACCAAGGGCTTCGCCAAGGTGGCGAAACCGTTGAATGAGTTAGTGAGCTCAACGCTACCGAGGAACCTGCCTCCCCCAAGTCGGGTGGAACAGGAATCCTTTGAGACTCTTCGGGACCTCCTGCTGAAGCCCCGTATTTTGGCTATTCCCAGGTTGGGAGGCCACTACATCCTGGATGTGGACGCTAACTACGACCAACTTGGTTGTGTGTTGCTTCAGCGGCAGCCGGACAAGGAGTACTTGCCGGTGGGATACTTCAGCAAGGGGCTGAACTCGGCCGAGAAGAACTACGGAGTCACCGAGTTGGAAGGACTCGCAGTGGTGTGGGCGGTGACGTCACTTCGTCACTACCTAGAGGGTGAGAAGTTCCTCATCCGCTGTGACCACCGCGCGTTGCAGGTCATCTTTAAGACGGATTGCACGAACACCCGCCTCAACAGGTGGAGGGTGCGACTGGCACCCTTCAACTTTGATATTGAGTACCGACCTGGCAGGCAACATGCCCTTGCCGACGGCCTTTCTCGGGTACCTACCGAGGGGCTGGACACTAACTCAGTCGATGAGGACATCCCCACCGTGGGGGTAGTCACGCGCTCGGGTCAGGCGTTGGACCCCGAGGCGCCAGGGAACAAGACGTACTTGCCCCTGTCCCTGGACGAGGTGGTGAAGGCCCAGGCCGAGGACCCCTTCTGCAAGTCGCAGACTGATACGCTGGATACGGGGGTAGAGAAACGGTTCTTTATCGGAGACGATGGCCTCCTCATGAGGAGGGGGGTACTCCAGTGGACCGAACAACTTGTCGTCCCCGCATCCCTCAAGGACAGTATTCTTGAGAGGCAGCATAACGCTCCCACAGGTGGACACCTGGGGTCTAGTAAACTGTACCAGACCCTGAGGACCAGGTACTACTGGCCGTCTATGGTGGTGGACATCTACAGTTGGGTGGCTGCCGTCACAAGTTGTGCCCAGAACCGTCTGATGGAACGGCGGCCTACTACGGCTATGCTATTGTTCCCGGCCAAGGAGCCCTTTGCCGCGTTGGCGATGGACATCCTTGGGCCACTGCCAGTGACCGAGGAGGGCAACCAGTACCTCCTGGTCATCTGTGACCGCTTCACGAAACTTACGCGAGCGATCCCACTGGCAGAGATCACGGCCATGTCGGTCGTGTCAGCCTTCCTAGATCACTGGGTTGCCGCGTATGGCATTCCGGATAGTACACTATCGGACAATGGACCGCAATTTGCGTCTGTACTGTTTCAGGGAGTGCTGGATATGTTGGGGGTTAAGGCAAACTATGCCACCCCCTACCACCCACAAACCAATGGGCAGGTGGAGCGCTTCAACAAAACTATTGTTCGGCAGCTGCGCCACTACGTGAGTGAGCACGTGAAAACGTGGGACCAATACATTTCTATTCTTACCACTGCCTACAATTCGCAGGCTCACTCATCTACCGGGGAAGTGCCCCTCGCTTTTGTGACACCCCGTCGCGTGCGGTCTATTGCCGTGCGGCGGCCGCTCCCAACTAGGGAGGATGGTGGCAGTACGCCTACTCCCACTGAGAGTAAGGCGGAGTTCGCTGCTAGGCTTGAAAACCTCATCCCTAAAGTCAGGGCTGAGATGGACAAAGCACAAAAGCGCTACAAGCGTGCCTTTGACAAAAACGTGCGCAACGCCAAGCATGTCCCCGAGCAGGGTGACTGGGTATTGGTCCACTCACACACCCCAACTGGGAGTAAGTTGATATTCCAGACGAAGGGGCCGTACCAGGTCCTTCGTACAGATGGGCGGCGGTTCACCATCGAAAGTGACGATGGGGTCCGCACAGTGAACGGACAGGACGTGGTCAAAGTTGCACCACCGCCTGCAGGCGACCCAGCTTGGGCGCGTGCGCTGGAAGCGTGGCGCCTCCCCTCGCTGCCTGCGGCCAAGCAGGGCCCGCAGGAGTACGTGTTCGATAAGTTCATCGACCACGGCTGGGATGAGGACACTAACCGCCTCATGTTGAGGGTGCGTTGGTTCGGCTACAAAGCCAAGGATGACACGTGGGAGTATGTGAAAGACCTTCCCGCTGAGAAGGTCCGGGCATACTGTGCCCGGAATGAGATAGACCCTAACAGCCCCCCCTCAACGTGAGGGAAGGCCGAGTGACAGTGCCAAGAGAGTGCTTCAAGTCGAAGTGGTACGCAGAGTGGCTTTTAACTACAGCCCTAACCCTCACCCTCTCACAACAAAGGCAGCTGCCAACTAGGCACGCATGCTAGACTCCCGAACCCCACGGCCCTCGCCCTCACGTGGAGGCGAGCGGCGAGACCGACGGCGATAACGCTCCCCACCAGTCGGCGGGGCCGGCGGCTCCAAGTCGGAACCGTCGCGCCCCTCACGGTCGCACAAGTGGCGACGACCGCGGCTGCCCTTCTGCTTAGTCTTGCGCGCAAGTTGGCGACGCAGACGCCGGACAGACTTCGACTCTGACGGAGTAGAGGACTCCGAGACGGAGTAAGACAACTCGCCTTCCGACACGGAGGGAGAGCGCCGGGAGTGTCGGCGACGACGGCGAGGAGGCGAGTATGCCCGGCTCGCGCGACGTTTGCCACGCCCAAGTGGGGCTGGCTGGGGCATAATAGCCCCAATGCGAGCCAACTCGGCCGTCATAAACTCCGCCACCGACTCGCAACTCGCGGTCGCCACTGCCGTACCAACGCGCTCCTCAAGTTGAGGAGTCTCGGAAGTTTGAAGGGTTGCGGTCGACGCGGCCAACCAGGATATGGTGCGCACCAACGTGGTGATCATCATCTCGGGGGTCAGAGGCGTGGCCGGTAACACCAACTTGGGGTATACCGTCAGGAGGGTGGCGCCCAAGTTGGGGGACACCAGGGTGGACGACTCAACGGCCACGCTAATCGGGATGTCTCCGTGCGGCTGGTAGGGGACAGGAGGAAGCGGAGGGGCACGCCGAGGTGGCGGTGGCCGGGCGTAACTGCGACCCCGACTTGGGGCCCCCGCAGTGAGTTGAGTCATATAGTCATCGTGGGAAGGCACGGCCATCACTATGGCCTTGTCTGGGGGTGGCGCAGTGTGGCGATCCACCCCCGGGGCATACGGGTAGTCCTCGATGCCCAACCCCTCTCGTAGGACCACACGGCCGTCGTGAAGTTCACGAGCGACCCATACGAACTGGCGAAGTGCGCCATCGTCCTTGGGCCCACGAGTGGGGCGGCGCAACTTGTGCTCGATGCTCTCCCACTTGATAAACTTGTGGAGGCAGAGCATCTCCTCAAGTAGAGTGAGTTGTCCTGATGAGCACCCCTCAGCAACTAGCTGAGGGGTGAGCTGTTCCAAACCTTGGATAAGCCGGAGGGGGAGATGCCAGAGCATCCCCCGCCGCTGAACACAAGACACCCAGGTCGACATGACCTCGAGGAGCCACTGGGTGGCCAACATGGCCCACACCAGGTGATCTGGGCTAGCCGTCAACATGACGGAGCCGAAGTGGTCAAGCAACCGTGGCAGCAACGCCGGGAACCCGTAGGGGACCTCTACTTGAGGCCACCACTCAGGCTTCTTCGGATAGTACTGCTCCTTACTGGCAGCAGACTGCTGAGGAAACTCAAGTTGAGCCGAGGTCACCAAGTAGGGACCTCGCCGGAAGTCCTTCTCCATCCGCACATCAAAGTGATGAGTGTGCAGATCGGCCTCGTGAAGGTACGGGGGGCGAGTTGCCACCGCGTCCCAAGTAAAGGTCGGCAAGTCGCCGGGACCCGGGATAGTTCCCCCGCGGTCCACCATGGCCTTGGCCCGCTGTACGTCTTCGACCTCCTCGTCGTCCAGGAAGGCAAACTGGTCCGTCCTGAAGCCGGGAGGGAACCCGACCCTACGGGGATACTTCTCCCGTAGGCGGTTCCATACCCGACTCATCGCTGTGCCAAGTCGGCCACAGCGAAGAACAGTCAACCCCTCCTCATAGAGAGGCCAAGCGGGGTAAAACCACCGCCCCAAGGCCTCACGCGGGACAACTTGTCCCGCCTCCGGGGGAGATCCCGCCGTCAACCCAAAGCCGGGTGACGCAGAAGTCCCATCCCCCGGAGCGAACGCGGAGCCCCCGCCGGAAGTCCTGGCGGGCGCTGCACCGTAGGAGGTGTCCTCCATACGTTCGTCGAGAGAGTCCGTCTCCACCCCCGGGGTCGCCATGGCTCTCCCCAAGTTGGGGAGAGACGCCCTGGCTACAGCGGCACGAGACCCGCCTCGAGTTGAGGGGGACTCGGATCGTGGGTAGACGGGTGGCCTCCCCAGCATGGGGCGGCCCAGTGGAAGGTGAAGGGGAGGTGGTGGTGATGGTGAAGTGCGAACCGGGGAGAGCAAGCTGCCGAGTGGGCAAGCTTGAGGAGAGGGGCGGTCAACGTGACAGCCTCCACATCCGCGTTACGTACTCAAGGGGGGACAGCAAGTCGCGCCCCCAACGCCGAGACGTGCGTTTACGCACCCCCTCACAGGGCCGACCGGGTCGGTCGGAACAGAGGAGAAGGGAGTGTGGCAGTATTGACCCCCAGGTAGGGGGGCAACACGTGCCATGCAGGGGGCGGCAGGCCACTAGCCTGATCCGTTCCTCCCCCTGCATTTGGGTCCGTATTCCCTAAGTTTGGGATAGTTAGCTTAGTAGTAAATCCAACTTGGATTTGAGGGTTTTCTGCATTTATCGTCTTGAATTTTCGTGTGGCCCGGTGGGCAGGTGCTGGGGTGGGAGATTCTGAGTGGCGAGATTCTGAGGGGACCCTGGGGGGATAAGGGGAGGGACTGCGGGGCTTGGCCCTGCGTGCCCGCCCCGACCAAGAGACTGTTGGACCACACACCATCCTCTTGTTTGTCAGTGGGGGGTTTGCCCCACAACAGGGACAGAGTGTGTGCGAGTTGCACTTCTTCCGGTTCCCCCGACACGGGAGGCAGCCCTTGTACACCGCCCCAACTTGGGTGCCGTGTGTGTAAGTGGTTTTTGCCGCAGGGACGACAAGTTGTTCAGTCCCCTGGATTATCCCCCTCCTCAAGAGGAGGCCATCGTCTCCGATAAAGAACCGTTTCTCTACCCCCGTATCCAGCGTATCAGTCTGCGACTTGCAGAAGGGGTCCTTGGCCTGGGCCTTTACCACCTCGTCCAGGGACAGGGGCAAGTACGTCTTGTTCCCTGGCGCCTCGGGGTCCAACGCCTGACCCGAGCGCGTGACTACCCCCACGGTGGGGATGTCCTCATCGACTGAGTTAGTGTCCAGCCCCTCGGTAGGTACCCGAGAAAGGCCGTCGGCAAGGGCATGTTGCCTGCCAGGTCGGTACTCAATATCAAAGTTGAAGGGTGCCAGTCGCACCCTCCACCTGTTGAGGCGGGTGTTCGTGCAATCCGTCTTAAAGATGACCTGCAACGCGCGGTGGTCACAGCGGATGAGGAACTTCTCACCCTCTAGGTAGTGACGAAGTGACGTCACCGCCCACACCACTGCGAGTCCTTCCAACTCGGTGACTCCGTAGTTCTTCTCGGCCGAGTTCAGCCCCTTGCTGAAGTATCCCACCGGCAAGTACTCCTTGTCCGGCTGCCGCTGAAGCAACACACAACCAAGTTGGTCGTAGTTAGCGTCCACATCCAGGATGTAGTGGCCTCCCAACCTGGGAATAGCCAAAATACGGGGCTTCAGCAGGAGGTCCCGAAGAGTCTCAAAGGATTCCTGTTCCACCCGACTTGGGGGAGGCAGGTTCCTCGGTAGCGTTGAGCTCACTAACTCATTCAACGGTTTCGCCACCTTGGCGAAGCCCTTGGTGAAACGTCGGTGTGGCAGTATTGACCCCCAGGTAGGGGGCAACACGTGCCATGCAAGGGGCGGCAGGCCACTAGCCTGATCCGTTCCTCCCCCTGCATTTGGGTCCATATTCCCTAAGTTCGGGATAGTTAGCTTAGTAGTAAATCCAACTTGGATTTGAGGGTTTTCTGCATTTATCGTCTTGAATTTTCGTGTGGCCCGGTGGGCAGGTGCTGGGGTGGGAGATTCTGAGTGGCGAGATTCTGAGTGGACCCTGGGGGGATAAGGGGAGGGACAGCGGGGCTTGGCCCTGCGTCCCCGTCCCGACCAAGAAACTGTTGGACCACACACCATCTTCTTGTTTGTCCGTGGGGGGATTGCCCCACAACAGGGATAGAGTGTGTGCGACTTGCACTTCTTCCGGTTCCCCCGACACGGGAGGCAGCCCTCGCACACCGCCCCAACTTGGGTACTGTGTGTGCGAGTGGTTTTTGCCACATTTGGTGGAGCAGCAGGGGACAGAGGTAAACTTTACCTCCGGGTGCACCCGGGTGTAGGGGGCCCTCTGTCTCAGAGGAACGGTGGACTTGGACCGTGTCATACGGATCGTTAGCCAACATGGCTAGCTCGGACCCCCCGTCGTCCGGGGAGTACACGGGTGACGCACGTACTTCAGTGCCTTTGAATACTGGTGAGACACAGGTGGGTTTACCTGGGGTCGCAGAGGGACTAGAGGTCCCTCAAGCCAGCAGGACTGGAAGTGCGGGCGGGCAACAGGCCACCCCGACTCAGTCGGGAGTTCACTCGGGTGACACTTCTGACGTGGGTGGGCCGAAGTCTGGCCACCGCGTGGTATACTCAACGGGAACGTCCCAAGGGGTGAGGACTGTCCCCGCGAGTTCCACTCGGGTTGGAGCCAACTTTGGCATGGAGCCATCGCCAACTAGGCTTTCGGAGGACGGCGGACCTCCGTTGGTCGGCGATGGGCTCGCGCCCATGCCCCCGGTTGAGACCCCTGAGGAACGTGGTTACCCCTCAGGTGGACTCCCGGAGGCGGACCGAGACTCAACTGGAGTCGTCAATCCACTCCTCGCGGAAACTGTCCGTCGGGAGGCGACCAATGTGTTGCGGCAGACTTTGCCGGACCTGGTGGTCACGATGACGAATACTATTCTGAATCAGATTGTAGCGAGTTTGCCAGATGGCCTGAATGTCCAGACCGGATTGGGGCTTTCGAGCCCACAGGCGCAGGGGGAATCCCTCCCCACGCCTATCTCGGGTCGCCCCGAACTGGGGGCGACACCTGTGACTCCCAACGAGGGAGCCACACCATACGCGGTGGGGCGTACGCCCTTCACGGGGGAGTTCCCCTCGGAAACGCCGGCGGCTACACCAAGCTCGCCGTACCAGACTACAGGCACTGAGGGTGGACTTACCCCAGTGCCACAGCGGCTGTTCCCTCAACGTGAGGTGCCGCCCAAGATTCAGGTAGCCAACCCGGTCTACCAGCGGATCTTTGACTGTGAGACCTACGCTCTCCACAACAAGTCGGTGGCGTATGGTCCTGACCAGGCCCGAGCCATGGGCCGTGCCAAGAAGAATGCACTTCATTCTTTTGGGCACAGAGCGGAGTGGGATGGAACTCCCCCCCTCCGTGTCTTTGAGTTCCTACGTCGTTTCACAAAAGCCTGTGACGACAATGCCATAAGTGAAGGCATGGCTTTTTACATGCTACAGGAGTTTACGAAGGGAGACCTGCGGACAGAACTTATGTCCGTCATGCCCAGCTCCTCAAGTGGAGGCGCTGGGGAGGTGACGTCCTATTTGGAGCTCGTCAACTGGTTGTTGAGGGCCATGGTTGATGAAGCGGCGTTGGCTTCTCAAGTCGAGGAGTTTACGCAAGCCCATCAGGAAGAGGCGGAGGACGAGTTGTCCTTTGCGGAGCGAGTCCGTAAGCTCAACAATCTTTGTGGGTTTCTTCATCCACAAGCTGTGGTGAAGAGTCGGTTTGTGGAAGGACTCCACTGGTCAGTCCGGATGGAGACCCGGGAGCATAACACTGCCCGGGCGACCCTGGCCGAGTTGGCTAGGTTCGCCTACCGCAGAGGCGAGGCCTACCGCAAGTTGCGGGAGGAACAACGCCAGGAGCGTCAGGCCGAGTTGGCCAAGGAACGGGAAGAGGCGCGCCAGGCCAGAGAGTTGCGAGAGGCACGCCGAATCCGCAAGGAGAGGGTGGTAGCTGCCGTGGGAACTTCCCAAGGTACCTCGTCGTCTTCCCCAGTTGGGAAGACCCCTCTGGGAACTGATCATCGGTGTTGGAACTGCAACTCCGATGGTCACTGGGCATATGATTGCCCCAAGTTGAGTAAACGCATCCAACAGCTTGTTAGGAATGCGAGTAAGAAGTCGGCTACGAACGAAGTGCGTTCACGCCGCGAGGGTGGGTCTCGACCAGTGGTGGCGGTCGCCACACCCTCGACGGAGGGGGCGGACACGTCGTCCTCGGACTCGTCGTCGTCCCCTTCGCCCTCAGATTCGGACGCCAAGTCGGCGGGAAACGAATGACCGTTGGAGCTGGTCGTCCGAAGCTCACAACGGCAGCCTCGGCCAAGTGGGCCAAGAGGACGAACCAACCGTGTCGGATACTGCGGCGACCTAAGGGAGTCCGCCCACCTCGGGTGGGACTTCCCAAGAACGTAAACCCACGTCGGGTCATCGCGGTGCTGACGGGTGAGAACTTCCAGGTGGCTGGACGGGTGCAACTTGCCCCCGGCCGCGCCTGTTGTGCCCGTATCGTACTTGATACCGGGTCAGGAGCCTCCTTGATACGCAAGTCGCTATTACCAAAGGGGATGAGGCTCCAACGCTGGAAGTCTAAAGCTGACCATCTGATCGATATCAATGGTGGGGTACTTCCCATCGTTGGTGCCGTGACCCTACCAACTCGGTTGGGGACCCATGAGGTCGACGTGACCTATGGTGTAGTTGAGAATATATCGGTACCCCTGCTTCTGGGTACCCCTTATGTCGTAACACAAGTGCCTTTGATTTGTGGCCCTGAGTACTGGGTCAAGTTGATGAATGGGGAGACTATCCCCATCCTTGGTAAGGGAAAGTCTGTGGCTCCTGTGACAGTTTCACAGTCGAAGCCTGTTTGTTCTGTGAGGGAAGGGTTTACTGCTACTCTGCGTTTAGCCCGTAAAGTCATGTTGCCCCCCAAACTCGGTGGCGCACGTGGATGTTGTAACTGATTATGCGGGGAACGGGTTGGTGCACCCTAACCCCCGTCTTGCTCGCAAGCACCAAGTGCATGTTGCCCTTGGCACGATGGACTCCAAAGCCGGAGTCCCGTGGAGGATTCAGGTGATGAACCTGAGCTCGTCGCCCAAGTTCTTCAAGTCGGGGGCCAAGTTCGGCTATATCGACCAACACGAGGGACCGGTAGTAGCGGTCACCCTCAGCGCGGGCGCAAGTAGCGACCCGAAGTCCGGAAAGGAGAAGCATCAAGCCAAGTCGGCCGCCTCTCCTCGGCCCCAGGTAAACATGGAGGGTGTTCCACCCAGGTTGAGGGTTCAAGTTGAACGCCTCTTGGACCAATATCACAAGTTGTGGGATGGTCAACTGGGACTCATGAGAGCTACCCAACACCGGATCGAGTTGAAACCCGGTGCGCCCCCTATACGCCAAACAACCGTATAGGGGGGGACCCCCGTTCAAGGGCCCTCGTTAAGGAGCAAGTTGCTCGCATGGAGGCCCTCGATGTGATCGAGGCCAGCAACGCCGAGTGGGCGAGTCCGGTGGTGATCGTCCCCAAAGTTGATGGGACCCCCCGGTTCTGTATCGACTACCGTAAGCTCAACGAGAGCACGGTGAAGGATAGTTATCCCCTACCTCGGATGGATGACTGTCTGGGACTCTCTGGGGGAGGCAAACGTGTTCTCTACCCTGGACTGTAACGCGGGGTACTGGCAAATTCCCATTGCCCCGGAGGACAGGCATAAAACTACCTTTACCTGTCACTGTGGTACCTACCAGTGCAAGCGCCTACCGTTTGGCCTGTGTAACGCGCCGGCAACTTTCCAGCGCGCTATGGACATGATTCTGGCCGGAGTACGGTGGCAGATCTGTCTCGTGTACCTAGACGATATCATTGTGTTCTCCCGAAGTCCGGAGGAACACCTTGGCCATCTTGGCCAGGTGTTCAAGCTACTTGCTGACGCCGGAGTGTCACTGAAGGCGAGTAAGTGCCACCTCTTCACTCAAGAGGTGGAGTACTTGGGACATGTTGTCCGTCCGGGGCGTCTCAGTGTCAACGAGAAAAACTTGAGGGCCATCCGCAAGGCTCAGTACCCCCGGACCCAGACCCAGATGCGGAGCTTCCTCGGGATGTGTAACGTGTACCGACGTTTCACTAAGGGCTTCGCCAAAGTGGCGAAGCCGTTGAATGAGTTAGTGAGCTCAACGCTACCGAAGAACCTGCCTCCCCCAAGTCGGGTGGAGCAGGAATCCTTTGAGACTCTTCGGGACCTTCTGCTGAAGCCCCCTATCCTGGCTATTCCCAGGTTGGGAGGCCACTACATCCTGGATGTGGACGCTAGCTACGACCAACTTGGTTGTGTGTTGCTTCAGCAACAGCCGGACAAGGAGTACTTGCCGGTGGGATACTTCAGCAAGGGGCTAAACTCGGCCGAGAAGAACTACGGAGTCACCGAGTTGGAAGGACTCGCAGTGGTATGGGCGGTGACGTCACTTCGTCACTACCTAGAGGGTGAGAAGTTCCTCATCCGCTGTGACCACCGCGCGTTGCAGTTCATCTTCAAGACGGACTGTACGAACACTCGTCTCAACCGGTGGAGGGTGCGACTTGCACCCTTCAACTTTGATATTGAGTACCGACCTGGCAGGCAACATGCCCTTGCCGACGGCCTCTCTCGGGTACCTACCGAGGGACTGGACACCACCCCAGTCGATGAGGACATCCCCATCGTGGGGGTAGTCACGCGCTCGGGTCAGGCGTTGAATCCCGAGGCGCCAGGGAACAAGAAGTACTTGCCCCTGTCCCTGGACGAAGTAGTGAAGGCCCAGGCCGAGGATCCCTTCTGCAAGTCGCAGAGGGATACCCTGGATACAGTGGCGGAGACGCGGTTCTCCTGGGAGACGATGGCCTCCTCATGAGGAGGGGGTATTCCAGGGA
>CM020618.1:38217746-38260838 GCA_009829735.1 Pyropia yezoensis
AATCTGCAGCAGTCACAATCACACCACATGCCAGAGAGATGCAGTCACCAAGAAAAACAGAGGGCCCAAGACAGGTCAGATGCAGCCCAATGCAGAGTAAGATGCAGTCCAATGACGCATGGCGCCAGATGGTGCCGAATGACATGATATACAACGACAGAGACAAAGTTCACACGACACACACACATCCACACACACACCCACACACACAACATAGGGGCACGGTCCATACCTTCGCGACGATCAGGGCAATGACGGCGAGCAACAGGCTGAGCACCCGACGCCCCTTGTGGTACTGGTCCGTGTAGGCGTCTTCCATACCGTACCGATTGATGTACGCGGCGCACAAGTTGTACAGCGCAGCGCGCCCGCTCTTGGTGTTGAGGTAGCGCCTCCCCTTCAGCCACCACGTCCCGATGGCTGCCGTGCGCTTGCTCTCGTCGTTGCCCCTGTAGTCCACCTCCGTCGACTCGTACTCCACCATAGCAGTCCACGACGACCACACCCAAGTGCACAAGCTGTGGTACGCCGTGGACCGCGCCTGGGCACATTGCCCCAGAATGTCCGTCGTGCGCGTCGCGCTGCTGGTCTCCTCCTTCTTCGGCCGCGCGTTGACCGCCGCCACCTGACGCGCCAACTCTTCCGCCCGCTCCATGCTGGCCGGCGCCACCGCCATGATGCTGGCAATGTACATGGCCCGCGCGTCGTCGTTGCGCAAGAAGACGTCGTCGGCGTCCTGCGGATTGCTAAAGAGCGCGATGGTGCGCGCGGTCACCTCCCGGCGGACGGCGAGCGTCAGGGCCGGCCCGGCCAACTCACCTTGGGCCCTCGTCGGCTTGCTCCCCTCACCCGTCCGCGACGCGTTCGTGGCAAGAAGAGCCAGTTTCTTGCCCTTCTTCGGTGCAGCCGGTCCCTTGCCTTTGCCCTTCGTGGAAGGCGGCGGCGCAGCCTGGGGCGCAGCCTTGGTCATCCCCTTCCGCCTAACGGGCGCCCTCGGGACTCCCTTCCTGGCGGCATCGGCGGCTTTCACAGCGGCCTCCATGGCGCGCGCCTGCGCAGCGTTCCGCTCTTCTAGGGCCGCCGCGGCGGACCCGTCCGAGTCGTCCCCGCCATCCTCGTCGCTGTCGCCGGGAGGTGCCAGCTCCCGGAGCAATGTCTCCCTCATCGAGCGCCGCCGCTTCTTGCCTTGTGGAGCGTACTTTGGACGCTTCGGTGCAGGTGCAGGATCCTCTG
Source organism: Pyropia yezoensis (assembly GCA_009829735.1). Classification (NCBI taxonomy): domain Eukaryota; phylum Rhodophyta; class Bangiophyceae; order Bangiales; family Bangiaceae; genus Pyropia; species Pyropia yezoensis. Next base: position 38,218,980 of record CM020618.1, read on the forward strand.
CAGATGACTGCGTCGTACGTATCATGAGAATGCAAGGGGGGCGGGGACACACGTCGTTTGAGAAGCGATACGGTAATCCAGATGGGGCCTCAATGTGAGTGAGATGTGGTCCAGTTGACACCACATGAGGCATCACAGAGGACAAATGCTCATATGCAATGCAGATGACACAAAGGTGCTGCCAAAAGGAGCCACGCAGGTTGCGCGAACGTACCGAGCAATTGCCTGACGCCTCCTTGCTAGCCTGCGCTTGCCGTCCGATCTTTCTCTTTCCAGCCTGTGCAGCACAGTCATTGGAGCGAGGCACACAAACAACTCAGGGGACACGGGAGATAAACGCGGCGACCAACCAGGACGAGCGTGGGGCACAAACAACACGGGGGACACGGAAGTTAGAAGCGGCCACCGACCACGACACAAAAAAGAGTCACACCGTCAACCCAAGCCAAGGAACGCCAAAGGGCACCGCTGCGCCATGATGAAGAAAAAGATGCACACGAGCTTACCTTCTCCGCCGCGGGAGCGACCGCGCCACGCGTGCCGCCACGCGCGGCCGCGGCCGCGCCACGCGCGCCGCCACGCGCACCGCCACGCGCGGCCGCGGCCGCGCCACGCGCGCCGCCACGTGCGGCCGCAGCCGCGCCACGCTCGCCGCCACGCGTGGCCGTGGCCGCGCCACGCGCGCCACCACGTGCGGCCGCAGCCGCGCCACGCTCGCCGCCACGCGTGGCCGTGGCCGCGCCACGCGCGCCACCACGTGCGGCCGCAGCCGCGCCACGCGCGCCGCCACGTGCGGCAGAGAGCCTCTTGAGGGCGTCGGTCGCGCCCGCTTGCGTGAGCGTCGGCTGGCGCAGACGAGGAGGAGATGCAGTGGAGGCCGGCGCCCCCGTCCCCCCCCCCCTTGACCTGGCGGTCGACGCGCCGCGCCCTGCCCTCGACACAGCGGCCCCCGTTCCGGCTTTGGCCGACCCTGCGGCCTCCGTTCCGGCTTTCGCCGCCGCCCGCCCTGCAGCCGACGCGCCGCGCCCTGCCCCCGACACAGCGGCCCCCGTTACAGCTTTTGCCGGCGCCCGCCCTGCGGCCGACGCGCCGCGCCCCGCCTTGGCCGCCCCCCGCCCTGCCTTGGCCGCCCCCCGCCCTGCCGTGGCCCCCCCCCGCCCCGCCTTGACCGCCCCTCGGCCACCGGAGCTCGGTGCGGCAGCCCCTCGGGCCTGCCCCGCCATCTCGGCAGTGGTCGACGACGCCGGCAGCGTCTGCGCGCTCGCCCCGGGCCAGGGAGTGGTTGACACCACCCAAAGCGCCGGCCGAGCCGCCACGTCGCCGTCCGCACCCTCGCCCGCCTCGTCCCCCGCTGCGATCCCCAGCACGTGCGCCGGAACGTCGCCCACCGCCGTCGCCAAGCGGCCAGCGTCCGCCGCCGCGCCACCAGATGCAGCCGCAACACAGCGAGATGCAGCCGCCGCGCCGTCAGACGCCTTGGCGCCAGCCGCGTCCCCCGCCCCGTCCGCCGCCCCGTCACCCGCCGCGTTCCTCAGCACGTCCCCAGCCGCGTCCCCCAGCACGTCCACCGGTATGTCGCGCGCCGCCCCCGCCGCCACAGCCGACGCCACGTCCCCCGCTGCGATCCCCAGCACGTGCGCCGGAACGTCGCCCACCGCCGTCGCCAAGCGGCCAGCGTCCGCCGCCGCGCCACCAGATGCAGCCGCAACACAGCGAGATGCAGCCGCCGCGCCGTCAGACGCCTTGGCGCCAGCCGCGTCCCCCGCCCCGTCCGCCGCCCCGTCACCCGCCGCGTTCCTCAGCACGTCCCCAGCCGCGTCCCCCAGCACGTCCACCGGTACGTCGCGCGCCGCCCCCGCCGCCACAGCCGACGCCACGTCGCCAGCCACCTCCCCCCTCACGGGCACCCCAGCCGCGTCCCCCGCAAGGGGGCCAGAAGCAGCCGCCTCCTCCCTCACGGGCACCCCCGCCGCGTCCCCCGCCGATTCTCCCGCCGCTCGGGCAGATGCAGCCGACGCCGCGTCGCCAGCCGCCTCCTCCCTCAAGGGAACCCCAGCCGCGTCCCCCGCCGGGGGGCCAGATGCAGCCGCCGCCGCGCCAGCCGGCGCCGCGCCGCCAGCCGCCGCCTCCCCCGCCTCCACCACCGCCGCGCCCAACACCGCGCGGCCAGCCGGCGCCACCACCACCCCCGCGTCAACAGCCGGATCGGCCGGCGCCACCACCACCCCCGCGCCCACCGACGGATCGGCCGCCGCCTCCACCACCCCCGCGCCAACAGCCGGATCGGTCACCGCCGCCGCCACCCCCCCGCGCCCCACCGACGGATCGGCCGCCGCCGCCACCCCCGCGCCCACCGACGGATCGGCCGCCGCCGCCACCACCCCCGCGCCAACAGCCGGATCGGTCACCGCCGCCGCCACCCCCGCGCCCACCGACGGATCGGCCACCGCCGCCGCCACCCCCGCGCCCACCGACGGACCGGCCGCCGCCGCCACCACCCCCGCGCCAACAGCCGGATCGGTCACCGCCGCCGCCACCCCCGCGCCCACCGACGGATCGGCCGCCGCCGCCACCACCCCCGCGCCAACAGCCGGATCGGCAGCCCTCGCCGCCTCCGCCGATGCGGCCGCGCCGCTAGCCGCCGCCTTCCCCGCCCCCGCCGCCGCGCACTCGGACCGATCGGCAGCCCCCGCCTCCGCGTCCCCCGCGCCCACGCCAGCCGCCGCCGCGCGCAAGGACGGATCGGCAGCCTCCTCCCCCACGGTGCCCACCGCTGGATCGCTGCTGGCCACACCCAGCGCGTCGCCGGCAACCGCAGGGCCGAACGCACGAAGTACCGCGCGGTGCATGGCAGTGCACCACGGCAAGCCGCAAATCAGCACACCCCCTAGGGAGCTGCGCCGACGGCCCGCCCAGGGGAGATGCGCGGTCCGCCCGCCAACGACGGCGGGCCTCCCACAGTCACAGGATAGTCAGGCCCTCAAAATGCATGCACACTGCATATGCACTGCACGGAACGGGGTTGCATTTGGCCGCATCTGGCGACGCCAGCACCAATTGAAAGCACCGTACACGAGCCCAATTGTTGACGGCGACAAAGACAACAGTGGATGCCGGGGCGCCAGCATGCCAAGCTGGCCGTGATGACCGCCGCCGCCACAACCGTCCCCGCCGTGCCACCACAGCCGGGACCTGCGCCGGCCGGGCTCACCGTCCCCGCATCCATCCCACCCACCTGCTCCTCGTGGCGAACTCCACCACCCGACCCGGCCTTCCTCCCTCCTCCTCCTCCCCCCCCCCCCCCCCCCCCCCCCCCCCCGACCTTCCCTCATATCTTATCCAACATACACCAGCCGTACTGTAGTTTAAGACAGAAACTTGTGAGACAATTTTCAGAACTACAAAATTCCGTCATCATGCCACATTGCATTTTTGTATTTCGTTCCGACAGTTGTACGCCGTACTTCTGAAAAACATCTCTAAATCGCACCTTCACGCACAGATTCGTGGTTTATGCTCTGTGGTCCACGCCACAGCCCAATCGCATGGCACACACGCTAGTTTTCAAGACAGCCCATGAACATTTGGGTGATCGCGTTTGCCCGAAAACTCTGGAGCACTGCCAATGCGCTGAAGCGTTCCGCAGTGCAGGTGGACGAGTGAATCCATTTATTTGTTAAGCCCTGTATGCTGGAAATCGAATATATGTACTGAGTGGGTGGTGTCGGTGGGGCGCGCATTATCAATCCCGAGAGTCCCTTGCGATGGTGACTTCGCCGGCGCTCATCCACGTCTGCCTGACGGGCGACGCGCGTGACTTCGCCTGGGCTCTTCCACGTCTGCCGCATGGGCGACGCACCTACCGGCATCTCCACCCCATGGGCGACGCAGCCTCGTCTTCCCCGCATTCCAGGCGTGTGACGCGACGCATCCTCGTCTTCCCCGCTTTACTGGCGTGAGCCCGACGCCACAGGGGGAGGAGGGGGGGGACGGGGGGGGGGGGGGGCTGATCGCGTTCCTGGTATGAAGCGGTGTACCGTAGACGGTTGTGATGACGGTCGTCTTCTTAGTCCCTGCCACCTTGGCCGTCACCTGCGCAAGCGGCACAGGCTTGCAGATGATGCTGCAGAAGCTGGGACTGCGAGGAGCTTGGCCATGGGGAGCTCAGAAGAGGATGATGGGGTGGCCGGTGGTGGAGATGGGACTGGCGAGGAGGAGGATATCGATCATGATTTGGTGGGTGGGGGCGGGGGAGATGATTCCGAAGAGGAGGAGGATTTCGGGGATGCTGAGGAGAGGGGTGACGGTGGAGATGGTGCGGGAGAGAACGACTGGGACTCGCAAGGAGAAAGCTCCTCGGCATACGACAGTGACGCGTCGGCGCCGAGTGACTCCAGCTCTGATGATTGTGTGAGCGGGGAACATCCAGATGTGGTCAGATCAGCAGAGATGCGTGCCGCTAATGATTTGCACGGTGCTGCTTTTGCGGATCACGCCTCTCCCGTCGTCTGTGAGGGGGACCTCGGTGAAACGCTCTGCGCGAAGGTGTTGGACTACCTCGATGAGGTTGGTGATGAGGAGCGCTGTCGTGCTGTGTACGAGGACAACGCTCCGACGGACACATTTGCTTTCGTCACCCCATCGCTGCGCGACGTGTTTGCCAACGCTTGTACCATGTCTGAGACGCGCATTGCCGCAGCTCATCAGATGCGCTTGTCGGTGGAGCGGGCGACTGGCTCAACGACATTGCCGTTCAAGGTCGCGTTCCCCACGCCATCGTCGCTCAAGACTGCAGTGCGGAACGAGAAGAGGCGCATGCTGCGGAAGCTGGGGTGGATGGAGGCCGTCGTGACGACGAAGGTGGGTTCCCATCGTATCCTCCTTCGCAAGGGTCTGAAGGTCGTGCAAGAATGTCTTACGGCGGCCGCAACCGTCAGGTGGGAGCGGGGCTCGGAGGATTGTGCTTGTGTGGCTGGCGTCCATTACAGTCAAGACGGATCCCAGAACGGACCAGATGCAGTCGGAAGAAGCTCGCAAGACGTCGATCCCGGGACTACGACGCCCACGTCCGCATGTGCGCATTGCACGCCATCTGTTGCCACTGGAGACATTGTTCCAGCCTCCCCGGTGATGCAAGACGGAGACGTACTGCGTGACTTCTTTGACGGCCATGCCTACGGAGCTCAGCGGGCGGACGTCAAGCGCGTGTTTGGGCTGTGCGCACAGATGCTTGCACTGGCGCTGTACTCAGATGGGACGGTTGTAACCTCTTCTGGTGGTACGTTTTCTCACTGGGATTGATTTTCGTACTACCACACTGCGTGTCACTACTGACCGCATCATGACCTCATTTGCTGTCATCAGCACAGCTTGTGCTTCTCCATACGTCTCGTCGTAACTTGTACTGACGGAGCGTGCGAACTGTTGATTTGGCCATCGCTGTGTCGGCCCATTGTATTTCTTGCAGGTGTGTCTGCGTATCCGCTGCGTATGAGAGTGATGAACATCGTGACCAAGGAACCAGAATGGGTCGTCGTGGCATACATGCCCCAAGTACGGTCGCGGTACGAGGCAATGTCTTTGTCAAAGGCTGCAGAGGCTCGGGCGGAGATCCTCCAACGCACCATCGCGCTGGTCTTTCGAGATACCATCCTCGCCAGTCATTTCGGTGCCGAGATGACATTGCCGGACGGTGCCGTGGTGAAGATCATTCCGAGACTCATACTCTACGTGTCGGACCAGCCAGAAGAGCGGGACGTCCTGTGCCTCAAGCGTCACGGCAGCGCGTACGACTGCACGCCATGTATGGCACGCTCCACGTCGAGCGGGGTGCGGCCTTCCAGGAAGAATTCTCCAAAGAAGCGGAACGTGCTCAAGATTGTCAAGCTGCAGCTCAAGGGAGCGCTCATGCGGGGAATACGGGGCAATGGTGTCATTATCAATGCGATTGAGACCGCCAACAGCATCCACTGCGTTGTACCTGCACTGGCCGCCTGGGCTGGACTCGGCTCTGGTCCGCTGCTGCTGTACCAGATCTTCGGGTTCGACCGACTACACGTACGCTCCATACTCCTGTGTTTCCTTGGTGATTGCCAGATGCTGCTTGCATGACGCTGCCGTACATGTCATTGTCACGCATCTGTATTGTATCATCTCTACATTTCTCGCCTGCAAGAGGGCTGGTGGCACGTCACTCTTTCTCCGTAACACGTACTGACTCGCACAATCCTCTGCTTGCGTTCGTTTATGCTCTGTCCCCCACTTTCTCCTTCCTTTGCCATTGGCAGGTCATGGACCTCGGCATCTGTAGAACGCTGACAACAGGTGTACATTCCTTTGCCCATGAGCTGGCCGGTTCGAAGAAGCTTTTGCACGGCACAGCGGGTGAGACTGTGCGTATCGCTAACAAGCGGTTCTTGTTCGCGAGTCGCACGCACCGTGTCCCATCCATCTTCCCGGGGTAAGACTTGCTTGTCGTGAGAGCTTCATCCTTGTGACGCTGCTGCGTGAGATCTGATTGTATCTTGATGTTGCTACATTCCATTGGAGATGCATGCACTATATCTGACTGTTTTATTTGATCTCTAGTCACCGCCCTGGCTGGTTCTTGCACTTGATTCTCTACAAATGCACCTCAGGTACTTCATCAAGAGTGGAGAGAAACAGGCTACCTTGAAGGGTAAGGAGCATCGTGAGGCGGTTCACTTCTTGCCTTTCGCAGCTGCGGGCTTGTTCGGGCGGTCTGGAGCAGGAGGGCAGCATCATCGTCTCCTGACGTGGGTGCTCTGCGAGCTCGCCGCGATATTGAAGAGCGCCTTTGATGTGCGGCCGAAGACCTGGGCGGAAGCCAAGTCGGTATGTCGTCGTATGAGTCGTTGGATTGAGAACGACTACCAGCCCCTCTTTGGGCCCTCGCACACAACCAAGCTGCATCGCGCAGTGTCGCATCTACTGGACGAGTTCTTCCTTCGAGGCAACCTCCAAGACGGCAACACGGGCGTGAACGAGGCCCTGCACAAATTTGTCAAGCTGGCTTTTACACTCACGAACAAGAGTCGTGATAACGCGGCATTGCAGATGGTGCTCACGGAGCAGATCCAGAGCGTCGTACGACTCTCACGACAGCGGCAGACATCAAAAGCGACTTCCAAGAAGGCGTTCAAATTGAGTCGTATGCGTGCCCGTGGGGCGCTCAGCTCCGTCTCCGACTTCGCAGCTGCGTCTGGCTTGGTGACATTGGACGAGGCCCTGCAGTGCGCTTCATCTGACTTCATCACGACGCAGTCCGGGACGTTGTTGCCAGACGCTGATATCCGTCGGGCGCGCGGCGATCGCACCATGGTCTGGGCCACCCCGGACCTGAAGGGACGCCCTTGGTATGACTGGGTTCGCTACCGAGCAGAAGACGGGACGGTCGGAGTGGGGCAGGCACGCGCGATTATTGCGGCCCACAACGGCACGCTCAGTCGGACGGTCGTGGTGCACTGTGCTGAGACCGCAAGCTCCGTGCCTGAGTGTCCTTTCACGGCATACGGGTGCGAGAGGCTTCAGTGGTGCCACCTGGTTCGGGAGGGTAAGATACGCCCCACCCTTGCGGCCATTTCTTCGCACGAGATCATTGACGTTCTCTGCGTGGAGCACGACTGGGAGGAGTGGGTGGATCGTGTTGGGGTGTGTCGCTTCCCAAAGAGCTTTGCTTCTGATGCATGTGACTGGCGCGACCACCGCTTCTTTACCAATAACTTTGTGTGAGGCACGAGAGAGCCACGCGGCTGCATGATGGTGTGCACACAAGTATCTTGTTGCATCTGACTTATTGTGCTGCCATTGAATGACGTGTCACGCATGGCAAGCCATTGAACGCCGTTTGACCGTCTGGACCGAGAGAGAAGAGAGGGAGAGAGGGGAGAAATAAGAGCGATACAGGAGTGCGAGACACCACGTCCGCCTTGATTTTGACGCTTCGTAGAAAAAATCAGTACTATAATCATTGTCGTTGTTTTGACAAACGTGGTCTGAGAGGCCTCTGTGGCCTGTCCCATGACACAGGCGCACAGGCCAAGTCATTTCGGGCTGTGCCTTGGCCGTGAGAGCACGCCGAACGAGAATCGCCGTCGCTTCATGCGCTTCGTAGATTTTAGTGCAGGCATGTGGCTCTCTCTCGTTGCTCCCAGGCGCAGCACCTACCTAGTGTTCATGATAGAGCACAGAATCCAAGAAACCATCTGCTATCAGCCCTTCACAGGCTTCAGTTTCTCTCTGTAGCCCCCCAGCACGGAGTCAATAAGCGTCCCTGTCGCTTCTTACCAGGCAAGGCAGGGCATATTTGGGCCACTGGGGGCACTGAGGTGGACTGAGGCCCCACCCTCACGCTTGAGATGAAGTTGAAATGCTGTCCTAGCCAGATCGAGAACTACCCCACGGAGCATTGATACGGATGGCCGGATGGTCGCCCGCATTTGCCTGCGTTGACTGTCATTCTGGACAGCTTTAAGACAATCTCTTTGGCAAAGTCCTCAGGCTCCCAGACTTGAAACAGAACGGTCGCAGGCAACGACGCCTGAGCATGGAAATGACATGCAGGGTCCAAAAGATGCAGCCGAGATGCAGTTGGGTACGTTTTCAACAATCCCTACAGCAGTCCTAATGGTGTGCTGAACGTGGAGATGTGACGAGTACAATCCGATGTCATCAAGATACAGGTGGGCGCGGCTGCCGACGATGGGTGGGAATGAGGTGCAAGACGTTGAGCTCAAGCGCCGCGTACTCCTTGTCTGACACACTGCGCTCCGCCACCAGCTGCATAACGTCGGGGGTGCAGAGCCCAAAGCTAGCATCGCAGATGGCCGAAACAAACGCAGCGTCGCGCTGCCGCATGACCCGTGTCAGGTCCACAAACTCGCCGTTAAACACACGCGGCCAGCAAGCAGCTTCGTACGCGTACTGCCCGTGCGTCGCGCGCAGCTGCAAAAAGTCCCCAAATGGATAAACCACGGCCGCATCGTCAGCGTCTCCTCTGGACTGCGCCAACAGCTCCATCATCACGTCAAACCGATCAGCAGGTACCATAGATATCTCGTCAAGGAAGAGCACGCGCACATGACCGAGGCGTCGCCGAATAGGACCGAAGCGCTTCGTCGCCAAAAGGCGAGCCGCTTCTTCCGCCGGCTCCGCAAGCTGCGGCACGTACTTCAGTTCAAAACCGAAAAAAGAATGATACGTCACGCCCATCGCCGTCTTCGCCGCGCTCCCGGTTGGTGCGCGGACCACCACTTGGCCGTCGGTGTCGAACTTCTGCCGCAGATACGCGCAGTACTTCCGGAGGAACGTCGTCTTGCCAACGCCAGGACCCCCGGACACAAGCGTGCTCTCCATTTGCGCCGACATGCGCTCACAAAGAGCGCTCCACTCCCCCGCTGCAGCCAGCAAACTCAACGGGCCCAACAAGCTTGCAGGGTGATGAGCAGGAGGGTTGGTACTAGCAGCTGCTGGCTCGGGGCGATCTCGTCCGCCCATAACGTGTGGCGGTTGGCATGGCGGGGGCCGTCCCCTTCATCGGCTCCCGATCGCTGACCAACCGCCAGATGTTCATCGCCACCGTGCTGTTACCTTATCAAAACTGGAACACCGCGGCCACCGGCAGAGTTTGAACGCGTCATGCCGCCACCACCAGGCCGCTGCACGACAGTATGATCGAGAACGGTACGATGAGGTGACAGGGCAACGGCGCCATCGCGGGGTTGCTCGCCGGCTACAAGCCGGTCAGCGTCCGGTGCAGCGGCAACCATCTCAGCGCTGCCACTCAGGTCAGCCGGTAGTTGAGTTGATGGGGTCCCCATACATTTCGGAGGAGGCGTGCGGCGCTCCGACGTGGAAACGGAGCTCACAAGCGCTCCGCATTCGCTGGCGGGGTTGCCCTTGCCAGCGACGTCAACGGGAATGGTGCGGGCGCTGGAGGACGGGCCCTTCTCACGAATCTTGACAGCTTCCGTCGCAAAGAGAGCGTCGTAGTACTGCTTGCTCTCAATCCGCATTCTCTCGAGGCTTGCGCGGGAGAGCATCCCATCAGTCCAGTCGCGACTTCTGACAGGCGGGTTCAGCCCCGCGCTTGGTCCGTCGTCAGCGGTCACCTTCCGCCGCTTGCCGAGTCCAAAGCCGCATGAGTCGGCGGCGCCTCTGCGCACGCCTACGTCCAGCGCCGGCGTGTTGAGCAGTTCCTTGTCCGGGTGCACGTCCGCCTCAAGACGTCGGAAGCACAAGGACTGGGCGCACGCCGCAGGAGCGAGAGCCTGGGACGGCAGACCGACGCGGGACGGGCACACCGTACGGCTCCGACCGCTGCCAGCGTTCACCTCGACGGCGGGGGCACCCACCGACAACGAGCCATCGCCGTGGCATGCCGCCGCCGCTCTTAACTTCAAGACACAAGCCGCGCCTGCACTCCGGTGCACAGCGCCGATCGTACTCTGGCCGCCCAGCCGCCTCGGTTGCGGCAGGACGTTTCGAGACATGGCACTGCCCGGTGGCGACATGGTGGTCGAGTGTCTGGACGATGCGCGCCGCGGCAGACTGACAGAAGAGCTGGTCATGACGTCCACGACGTCTCGCGGAGCACCTCCAGCCAGCCACGATAAGGCATTCGCTGCCGTCTCAAACCGACGGAGAAGCGTCAGACCAGCGTCCACAGGCGCCATCACGGACAGAGCGCGCCGCACACCCTCCCGCTCGACGGCAAACGCAGAACACGAAGCCGAAGAAAACACAGCAAGCCATCCAGTGGGCCCTGGAGCCCCAGCAGCAGCGCCGTCCTCGCACGCGTTGCTCACAGCCTCCTTGGTCAGGGGCTCAGTGAGCCAGCGCATGGCCTCCGTCTGTGTCGCGAAGGCGCGACACGCCAACGTGCTGCCACGTTTAATCAGGAGCAGGTACTGACCAACGGCCTCCTCCACGCGACCGTCTGATACGTCAAAGAAAATAGACCAGTCTGGGCCACCAGCCCGATGAAGTGACCGTCCGCTACTGGGGTGACCGCCATCACCGAGGCGATCCGCAGCAGCGCAGCCAAGATCAGAGCGGACCACGAGGATGGCAGGGCGCCAGCAAAACGGGCCGCAGACGGAGGGCAGAGAGGAGACGCGCCGATAACTCGGCAGGTCGACGACAGCAGCAGACGCTAGGAATGCAGGAAGCGCAGCGCACGGGGTGGCGAGCACAGAGATTGGAAGGTGTGCACGGTGTGAGCCAGGGAACAAGGCCAGTGCGAAAGGGGGCGGTACAGAAAGGGACCGGCAAGCAGACAGTGCCGACCCTACTGGTTGGTCGGGTAACAAGCCGAGGAAAAGGATACAAAAACAGACAGGCACCGGTCCGAGAGGTCGCCTACAACACACCGTGTATTGCTCGGCACGTGCCACTGGCATGAACGAGACACTGGCGATCACAGGACCGCCGACATACAAGGAACAGGGGCCTGTACACCGGACACCCGGGAAGCGGGGTGTGGCGGGAAGAGGAAGAGTACAGTGACACTTGGCCCATGGCACCGCGTGCCCGCCCGCGCCAAACTGACAGATCCAACAGATGCGCTGCTCGTGAGACATGAGAGATCGTATCTCATCTGCACGCATTGGGGATTGACGTGACGACTATTTGATAGAAATCAACTGCTGAATGTCGCCCCCATCTAAGCGGATAATTCCGGCCCAACGGTAATTTATATCGTACCAGCGACTTGCCGCGGCTGCCAGGTTGCAATGCGAAACAGCTCCACCGTGTGCCCAGATGCCCGGTGGTGACCATGCTCGACAAGCAGCCACTTCCTACGCTTTCTGGGTAGAAGACTCTACACGCAGCCGCAAACATGATGAGAGGGTATTATGATGCCGCACCAGGCTGAAGACAGTCGGTCGGTCATTGACAGACAGACTGGGTTCTTCCATCCCCACGCTCGATGGGAACGCGACCAGCCCATGGCAACCAGTTACAGGTGGGACCCGCTTGTTTCGCTCTGATGGACAGCATCTCATAAAACATGGGTCGGGGACCGAAAAGCGTACGCCCCGTTGTCCTACCATTATCAGCCACACAGCCACGTGCGGTGTCCCTGTGCTGTGAGCCCCCACCGTACACTATGGAAGAGGGCTTCGCAAAGGACCGCAGGCAGTGTACCACTTACCGGATAGCTTCTTTGTCAGGCACGTCAATGAGTTGGGCAGGTGTGTGCATGGCGCGTGCGCGCGGCGCAAGTACAACCCAACGAGCCACGTACTAGGCAGCCAGAAGTAGCTGATCAGAGCGTTCATCAGTGAGGGGAAGCAGATGCGTGCAAGTTATCGGCAAGGTGACAGATGCTGGACGCACATGCGGCGTGCAACTCGGGCTGGCGCATGGGTTGGTCCGTGGTGAGGCCTCATGTGGACACCGACGAAAACTCCCTGTCAGTGCCGCGCAGCACACTGATAGCGGCTTGCTTGGCGCGCCGCGCTGTGTGGACTGAATAGAGACGACAAGTGTATGGGAAGTGCTGTTTCTAGACCCGCACTTGCGAGGCAAAGCGTGCCACCATGGTTGCAGAAGTGTATGGCCGACGCATTGTAGTAGGTGCGAGACCGGTCTGAATTGCGCCCTCGTTGGGTGTCTCAACACTGATGGTTGCGAGCGAGGCGGCGAGCAAAGACTGTCTTCCTATGGAATTGGGCCAGGAGTGCGGCATTGTATGACCCCTATCAGCTTGGGCTTTGATGCTCACTCAAGTCCGGGAGCATTGTGGTATAAAACTCGATCCTCTCAGACACGTGTCAATATCCCTCGGGGGAAAGGGACAGGTAACACAGAAAGGGGAACTACGAGAATGGTATGCCTGTTGCCTCACGTGCCTGCTCGCAGAGCAAACAGATACGCACGGTAGTGCACACGGGGAAGAGGAAAGCAAACGCGCAGTTGTCTTTTTCCTGAGGGCGCGGGCCAAGGGCGCCTCGCTGTCCCTCTTAACGTGCATCTGGGGGAGCCTCGGCACGTTGGCCAGGTAGCCCCCCCATAACCCCGAGTGGCCCCGACCCGAGTCTAACCTCGTCAGGTCGGGGGCCACTATCACTACTAATTCTATTCCCACTCACTAATCTCACACTCAAATTCTCTCAAATCAAGTCCCTCACAAGTATGCAAAAACCCATCAGCAATCCCTCTCTCACGTGTGGATAGCGTAGTCCACCGCATCCCAGTGCCGGGCACGGGCCACGGCCGCCAACCATCACCACACGGCGGGCGTGTTCTGGCACCTGGTGCCCTCTGGTTGTAGTCCCGGGTCGGCGCCAAGTCGGGGCCAGGGATGCTACATAGCTCCCTCCCTAGTCCGGCACGTCCTCGGGCCGAACCAGGTGCCACCGTGCACAGCCTCGAGCACGTCCACACCGGTGCCGAGGTCGAGCGTCTGCGGCGGCTCCGCTTCCTCCTGTTGCACCTGTCGCCCTGGTGGCCTCGCCTGAACCGTCGCCGGCGCGTTCACGCCCTGTTCCGGCTGTGCCGGTACTTCAAGCTCCTCCGGCACCGCGCCTGTCTGCGGCGAGTCTGGGGGTGACCGTGCGGTTGCCTACCACTCCGGCCGCTCCGCCTCGGACGCCTTCTTCCAACGCCGGCGGCGCTGTGCCTCCGCTGGAGTTGGGTACTCCGGTTTCGGGGGCCGTTGTGGACCGTCCGGTGGTGTCATCCTCGGGGCGGTTCGAGATTCCGGCGCCGACTCTGCGCCTTACCCGCTTCCGGGTGCCTGACTGGTACCTGATCCAAGGTGGTCCGACATGCGACCAGTACGACGTCGGTATGATTGAAGACCAGCTGGGTCGTCTTCCGGTGCAGGTTGAAGGCGTTGGGTCCTCCCTGGTGCTGGGTACTTACGCCAGCGTCTTGAACAACGTGGTCGACCGGGTGTTTGCTTGCGCGGACAGCGGCCAGATGTCGAACAGCCCGGTGGTTGGCGAACTTCTGGCGACCTTGACGCGGCATGGCTTGGCCCAGCAGTGGTCAGAAACCTTCACTGGCTTCCAGGGGCGCCGACGGGCATATCTGGATGAGCGGGAGCCCCCGGCAACTACCGGTACTACTCCGATGGCGTCATACCGGGATGCACCGCGTCCACCGCACTACGTCATCCCGTCTTCCTCCGGTTCCCGTCGTGCCGCGGAGGCAACGCTGGAGGACACTCCCGCGGCTCAGCGTCCGCGCCGGGAGTAGTAGTTGGAGGCAAGGAGGGTGAGGGTCTTGGGAGAAGCGAGGAGGGAAGAGGCGGAGAGAAGGGTTGCCCGAGCGGGTGCTTGTTTTCCTTGATTGTTCCATGCTTGTATTGCGTGTTCTCCTTGATATACCCGTTCCCTTCTTCTCAATCCTCTTGTTCCGCATCCGTTGCGGATGAACTCGGCTCGTCCCGAGGGTCTTGGTTGGCCCCATCCTCTTGGTCCTCCTCCGAGTCCGACTCCAGAATCTTGCCGGCTCTGGCCACTGGAGTGCCCTCTATCCCGTTCCGTCGCGTGTAGGCGCAGACATCCGCGATGGGTAGCCGGTTTGAGGGTTCCCAGGTATCATCTGCCGGGTTAAAACCGAACCAGCGTACTCGCAGGTACAGGCGTCCGTCTCTCCAGGCATGGTCCACAAACTTGACGTAGACATATTCCCGACCTTCTTCTTGGGATAGCCAGGGTACTGCGGCCCGCTTGCGCCGGGTCAAGTCCCGTTGGCTTGGCGGTGGAGCTCGGGTGACATGGTCGCTGCTCACGCGGTACGGGGAGCCATCCACATCTAGAAGAAAGGTCCAACCGTCCGTATTCAGGATCTCATAAGGTCCATCCGTCTTCGAGTCCAGCTTCCCCCGGGTCTTGCTATGGTTGTCCACAAAAACCCAGTCGCCACCACCCAGTTGCTTGTTCTTTTCCCGAACGCCCTTGTCATAGCCCCGCTTGTATCGCTCCTGGGTCTTCGAGATTGACTCCTTGACTCTTGGGAGCAGGAGCTTCAGTTGTTCCAGGAACTCATCCTTTGCCTTGGGACCTGACTTCAGTGCAGGCTGGAGACCATCTGGTATTCTTTCCAGGGAGAAGTTGGTCAGCCGCCTTGGGGTGCCAAAGTCGAGTGGAGCGACTCCCGTTGTCCGGTGAACTTGGGAGTTGTAGGCTAGAGTGAGGACAGCCAGGAGCTCGTCCCAGTCTTCTTGGTGCTCCTCCACGTAGTGCCGTAGCATGTCTACTAGGGTCCGGTTGAATTGTTCCACCTGGCCGTTCGTTTGAGGGTGGTACGTCGTAGTGTACAAGTTCTTGATGCCCATCAGGTCACAGACTCCTTGGAAGAACAGGGATGCAAACTGGGGACCGTTGTCGGTTAAGACGGAGTCTGGAGGGCCGTAGGCAGCTATCCAGTACTCGCAAAAGGCTGACGTGACATCCAGAGCCGTGATGGTCCTCAGCGGGATTGCTCGAGTGAACTTGGAGAACCGGTCACAAATGATGAGCAGGTATATGTTGCCACTGGATGTTTCAGGTAGGGGCCCCAGGATGTCCATGCTTAAGCTTGCAAAGGGCTCCGCCGCAGGGAATAGGCGTAGCTTAGAAGTCTTCTTCCTCTGGGACAACCGGTTCCTTGCACACGAAACACAAGCCTCCAGGTACTTATGGACGTCACTGGCCATGGTTTCCCAGTAATAGTGTCGTCTCATGGAAGCATACATCCGATTGATACCAGGATGTCCGGCCTGGGGAGACGAGTGCTCCAGGCGTAGGATGTCAGCTCGTAGGCCCCGGGGTACGTAGACTTGAGTGGCCCCATCGAAGGGTGACACCCGTACTAGGAGTCCGTCCGTAGACTCGGAGAGACGACTGTTCCGGTTCAGGTCCATTTGGTGGCGAAGCTCCAAGCATTGAGGATCCGTCAGTTGTGCCTCCAGCATCCGGTGAATGGTCACCGGTTGATGAGCTTCAGGTGTCTCATACAGGGGAGCGTGCCAGCCACGTCCGACATTCGGGAGGATAAAGCAAGGTATTTACTCCGGGATAGGACCGGTATCGGCTGCAGGAGTCTCCAGCCGGGACATGGTGTCAGCGCAGTGGTGCTCCCTCCCTGCTCTGGTGCACACCTTGTACTTGAACTCCGAAAGGCGTAGGCGCCACCGGGCGACCCTTCCTTGACTGCTGTCCATGCATAGCAGCCACCTTAGACTGGCGTGATCCGTCCGGATGAGGAACTCTTGTCCTTCAAGGTATGGCCGTACCAGGAAGCAAGCCCAGACGACTGCCAAACACTCGCGCTCGGTCGTGGTATAGTTCTTCTCAGCTGGAGTCAAGACGCGACTGTAGTAGCCTATCGGGAGAAAGTGCCCATCAGGTTGCTGCTGGAGTAGTGAGCACCCCACCTGGACGCCACAGGCATCCGTCTCCAGAACAAACTGGCCCTCCCGCTTGGGTAACGCCAGTACTGGAGTGGTGGTCAGGCGCTTCTTGAGCTCTTCGAAGGCCGCGGTCTGCTTCTCGTCGAACACTGGGAGTTGTGCGGGAAGCTTCTTGCTGGTCAGCTTGGTCAGTGGCCGGGCAATCAGAGCATAGTCCCGTACGAACCGGCGATAGACGTTGCACATACCCAGGAAGCTCTTGAGTTCCGTCTGGGTTTTGGGTTGCCGTGCATGCCGGAGGGCCTTGATGTTCTTCTCATTGACTCGGAGCTCCCCCGGACTCAGCACATGCCCCAGATACTCCACCTCAGTCTCAAACAGGTGGCACTTCTCGGCCTTGAGGGTAACTCCAGCCTTGGACAGGAGGGCCAGGACCTCCCGAAGGTGCTCCAGGTGTTTCGCTGGGGTCTTGGAGAAAACGATAATGTCGTCCAGGTAGACCAAACATGTTCTCCATCTTAGCCCGGACAGGATGATGTCGATGGCTCTTTGGAAGGTCGCCGGAGCATTGGTGAGACCAAAAGGAAGACGCTTGCACCGGAATAGTTCCAGGTGGCACGTGAAGGTGGTCTTGTCCTTTTCCTCGTCAGCCAGAGGGATCTGCCAGTAACCGGCATTACAATCCAGCGTCGAGAAGAGGGTGGCATCACCAAGAAAGTCGAGGCAATCATCCATCCGGGGTATCGGGTATACGTCCTTGACTGTCATCTCGTTCAGGCGCCGGTAGTCAACGCAGAAACGGAAGTGACCGCCGGTTTTCGGGACGACTACCACCGGGAAAGCCCACTCGCCATCAGACGGCTCGATAACATCCATCTTGAGCATCTTGTTAACCTGCTTCTCAATCTCATCCCGGCGATGAGGTCCGGCCCGATATGGTTGCATGTGTACTGGCTTAGCTTCCGGCTTGAGTTGAATCCGGTGTAGAGTGGTGTCCATCTTGCCCAGCTCTCCCGACCACAGGTGCCGATATTCCTGGAGAAGCTTCTCCAGTGCCTCCTTCAAGTCGGGAGGGACATTTTCTTGCTTGACCTTCGGCATCCCGGGTGGTGCTTGTTCGGGTTTCGGAGTAGCGCTGCCAGCCTGCTCTTGCTTCGGAGGTACGTCTAAGGCCGTCAAGTTGGATGCCAGTTCTTGTTGCAGGTTCAGGAGGTCTTCCTTGCTCATAGCACGGGCGGATCCCCGGTAAGGCTCTGCTGTACCAACTCGGGTGCCCTTGGCGAGGGTTATTGGCTTCCGGCTCACGTTGACGATTAGCACCGAGAACGGGGTGTGCCTTTCTACCTTCTTGTGATGTCCGTGGGCCAAGTATAACCGGTGTTTCGCCAGAAATTCCTTACGTCCGTAGATCAGGCATTGACCTGCAATCCGGGTCGTTACTTGAACCTTGGTCTCCGAGCGAGGAGGTAGGAGCACCGGTTTGAAGAGAGTCAAGGTAGAGGGTGGGATGCGTTCCCTCTTGCTCTTGGCTACACGAACCTTGGCGTCCAGATGTTCCAATACCGGTGACACAAACCCATGGTTGAACTGGACCTTCCCTTCTCCGGGTAGGATGCTCTTGACATGCTGCTTCTGGAAGTCCCAGCCTAGGATGAGGGGGACTGATAGGGTCTTGACTACTAGAAAGGGAAAAAGCATTGGTTCATTGTTGACATAGATGGCGACAGGAAGACGGCCAAGCGGTCGCAGGGTTTGACCCGAAGCGTCGACGATATGGGTCCGGGTAGGCGCTCTCCAGGCATGTCGACGCCAGCCCGGAGGTAACAGGTTCTCAGTGATGACGCTTGGTCCGGCTCCCGTGTCAAACACCGGCGTAACAGCTTGGGGGAGACTATCCCCCACACGCATACGAGCATTAATCTTGAGGTTTTCTTTACGCAGGACGAGCAATGTCCCCTTGAACAAACAGGGTGTCCAGGCGGCTACCGGTTGAGCGGGTAACTGCCGTCCTTTCTCCCGGCACGCAAGGGGAGAACAGGTAGAAGTACCCTGCCGTCGGAGATTCGGGAAGACACTTGGGGAGAGCGCCTGCCCTACTCGTTTCCCGGGTCCGAGGAGTCCTTAGAGGTTTCGGTCTCCAGGTCAAAGTCCGGAGGAGCTTCCCTTGCCAGAGCCTCCGTGATGCTCTGTAAGGTTGCCACTCGGATTGCGTGTACCTTTGCCTGGTCCATCTTGGAGGGTGCTCGCCGGTCAGCCCAGTTGACCGCCTTTGCAAACACCAGTCCTTGACGCTTGAGTTTCTCCTGGAGGTCCTTGGGAATGGTCGGGCACTGGTAGGACATGTGATCCTCCTTCTGGCACAGCCAACAAGACCGGAACCGCTGGTTCTTGACTTGCTTGAGGGCGACCAGGGATGGTTGCTCCTTAGAAACGAAGCCGCCCCACTTGTCCCCTGACCCCATGGGTGAGGCCTCGCGAACTGCGAGTACTGGTACAGGGCTATCACCTCCCTTATACTTGTCGGGTCCGGGTCGAACTCGCGACAACGGCTTGGGAGCTGATACCATGGGAGCTTGGAGGGCCCTGGCTTGCCCGTACTTGCCCTGGGTGTAGGCCATCAACTGCTGGAAGGTATGTTCTTGATGTTCCTGGTTGTAGTTCTCCGCATCCACTTGAAGATATTCAGGAAGCCCTTCCGAGAAGATCATCTTGAGCCTGTCCTCAGGGTAAACGTTGCCACAAGCATCGCTCATCTCCCGGGCACGACGGGCGAACGCCTCTGGAGTCTCTTGTCTTTCCATGGTTGCCCGGTTCAGCCTGCCTACTGCTTTACGCAGAGAGTCCGCGTCAGCGTAGTTGGACAGGAGCCAGTTGACCGCCTCCGGATAACTCGCGACGGTACGTCCGACAATGTGTCCGGCAGAGTCTGGTAGAACCTGTGCAAACCGTTGTTCCGCTTCTCCGGTCATGAAGTTAACCAGGAGGTAGAGAGCCTTGCCCTCAGACACATCGTTGTCATTTCATGCCTTGACAAACCGGCGCAGGAAGGCAAAGATAAGCGCCGGTCTCTTCCCGGAAAACTTAGGATGTCCCCCGAAGCTCGGCTGCATTCGCCGGTTCAGGGACGCCATCTTCTTGGCCATCTTCCGGGTGTAACCTTGGTCTTGGTTCTTCAGCCGGTAGTTACCCCAATAAGTGACCTTGTTCAGGGTGGCATCTCCCACTTGATGGGCAGGGAAGTCAAACTCGACTAGCCTGCGCCGGGTGGGACCGGGAGATGCATCCCAATCATATCCCTCCTCAGAGCTGGAGGAACTGGTCTCGCTGGTGCTAGAGCGACGGCGATGACGCCGACGCCTTCGGCTGCTCCGTTTACCGGTCTTGGAGCTCCCCGGCCCATAGGATGCAAGAGGAGGAAAAGCTTGGCCGGTCCCAGGAGTCGAGGTCTCAGGGAGACCCGTAGAACCAGTCACAACGGTGCCTCTGGCATCGCTAGTGCCCACAGGAAGAGGTGTATACACCCAGCTGCCATGTGTGGGTCCAGGAGTGAACACACCAGGGGCTATCCCTGGAGGTTGAGGAGTAGAACCGACAGGAGGGAGACGTCTGCTGCGAGCGGACTCAAACGCCGTTGACCCCGGGGTGGCTCCCACAGGAGGAACAGGCGGAGGAACGGGAGCAGGTGGTGCTTGGCCGCCTGTGGACTCCAGTCCGCTACCGGATGTCACGCCCAGGTCTGCTTCACCCGTCGGGAGAACGCCGGGTTGGGCACCGTCCCCCGCGGTGACCAGGGATGCGTCAACGGACGCGGGGTCTACCCCTTCGGGCACCGTCGTGCCAGGGAGGGTAGCCATGTTGGTCTCTTGACAGCCACAGTCCAGTTGCCTGCGTGTCCAAAGATCGCCCGACCACAAGAGAGGGGTTGGAGAGCCAGGAATGGGATTCCCGTGAACGGGTGCAAAAAATTCCCAAACCACAGAAAAAGACAGAACAGGAACAACCCAACCGCTGCTCCCAAATGTCTCTTCTCAAACACTCCAATCATCCCCTGCTGCTCCAACAAATATGTGGTATAAAACTCGATCCTCTCGGACACGTGTCAATATCCCTCGGGGGAAAGGGACAGGTAACACAGAAAGGGGAACTACGAGAATGGTATGCCTGTTACCTCACGTGCCTGCTCGCAGAGCAAACAGATACGCACGGTAGTGCACACGGGGAAGAGGAAAGCAAACGCGCAGTTGTCTTTTTCCTGAGGGCGCGGGCCAAGGGCGCCTCGCTGTCCCTCTTAACGTGCATCTGGGGGAGCCTCGGCACGTTGGCCAGGTAGCCCCCCCATAACCCCGAGTGGCCCCGACCCGAGTCTAACCTCGTCAGGTCGGGGGCCACTATCACTACTAATTCTATTCCCACTCACTAATCTCACACTCAAATTCTCTCAAATCAAGTCCCTCACAAGTATGCAAAAACCCATCAGCAATCCCTCTCTCACGTGTGGATAGTGTAGTCCACCGCATCCCAGTGCCGGGCACGGGCCACGGCCGCCAACCATCACCACACGGCGGGCGTGTTCTGGCACCTGGTGCCCTCTGGTTGTAGTCCCGGGTCGGCGCCAAGTCGGGGCCAGGGATGCTACAAGCATGTCCAGGCTTTATCCTCGTAAGCCCTCGTCATGAGGACTGGCGATGCTGGTGACGTGTCATTTGATTGCATCGCTGTTGTTTCCCGACCTCATCTCATCGATGAGCCACGTTCTTTCCGGCTTCGCAAGCTGTATCCCACCGCACGTTCCCCGTTACCACCACCACCCTGTTCCCGCCTCTACCTTCCCTGCCAGCACCATGGCCCCGTCCGCGGTGCCACCATGACCCTGTCCCGGCTGCCACCACCACTCTGTCCCCGCCACCTCTGGAGTCGGGTCCGGGCCGCCGTCTCCGCCGCCACCAGGGCCGCGTGTCCGCCGCCAGGACGGCCGCGCCCCCGCCGCCACCAAGGCACCGCCCGCACCACCACCACAACTCTGTGGTCTCTCCTACCGCGGCGCCGCCCCCGCCGCCACCACGGCCCCTTGGCCGCCGCCACGACGTCCCCGACCGCGCAGTCATCACGGCCGCGTGCCTTCTACCGGTACGGTCACGTACTTGCCACAACGACGGCCGCGTCTTATCGGCAGCGACAGCTGCATCCTCGCCGCCACCGCGGCAGCGTCCCGTCCGCCATCACGGCCCGGTCACCACCGTCAGGACGGCGGCGGGCTCGCTGCCGCGACGGCCGCATCCTTGCCGCGACCGCGGGGGCAGCCCGCCTGCCACGCCGGCGGCGTCCCGGCCACTACGACGGCCGCGTCTCCGCCGCCGTGACGCCGGCATCTTCGCTGCCACAGGGGCGTGGTACGGCGCGCTGCCACGGCCGCGTCTGGCCGCTACGGCGGCCGCGCCTTCTTCCCCGCGACGGCCGCGTCCTCTCCGCCACTGCGGCGTCGTCCACCGCGCTCGCCACGGCCGCGGCGTCGCCGCCACCACGGCTTCCTATTCGCCGCATCAACCACCCCGTCGCCGCCGCCACGATGGCCTTGCCCCCGCGCCATGCGCTCTACCACGACGGCACCTTTTGCATCCTCACGACGGTGCCGACCCTGCAATCACCACGGGGCCGTCCCCGCCACAGTCTTGGTGCCGTCCTGGACGGCACCTCGGCGCGGTCCTGACTTCCACCGCGGCGCGGACCAGTATGTCGCCGCAACGCCGCTTCCGCGTTCTCTACGGTTTTTTTTCGACGACTGATCAGCCGAGTCGCTACCTTGGCGTCATGTCGGTGCTCCCCAGGTTGCTGACCCCGCGACCACCTCGCCGTCATCCCGGCAGGTACCGTGACAGGGCCACCCTGTCAGTGACATCACCGCCGCAAGCTGGGCGCTGCTAGCGGCATCATCTTTGTGTCGCACCTCACGCAACTCCGTCTGTCTGTGGGGTTTCTTTTTCTTCGGTACTGCTCAAGCTACGTTGTGTGTGGCCCTAACTCAGTCCTGGTAGAAACAATTCATGCGCCTCTGTGTCACTGCAACCGTCTCCATGAAACACTCAAGGCAACCCCACGAAAACATCATAATGCATCGACCTGTGGCGCGCATCATGAGCAGGTGTGCACACAAGGTCATCTAAAAACAGATCCACCGCAAGACGCAACCTCAACACCGGCATGTCCCGCTGCCCAAACGTTGCCGGCAATCCCAAAGACAGGCAGTCAGCCAACAAAAGAGAGAAGACACCACAACTCCCGCCGTCGGTCTGCTCAGGGACGCCATCATTCTGTAACACCTGCCACCCATCAATGTCCATCTCGTCCAGTGCATCGCTGCCCAGCTGCTGCTGTACCTCGTCCTTGAGCCACCGCCTGGTAGTGCCGATAGCGTCGATGGGGTCACTCGACAGGAATGAGTCGCAATAATGAAACGTCCGCTTCTCAATGTCAATGACCGCCAGCACCCAATGAACCGACTTCAGGTTGATAGGCACGATGATGAGATCGACGTCGCCCACGCTGAGACCGAGCTTCGTACCCCAACGCTTGCAGCAGTCGTAGTCATAGCCCATCCTCGCGGACCACAAACGACTAAAGAAGTAAGTGTTGAAACAGAACGTCCGCCGAGTTGATGCGAGCAGCTGCACGCCGTTGAGGGAGGACGAGCCGGAGGCTCGAGCCTTGCGAATGTCGTCGTTTCGCCAATTGAGCAGCGCAACGTACGAGTTCATAATCTCGTCGTTCATCCACCCAGTGCCACGAAGCCGGCAGAAGTCCGACACGTCAAGCGCCACCCTTGCCTTGTTCTTCCGCCGAACGAGCTCGCCATACTCGCGGCCCGAAACCAAAGAGGTGACAAAGGCCGCCAAGTCGTCCGGCAGCGGTGCAGTGTCCGGCCCGACTACACGGGACGCGCTCAGCGCCCGCACGCACACAGGAGTGACAGCAGGTGGAGAAGCAGATGGCACCGAACCTGCGATCTTACTCGACAAGGCATCCGCTTGGTCGAGCGCCTCGTCGGCGAGCTCGATGTGGTCGTTCTCCGCACGCGGGTTTCGGCGTGAAGGCGGTACAGCTTCCTGGTGTTCATGAAGGCCACTTGGATCATCCGGTGGATCATGTACGTCGCGGGCGCCATGTAGGCCAAGCTGGTTCGGTTGCCAACAGAGACGGAGTGCGACACCTCGGCAGCCTGTGTGGCCACACCCGCCGTCGTTCCCAGGCTCTGGTCGGGCATGTAGACAGGAGAGCACGAGTGAGTGATGGAATGAGGTCGGTCCAAGATGCACCGTACACCTTGCTTGCGTAGGATCGGCCTGACGCGGCGCATGGCGTTCTTGTCAATCTTGCAAGCGACGTCATAAAAGATGGCCTTAGGCAGCGTGGGGAACCGCTCCAAGACGATAGACAGCGCCCCACCAACGCTCCTAGCTCGAAACAGGACACGGAACCCCAAGGTGATATGTGTGGACACACCAAATTGAAGACACCCTGCGTCAGTCCAGTGATGATAGAAATCGCTTTGTTACAAGCGTCACCGTCGCCCTTTAGGTCCGCCTTGTGCCGCTTCTTGCCTTGGTACTTGCGCCGTCGTCCGGCCGCAATGGAATCCTTGACGGCCGGTCGCACACGGGGCAGGCTTGCGAAAAACTCGAAGCTCACAAGAGGGTCGTCGACGTCGGCGGCCTGGTACGCCTCCTGCCTTGCCTTCCATTGAGCAAACAGAGCTGCCGTTGGGCTGCCGCCCCACGAGTCGCAGTAGTCCTTGTTGCCCCAACCCCGGTCGGATTTGCGCTTGCTCGCTAGGCGCTCGAACTCGTGGTCCACGAAATCCTCCACGTCGACAGCTTGTCGCAGGAGCACCCCGACAGAAACCCTGAAAAGCGCATCGGCATCCAGCTCGTCGCCGAGCAGGCCAATGAAGCTGGTGATGAACCCAACGCCGTCCACAGCTTTGGTGACGGATCGCCAGTACTCACGCCCCTTAAAGCGAAGCGCATCGGCAAACAATCCGACGGCCTTCTCGTCGTGCGCCTGAAGCATCCCGGTGGGTGTCTCGGCGAGGATTGCTTGCAGGAAGGGTAAGATGCACACCCAAACACCGTCGTCGTCCCGGCTGTAATGCGAGAAGCTGGGCGCACATACGCCCGTCCGATCTTGCCAGGTCTCTTGTACTGGTTGAGGAGCTTTGCCTGCCCCGCCCAGGACAAGGCTCCCGTCCGCATCCTCCTTAACGGCGTCCTCCAGAGTGCGGCCCTCATCAAACTTCTTGCGCGCTTGCCGAGAAGTAAACGTCTCGTCAGGGTCCGTAGAGCTGCCGCTGTCCACGTCGCCGTCCTCGTTCAGTCCAGTACCGGTCGCTGGTGGGGCAAGTCCTTGCTGCCCGCTGCTCGGCTCCAGAGGGAAGAAACGGAATAAGAGCAAGGCCGCGGCAGCAGCCGGTGATGGTTGGCCCGCAAATATCGACAGCTGGTGCCACGTGCGCAGCACACGCTCTTGTGGCTCCGTCAAAGCCTTGCAGCCGCGTAGCACCTTGTCTACAGCGGCACGCAGCGCCGCCTGCTCTAAAATGCACAGCTTAGATGCCTCGATGGGTAGAACAGGGCAGTCCTCGCCCGGTCGAAAAGCGTGCACATCATCTGGGTCGGTGCAGCCGATGGCCTGAGCTTCAATAACGATGAACTCCGGGTCAGGACCGCAGATCGGGCACTGGGCCGTCTCGGGGGGGATGAAGAAGCTGCGAGCTGCCATGGTGCCCAACTTGACCACGTCCTGTCTGCGCAAGTTGAACGACGCCACGTCCGCCACAAGGTGCCGCGTTGCCGCGGTGTTGGTGGTCCGGGCGGAGATGGTGAAAGACTGCAGCTTATCAATGACGCCTCGTGTGAAGAGCAACCATCTCTTGGCGCGGTTTCTGCGACGAAAGGAGAAGATGCCATCCGATCGCCCGTCGTACTCGACTCGGCGGCCGCAACCGGTAGCGTCGCATCACCAATGTCCAACCAAAACCTATATCGACGGAGCGAATGTGTGACGAGAGAGACCACGCGACAGAACAACAAGGCACATTGGACAGCAAGAAAGCGATGGTCACAATGTGCTCGAGTCAGATGGTGCATTGAGTACGGAAGGCGGTAGACCGAGAAATAATCCCACAAGCAAGAACAACAACGCGAACAGAGCGTCAAGAGCACTTACCTTCATCGCAGGCGCGGTAGAATGGTGCGTGGATAGCACACCATGCTCGGTGCTGAGTGCGTGCCGTGGTGCACGAGCAAGACCACAGCTGCCGCAGTGGGACTCCACAAGCACGTCCCGAGTGTCCCTGACAAGTTGTCGTCTGAGCATGCTCTGGTAGCACGTCAGCAACAGCTTCAGATCGTCCGCCTTTCCGGGATCTTTGGCCGACGACATGTTGGCCAAGATGCGCCGCCAATCAGCCGTCCTCATCCACACCTCTCCCATCGCAGTCTCACCGGTGCATGGCAACATGTTGCGCAGACGTCGGTCACACACACGCGCCTCAGGCGCGTCGCCGTCGGTACGGAGGGTGTCCAACGGTTGCTTCTCAACCCCGTCGTCTTCCTCCTCGTGGGACAGGTACAGTAGCCGCGAGCCAGATGTCCCCGCCGCCTTAGACTTGGTCGTCAATACCTCCGGTTGCTCAAAGCTATTGCCGACGTTCTTAGGCGTACCGTCACGGATGCGGCGGGCGATCCTCACATGGCCGCACCGCCGGGAGAACACACGACACCCAGGCGCTACGCACGTGGGAAGATTGCGCGCAAAGTTGACGATGGAGAACACTCCACGACAGAGCGCGTAAACCACCAGCGCGTTGCCATACCAGCGCGGGACGCCGAAGTCCTCCGCGGACGATCTCAAACCCAAGGAACTGCGCACCAACCCAGCGGACAAACCAGCCAGCGGCAAGCACTTGTCTAGCATCTTGGTGTGTTAGCACTCGGCGCTCCGCCCAGGCACGGAAAGGAAGCTGGCGTTCTGCGTCCCAGAGAGGCACGAGCACAACAGCCCCCCTCTCGACGACACCCACAAGATGGCACTCTCATCGCGCCGGGGCCCGCATCGGAATAGGATTGCCCGACAGCCGGCGACTGTGTCTGCAACGATAGTTGCCGTCACCCGTGCAGACCCGCTCCCCATCATAGTGGAAGAAGACAAGCCCGCGGCCTTTCTCAAGCAGGGAACAAGGGCGTCTTGAACCTTCTCGTCCATCGTCCTGGGACGGTCAACAACTCGCACGCGCTCAACAGCACGAGCAGGAACAATCACATCGGGAAGGTCATCGGATGGTGGAAGGTCGATGGCGCCCGCTCGGGGCTGCGTCTGAGCAGGCGGCCGCCTTACGCGACGCTTCGTCAACGGCTGACCGTCCACCGCCTCGGCCCTGCTGCCATCCGTCGTTGCACCATCGGTCGCCGCCACGCGAGTACTCCAT
This sequence comes from Pyropia yezoensis, assembly GCA_009829735.1. Lineage (NCBI taxonomy): Eukaryota > Rhodophyta > Bangiophyceae > Bangiales > Bangiaceae > Pyropia > Pyropia yezoensis. The sequence continues at coordinate 38,245,826 of CM020618.1, forward strand.
CCCCGTCCCACAACTCGGCCATGGGCCCCACTCCCGGCCGCTCGTACCACGCGACCAAGCGGTTGCAATGCTGGAGTGGTGCTTAGAGACCGCGATACTGCCTCGACGACTGTTGATGACGCAATGAGGTCCGAGACAACGGGTTCTCCCAACTCGCCCATGATATCCGATCATGCCCACGACGCCACGCCCAGAAAATGCCGATACTCCGACAACCGCGCGCTGCGCCGGCCGCGGCCCGCACCGGCGCCCGGACACCCAGAACCGCCGGCCGGTGCGCCCACGCAGAAGAGAAGCAACACCGGCAGCGGCAGAGAGCAGGGGAGCAGGCGCCGGCCAGCCGCCGCGCAGCGCCGGTGGGGGCCGGCGAGCCGCCGCCCCGCGCGCCCGCGCCCGCGCCAGCCGCGGCCCGCGCCCGCGTCGGGACGCCCCGCACCGCCGCCCGGTGAGCTCAAGCGGGGAAGGTGCAACGTGCGTAGGGGCAGAGGCCGGGGAAGCAAGCGCCGGCCAGCCACCGCACAGCGCCAGCGAGGAGCGCCGCCCCGCGCGCCCGCGCCCGCGCCAGCCGCGGGCCGCGCCCGCGCCGGGACGCCCAGCACCGCCGCCCGGTGAACCCAAGCGGGGAAGGTGCAACGTGCGTAGGGGCAGAGGCCGGGGAAGCAAGCGCCGGCCAGCCACCACACAGCGCCAGCGAGGACAGCCGCCCCGACCGCACGCGCCCGCGCCGGCCGCAGCCCGCACCGGCGCCCAGGACGCCCAGCACCGCCGGCCGGTGCGCCCACGCAGAAGAGAAGCAACACCGGCAGCGGCAGAGAGCAGGGGAGCAAGAGCCGGCCAGCCGCCGCGCAGCTCCGGTGGGGGCCGGCGAGCCGCCGCCCCGCGCGCCCGCGCCCGCGCCAGCCGCGGGCCGCGCCCGCGCCGGGACGCCCAGCACCGCCGCCCGGTGAGCCCAAGCGGGGAAGGTGCAACGTGCGTAGGGGCAGAGGCCGGGGAAGCAAGCGCCGGCCAGCCACCGCACAGCGCCAGCGAGGACCGCCGCCCCGCGCGCCAACGCCCGCGCCAGCCGCGGCCCGCGCCCGCGCCCGGACGCCCAGCACCGCCGCCCGGTGAGCCCAAGAGGGGAAGGTTCAACGTGCGTAGGGGCAGAGGCCGGGGAAGCAAGCGCCGTACAGCCACCGCACAGCGCCAGCGAGGACCGCCGCCCCGACCGCACGCGCCCGCGCCGGCCGCAGCCCGCACCGGCGCCCAGGACGCCCAGCACCGCCGGCCGGCGCGCCCACGCAGAAGAGAAGCAACACCGGCAGCGGCAGAGAGCAGGGGAGCAAGCGCCCGCCAGCCGCCGCGCAGCGCCGATGGGGGCCGGCGAGCCGCCGCCCCGCGCGCCCGCGCCCGCGCCAGCCGCGGGCCGCGCCCGCGCCGGGACGCCCAGCACCGCCGCCCGGTGAGCCCAAGCGGGGAAGGTGCAACGTGCGTAGGAGCAGAGGCCGGGGAAGCAAGCGCCGGCCAGCCACCACACAGCGCCAGCGAGGACAGCCGCCCCGACCGCACGCGCCCGCGCCGGCCGCAGCCCGCACCGGCGCCCAGGACGCCCAGCACCGCCGGCCGGTGCGCCCACGCAGAAGAGAAGCAACACCGGCAGCGGCAGAGAGCAGGGGAGCAAGAGCCGGCCAGCCGCCGCGCAGCTCCGGTGGGGGCCGGCGAGCCGCCGCCCCGTGCGCCCCGCGCCCGCGCCGCGGCCGATGGGCTGCCGCCGGCTGCGCGCACTGCCGCCCGATCAACACGCGGACGAAGAAGACAAAAGCAAGGGTGATAAGGGGAACGCGGCTGACGAGGAAAGGGACGCCGTGCGGGAGGTGCGCGACGACGGCACGGCGCGCAACGACCGATGAGCGGTGGTAGACGACGGCGCCGCGGAACAGGACGGCACACCATCTGTCACAGGGCCCCAAACTGGGCCGTGGCTGGCCCACTTCGTGGCCCACTGCAGGCCTCATCCGGTCGAGATGTGGACAACTGTCACGCCGAGACATGGAGTAACCGGCGGTTTGTCAGTCGCGTGTGTGTCACGCCACCCACGCGAGCGGCCGCTGCTGCATTGTCCTCAGGGGTGATTGGAGCCCGCTGATTGGTCGACTTGGTTTCACAGATTGCTTTCACAGAAGTTCAGTGAAAGCACCTGCCGGCGTTTCCTACATGGCACGCCCGCACCCTTGGCCCCGCCGCCGCGGGGGGGGGGGGTAGGCCGAGGCCGCGGCAACGGTGCGAGGCTGGCAACCAGCGCAGTGCGGCTTAAAGGGGTGTCACGAATTCGTTGCTCGGGCCTGTTTTTCTTCGCTCAGACTGGCTCAGTCGCCTCGGCACAGTTGTAAGAAGTCAACATGTACAAACCAACAGAATTCTTGCTCAAACGCGCAAGAAAAGCTGTTGTCCCCGCACGACAATGAAAATCTCCGACGGTTTGTCACCCAATGAAATCATGAGAGGTCCTTGCACAAGACGACTACGTACCGCCATGGACGTCACAAAATTCCCAGACAACAGATTTAACTGAGAAAGTGCCAATCGTCGTTGGACGAGTTACGGAATGATCGGCGTAGTTGGGCTGCTTCCTGAGACTCTCTCGGGTTTGTTGAGTCCCAAGATAATAGTTTGCTGGAGGAACCCGACCCATGTGACCACCTTGTGCTTCACACTGTGCTTTCTCCACGAAGAACAACCATGCCGACGCGCCGCCTCGAAGGCAAAAAGACACCCCCCTGTCTAAAGCACCCGCAATCCACAGGCCCCTTTGCACAGCCCCCCCCCTTTCCCTCCGCATTCCACGAATCTCCCGAACTAGCGACCCGCCCCCAAGAGTAGTCGGCTGCACTCCCCCCCGTGCTTGATTCATTTGCGCCCACTATCCCTAGCTTGAGTTGTATGGGGTGTGAGAAAGGGTGGTCTTGTTGCTACCGGACCTCATCCCGGTCGTCCCTCTCCCTCGTCTACAAAAATAATCATGCTGCCCGTCTGGACATTCGTGTCCGCCTATCCGTCTGTCGTCTGTGCACTAGTCCCGACGGCCCAGCTCTCCTGCCCGTTTTCATGTCGCCCCATGGCATATGTGCTTCCTGGTTTCGCGACAGTCGTGGTACTGTCGCAATGGTCCACGCCGGGCGGGCTTGGCGTCATTGCCGTGCCCTCCAGATCCCAGGAGGCCGCCCCGTTACTGGCGGAGACGGCGGCACAACCTGTAGGGAGAAGCAGAATGGTTGAACAGCCATTGCTGAGGCCCAGACAGAAGTGCAGCTGAACATTGGTCACTCACAGACTAAGCGGAAGCAACAGCCATTGGGCAGCTCAAGTACGCGGCTGCAGCTAGCTTCAGGCGGCAGGTGCTGACGCGCAAGTCCGCATCGTATTCAAAGAAATACACTGGAAATGGAAACCGATTTATATATGGTAGGTCACAGTTGGAGACAATGAGACTACGCAATCAGATTCCGCTTGACCGGCCGCGGCCGCTGCAGACATGAGAACGTGGCATCCTTCATCGCCAGCGAGTCAGCAATCACTGGGAAGACTTCAACAAGCACTACCTTAACCACGAGATATTGTCAAAACTGTTGCGCGAAGCTGCATCGTTTTGCACTTTATTTTGCGCGTTTGTGCAAGCTCTCTTTTTGTCTACTTGCTTAAATTTGCCGAGCGATATAGTTGCACGACGGCCATGTGCTCAAAGCACATCACCAGAGAGGTCTGATGATGACGCTTCATGTCGTGGTTCGTGAGCACGTGGCCTCCGTGCGAAACCGTCTCGAACAAGTCATACGAAAAAATAAGCTGATTTGTAGGCCTCCAGCATACCATACGGAGGGGTTGCAAGAAATGGTGAACAGATCTGAGCAAGAAATCGGGCCGTTTCCGTGACACCGCGTTAAGCCGCACTGCGCAGGCTGAGTCGAGCAAGTGCACCCCCAGTTAAGGCGTGCCCAGAGCGGACAATAGAGTTCAGAGCGATTCCGGATCAGCCATTGGCCCAGAGCGCTGTGTCAGGAGCAAATATGGCATATAGTGAAACTTGTCACACTATTCCAGGGTTCGAGCGACGTGTCTGATGAGAAATGGAGCACAGCTGCCTGGGGCTGCTCTGGAGGGCCTCTTGCGTAGAAAATCGACATGGAGTCAGCACATTTCTTCTCAATGAAAAAGCGCACAGTGCCTCATCGCCACAGCAACGACGAAGTCACATAAGACAGCCCAAGGGGGAGCAGGTCCTCTAAGGCGGAAGGGGATCGGTGCACGGGAACAAGAGCAGCTCAGTTATTTCCCCGCATCCCAGAAGGTCTCTTTCATGGGTTGGTCGTCGTATCTTCCTCCTCGGCATGCGCGCAAGTCGCACACGGGGCGCCCAGGGGAACCTGAGCGAAGACATAGGAGCCTGGAAGATGTACAAAGGAATGCCCAGAGTACACAGGTCATGTGAAAGAACAGCCAGTGTATCTTCAATCGTCAAGCAAAATGGCAAGGGACATTTCCTCTGCAGCAGCGAGCAAGGCATCGTCGGCCTCTGCTTCGGCCTCCTCCGCTGCTGCTTCCTTGTCCTTTCGCTGACGATGGGCAGCTATCTTGTTCACAGCCCCTGCCACCATAGTAGTCGCCCACTTGTTCACATCGTCCTCGCGCTTCTCAAGACAGGCTGCCGACTCCCCAGGGCTGGTCCTGGCTGCTGTCTTGGCAATAGTCGTCCGCATGCCCGACTCCATCGTCGCTTTGCGAGCTCAAGCCGCCGCTACGGCCCGACGCTTGCCGAGGTTGAACGACGAGTCGCCCAAGCCGCATGCCACGGCCGATTTCTGCAGCAATCGCACACAGCGCTTCAGGAAGGTGGCTCCAACCAACGCCTTGTTGTTCTGGTTGTCATGCCCATGCCACGCCTCCAAGCCTTGCTCACTACAGAGGCCGATGGATCCATGCCTGTCCAGGAAGTCGGGCGCGTGACAGCAGAGGGTGTGGAACTTAAGGATGACACTGCACCACTCAAAGTCCGCAATGAGGCCGTCCACAAAGGCAGCTACTCGTCGACGGAAAGAGGCTCGCTCAGCCGGCGGGATGATCTCAGCCCGGTTCATCACAGGGATGATAGAGCCCCAGAAAGTGCACGCATCGCGATAGGCACGCGCGCGCGATACGGGAACAAACGTGTCCAGCGGGTCGCACGAGAGCTCCAGGTTGGCAGCAATCTTGTGGTACTGCTTCCTAGCGAACGATCCCCCGTGGTACGTGTGGCAGTATTGACCCCCAGGTAGGGGGCAACACGTGCCGTGCAAGGGGCGGCAGGCCACTAGCCTGACCCGTTCCTCCCCCTGCATTTGGGTCCATATTCCCTAAGATTTGGAATAGTTAGCTTAGTAGTAAATCCAACTTGGATTTGAGGGTTGTCTGCATTTATCGTCTTGAATTTTCGTGTGGCCCGGTGGGCAGGTGCTGGGGTGGGAGATTCTGAGTGGCGAGATTCTGAGGGGACCCTGGGGGGATAAGGGGAGGGACAGCGGGGCTTGGCCTTGCTTCCCCGTCCCGACCAAGAGACTGTTGGACCACACACCATCTTCTTGTTTGTCAGTGGGGGGATTGCCCAACAACAGGGATAGAGTGTGTGCGACTTGCACTTCTTCCGGTTCCCCCGACACGGGAGGCAGCCCTTGTACACCGCCCCAACTTGGGTGTCGCGTGTGCGAGAGGTTTTTGCCACATTTGGTGGAGCAGCAGGGGTCAGAGGTAACCTTTACCTCCGGGTGCACCCGGGTGTAGGGGGCCCTCTGTCTCAGAGGAACGGTGGACTTGGACCGTGTCATACGGATCGTTAGCCAACATGGCCGGTTCGGACCCCCCGTCGTCCGGGGAGTACACGGGTGACGCACGTACTTCAGTGCCTTCGAATACTGGTGAGACACAGGTAGGTGTACCTGGGGTCGCAGAGGGACTAGAGGTCCCTCAAGCCAGCAGGACTGGAAGTGCGGGCGGGCAACAGGCCACCCCGACTCAGTCGGGAGTTCACTCGGGTGACACTTCTGATGTGGGTGGGCCGAAGTCTGGCCACCGTGTGGTACACTCAACGGGAACGTCCCAAGGGGTGAGGACTGTCCCCGCGGGTTCCACTCGGGTTGGAGCCAACTTTGGCTCGGAGCCGTCGCCAACTAGGCTGTCGGAGGACGGCGGACCTCCGTTGGTCGGCGATGGGCTCGCGCCCATGCCCCCGGTTGAGACCCCTGAGGAACGTGGTTACCCCTCAGGTGGACTCCCGGAGGCGGACCGAGACTCAACTGGAGTCGAGAATCCACTCCTCGCGGAAACTGTCCGTCGGGAGGCGACCAATGTGTCGCGGCAGACTTTGCCGGACCTGGTGGTCACGATGACGAGTACTATTCTGAATCAGATTGTGGCGAGTTTGCCAGATGGCCTTAATGTCCAGACCGGATCGGGGCTTTCGAGCCCGCAGGCGCAGGGGGAATCCCTCCTCACGCCTATCTCGGGTCGCCCCGAACAGGGGGCGACCCCTGTGACTCCCAACGAGGGAGCCACACCCTTCTCGGTGGGGCGTACGCCCTTCACGGGAGAGTTCCCCTCGGAAACGCCGGCGGCTACACCAAGCTCGCCTCGGCAGACGACAGGCACTGCGGGTCAACTTACCCCATTTCCTCAGCGGCTTTTCCATCAACGTGAGGTGCCGCCCAAGATCCAGGTAGCCAACCCGGTCTACCAGAGGATCTTTGACTGCGAGACCTACGCTCTCAACAACAAGTCGGTGGCGTACGGTCCTATTCAGGCCCGAGCCATGGGCCGTGCCGAGAAGAATGCACTACACTTTTTTGGGCACAAAGCGGAGTGGGATGGAACTCCCCCCCTCCGTGTCTTTGAGTTCCTACGTCGTTTCACAAAAGCCTATGACGACAATGCCATAAGTGAAGGCATGGCTTTCTTCATGCTACAGGAGCTTACGAAGGGCGACCTCCGGACAGAACTTATGTCCGTCATGCCCAGCTCCTCAAGTGGGGGCGCTGGTGAGGTGACGTCCTATTTGGAGCTCGTCAACTGGTTGTTGAGAGCCATGGTGGATGAAGCAGCGTTGGCTTCTCAAGTCGAGGAGTTTACGCAGGCCCATCAGGAAGAGGCGGGGGACGAGTTGTCCTTTGCGGAGCGGGCTCGTAAGCTCAACAATCTTTGTGGGTTTCTTCATCCACAAGCTGTGGTGAAGAGTCGGTTTGTGGAGGGACTCCATTGGTCAGTCCGTATGGAGACACGGGAGCATAACACTGCCCGGGCGACCCTGGCCGAGTTGGCTAGGTTCGCCTACCGCAGAGGTGAGGCCTACCGCAAGTTGGGGAAGGAACAACGCCAGGAGCGTCAGGCCGAGTTGGCCAAGGAACGGGAGGAGGCGCGCCAGGCCAGAGAGTTGAGAGAGGCACGCCGAATCCGCAAGGAGAGGGCGGTAGCTGCCGTGGGAACTTCCCAGGGTACCTTTTCGGCTTCCTAAGTCGGGAAGACCCCTTCGGGAACTGACAATCGGTGTTGGAACTGCAACTCCGATGGACACTGGGCATATGATTGCCCCATGTTGAGTAAACGCATCCAACAACTTGTTAAGAATGCGAGTAAGAAGTCCGCTACGAACGAAGTACGTTCACGCCGCGAGGGTGGGTCTCGACCGGTGGTGGCGGTCGCCACACCCTCGGCGGAGGGGGCGGACACGTCGTCCTCGGACTCGTCGTCTTCCCCTTCGTCCTCGGATTCAGACGCCAAGTCGGCGGGAAACGAATGACCGTTGGAGCTGTCCGTCCTAAGCTCACAACGGCAGCCTCGGCCAAGTGGGTCAAGAGGACGAACCAACCGTGCCGGATACTGCGGCGACCTAAGGGAGTCCGCCCACCTCGGGTAGGACTCCCCAAGAACGTAAACCCACGTCGGGTCATCGCGGTGCTGACGGGTGAGAACTTCCAAGTGGCTGGACGGGTGCAACTTGCCCCCGGCCGCGCCTGTTGTGCCCGTATCGTACTTGATACCGGGTCAGGAGCCTCCTTGATACGCAAGTCGCTATTACCGAAGGAGGTGAAGCTCCAACGCTGGAGGTGTAAAGCTGACCATCTGATCGATATCAATGGTGGGGTACTTCCCATCGTTGGTGCCGTGACCCTACCAAATAGGTTGGGGACCCATGAGGTCAATGTGACCTATGGAGTAGTTGAGAATATATCGGTACCCCTGCTTCTGGGTACCCCCTATGTTGTTACACAAGTGCCTTTGATTTGTGGCCCTGAGTATTGGGTCAGGTTGATGAATGGGGAAACCATCCCCATCCTTGGTAAGGGAAAGTCTGTGGCTCCTGTGACAGTCTCACAGTCGAAGCCTGTTTGTTCTGTGAGGGAAGGGTTTACTGCTACCCTGCGTTTAGCCCGTAAAGTCACGTTGCCCCCCAACTCGGTGGCGCACGTTGACGTTGTAACTGATTATACGGGGAACGGGTTGGTGCACCCCCACCCGCGTCCTGCTCGCAAGCACCAAGTGCATGTTGCCCTTGGCACGATGGACTCCAAAGCCGGAGTCCCGTGGAGGATCCAGGTGATGAACCTGAGCTCGTCGCCCAAGTACTTCAAGTCGGGAGCCAAGTTCGGCTATATCGACCAACACGAGGGACCGGTAGTAGCGGTCACCCTCAACGCGGGCGCGAGTAGCGACCCGAAGTCCGGAAAGGAGAAGCATCAAGCCAAGTCGGCCGCCTCTCCTCGGCCCCATGTGAACATGGAGAATGATCCACCCAGGTTGAGGGTTCAAGTTGAACGCCTCTTGGACCATTATCACAAGTTGTGGGATGGTCCATTGGGACTCATGAGAGCCACCCAACACCGGATCGAGTTGAAACCCGGTGCACCCCCTATACGCCAACAACCGTATAGGGGAGGACCCCGTTCAAGGGCCCTCGTTAAGGAGCAAGTCGCTCGCATGGAGGCCCTCGATGTGATCGAGGCCAGCAACGCCGAGTGCGCGAGTCCGGTGTTTATTGTCCCCAAAGTGGATGGGACCCCCCGGTTCTGTATCGACTACCGTAAGCTCAACGAGAGCACGGTGAAGGACATTTATCCCCTACCTAGGATGGGCGACTGTCTGGACTCTCTGGGGGAGGCGAACGTGTTCTCTACCCTGGACTGTAACGCGGGGTACTGGCAAATTCCCATTGCCCCGGAGGACAGGCACAAAACTACCTTTACCTGTCACTGTGGTACCTACCAGTGCAAGCGACTACCGTTTGGACTGTGTAACGCGCCGGCAACTTTCCAGCGCGCTATGGACATGATTCTGGCCGGAGTGCGGTGGGAGATCTGTCTCGTGTACCTAGACGATATCATTGTGTTCTCCCGGAGTCCGGAGGAGCACATTGGCCATCTTGGCCAGGTGTTCAAGCTACTTGCTGACGCCGGTGTGTCACTGAAGGCGAGTAAGTGCCACCTCTTCACTCAAGAGGTGGAATACTTGGGACATGTTGTCCGTCCGGGGCGTCTCAGTGTCAACGAGAAGAACTTGAGGGCCATCCGTAAGGCTCAGTACCCGCGGACCGAGACCCAGATGAGGAGCTTCCTCGGGATGTGCAACGTGTACCGACTGTGGCAAAAACCACTCGCACACACAGTACCCAAGTTGGGGCGGTGTGCGAGGGCTGCCTCCCGTGTCGGGGGAACCGGAAGAAGTGCAAGTCGCACACACTCTATCCCTGTTGTGGGGCAATCCCCCCACGGACAAACAAGAAGATGGTGTGTGGTCCAACAGTTTCTTGGTCGGGACGGGGACGCAGGGCCAAGCCCCGCTGTCCCTCCCCTTATCCCCCCAGGGTCCACTCAGAATCTCGCCACTCAGAATCTCCCACCCCAGCACCTGCCCACCGGGCCACACGAAAATTCAAGACGATAAATGCAGAAAACCCTCAAATCCAAGTTGGATTTACTACTAAGCTAACTATCCCGAACTTAGGGAATATGGACCCAAATGCAGGGGGAGGAACGGATCAGGCTAGTGGCCTGCCGCCCCTTGCATGGCACGTGTTGCCCCCTACCTGGGGGTCAATACTGCCACACTCCCCTCTCCTCAGTTCCGACCGACCCGGTCGGCCCTGTGAGGGGGTGCGTAAACGCACGTCTCGGCGTTGGGGGGGACGCGACTTGCTGTCCCCCCTTGAGTACGTAACGCGGATGTGGAGGCGGTCACGTTGGCCGCCCCTCTCCTCAAGCTTGCCCACTTGGCAGCTTGCTCTCCTCGGTTCACACCTCACCACCACCACCACTTCTCCTTCACCTTACACGGGGCCACCCCACGCTGGGGAGGCCACCCGTTTACCCACGATCCGAGTCCCCCTCAACTCGAGGCGGGTCTCGTGCCGCGATAGCCAGGACGTCTCTCCCCAACTTGGGGAGAGCGATGGCGACTCCGGGAGTGGAGACGGACTCTCTCGATGAGCGTATGGAGGACACCTCCTACGGTGCAGCGCCTGCCGGGACTTCCGGCGGGGGCTCCGCGATCGCTCCGGGGGGTGGGGCTCCCGCGTCACCCGGCTTTGGGTTGACGGCAGGATCTCCCCCGGAGGCGGGACAAGTTGTCCCGCGTGAGGCCTTGGGGCGGTGGTTTTACCCCGCTTGGCCTCTGTATGAGGAGGGGTTGACTGTTCTTCGCTGTGGCCGACTCGGCGCAGCGATGGGTCGGGTATGGGACCGCCTACGGGAGAAGTATCCCCGTAGGGTCGGGTTCCCTGCCGGCTTCAGGACGGACCAGTTTGCCTTCCTGGACGACGAGGAGGTCGAGGACGTGCAGCGGGCCAAGGCCATGGTGGACCGCGGGGGAACTATCCCGGGTCCCGGCGACTTGCCGACCTTCACTTGGGACGCGGTGGCAACTCGCCCCCCGTACCTTCACGAGGCCGATCCGCACACTCATCACTTTGATGTGCGGATGGAGAAGGACTTCCGGCGAGGTCCCTACTTGGTGACCTCGGCTCAACTTGAGTTTCCTCAGCAGTCTGCTGCCAGTAAGGAGCAATACTACCCGAAGAAGCCCGAGTGGTGGCCTCAAGTTGAGGTCCCCTACGGGTTCCCGGCATTGTTGCCACGGTTGCTTGACCACTTCGGCTCCGTCATGTTGACGGCTGGCCCTGATCATCTGGTGTGGGCCATGTTGGCCACCCAGTGGCTCCTCGAGGTCATGTCGACCTGGGTGTCATGTGTTCAGCGGCGGGGGATGCTCTGGCATCTCCCCCTCCGGCTCATCCAGGGTTTGGAACAGCTCACCCCTCAGCTAGTTGCTGAGGGGTGCTCGTCAGGACAACTCACTCTACTTGAGGAGATGCTCCGCCTCCACAAGTTTATCGAGTGGGAGGGCATTGAGCACAAGTTGCGCCGCCCCACTCGGGGGCCCAAGGACGATGGCGCACTTCGCCAGTTCGTGTGGGTCGCTCGTGAACTTCACGACGGCCGTGTGGTCCTACGAGAGGGGTTGGGCATCGGGGACTACCCGTATGCCCCGGGGGTGGATCGTCACACTGCGCCACCCCCGGACAAGCCCATAGTTATGGCTGTGCCCTCATATGATGACCATATGACTCAACCTACTGCGGGGGCCCCAAGTCGGGGTCGCAGTTACACCCGGGTACCGCCACCTCGGCGTGCCCCTCCGCTTCCTCCTGTTCCTTTCCAGCCTCACGGGAACATCCCGATCAGCGTGGCCGTGGAGTCATCCACACCGGTGTCTCCCAACTTGGGGGCCACCCTCCTGACGGTATACCCCAAGTTGGTGTTACCGCCCACGCCTCTAACCTCAGAGATGATGATCACCACGTTGGTGCGCACCATTTCCTGGTTGGCCGCGTCGACCGCAACCCTCCAAAGTTCCGAGACTCCTCAACTTGAGGAGCGCGTTCGTACTGCAGTGGCGACCGCGAGTTGCGAGTCGGTGGCGGAGTTTATGACGGCCGAGTTGGCTCGCATTGGGGCTATTATGCCCCAGCCAACCCCACTTGGGCGTGGCAAGCGTCGTGCGAGCCGGGCATACTCGCCTCCTCGCCGTCGTCGCCGTCACTCGCGGCGCTCTCCCTCCGTGTCGGAAGACGAGTTGTCTTACTCCGTCTCGGAGTCCTCTACCCCATCGGAGACGGAGTCTGTCCAGCGTCTGCGTCGCAAACTTGCGCGCAAGACCAGGCAGAAGAGTAGCCACGGTCGGCGCCACTTGCGCGACCGTGAGGGGCGCGACGGTTCCGACTTGGAGCCGCCGCCCCTTCCAACGAGTGGAGACCGTTATCGGCGTGGGTCTCGCCGCTCGCCTCCACGTGAGGGCGAGGGCCGTGGAGTGGGAGAGTCTAGCATGCGTGCCTAGTTGGCAGCTGCCTTTGTTGTGAGAGTGTTAGGGTTAGGGCTGTAGTTTAAAGCCACTCTGCGTACCACTTCGACTTGAAGCACTCTCTTGGCACTGTTGCTCGGCCTTCCCTCACGTTGAGGGAGGGCTGTTAGGGTCTATCTCGTTCCGGGCACAGTACGCCCGGACCTTCTCAGCAGGAAGGTCCTCCACATACTCCCACGTATCATCCTTGGCTTTGTAGCCAAACCAACGCACCCTCAACATGAGGCGGTCAGTATCCTCATCCCAGCCGTGGTCGATGAACTTGTCGAACACGTACTCCTGCGGGCCCTGTTTGGCTGCAGGCAGCGAGGGCAGGCGCCACGTTTTCAAAGCACGCGCCCAAGCTGGGTCGCCTGCAGGCGGTGGTGCAACTTTGACCACGTCCTGTCCGTTCACTGTGCGGACCCCATCGTCACTTTCGATGGTGAAGCGCCGCCCATCAGTACGAAGGACCTGGTACGGCCCCTTCGTCTGGAACACCAACTTACCCCCAGTTGGGGTGTGTGAGTGGACCAATACCCAGTCACCCTGCTCGGGGACATGCTTGGCGTTGCGCACCTTTTTGTCAAAGGTACGCTTGTAGCGCTTTTGTGCTTTGTCCATCTCAGCCCTGACTTTAGGGATGAGGTTTTCAAGCCTAGCAGCGAACTCCGCCTTACTCTCAGTAGGAGTGGGCGTACTGCCACCATCCTCCCTAGTTGGGAGCGGCCGTCGCACGGCAATAGACCGCACGCGACGGGGGGTCACAAAAGCGAGGGGTACTTCCCCGGTAGATGAGTGAACCTGCGAATTGTAGGCAGTGGTCAGAATAGAAATGTATTGGTCCCACGTCTTCACGTGCTCACTCACATAATGGCGCAGCTGCCTAACAATAGTTTTGTTGAAGCGCTCCACCTGCCCATTAGTTTGTGGGTGGTAGGGGGTGGCATAGTTTGCCTTAACCCCCAACATATCCAGCACTCCTTGAAACAGTACAGACGCAAATTGCGGTCCATTGTCCGATAGTGTACTATCCGGAATGCCATACGCGGCAACCCAGTGATCTAGGAAGGCTGACACGACCGACATGGCCGTGATCTCTGCCAGTGGGATCGCTCGCGTAAGTTTCGTGAAGCGGTCACAGATGACCAGGAGGTACTGGTTGCCCTCCTCGGTCACTGGCAGTGGCCCAAGGATGTCCATCGCCAACGCGGCGAAGGGCTCCTTGGCCGGGAACAATAGCATAGCCGTAGTAGGCCGCCGTTCCATCAGACGGTTCTGTGCACAACTTGTGCAGGCAGCCACCCAACTGTAGATGTCCACCACCATGGACGGCCAGTAGTACCTGGTCCTCAGGGTCTGGTACAGTTTACTAGACCCCAGGTGTCCACCCGTGGGAGCGTTATGCTCCCTCTCAAGGATACTGTCCTTGAGGGATGCGGGGACGACAAGTTGTTCGGTCCCCTGGAATACCCCCCTCCTCATGAGGAGGCCATCGTCTCCCAGGGAGAACCGCGTCTCCGCCACTGTATCCAGGGTATCCCTCTGCGACTTGCGGAAGGGATCCTCGGCCTGGGCCTTCACTACTTCGTCCAGGGACAGGGGCAAGTACTTCTTGTTCCCTGGCGCCTCGGGATTCAACGCCTGACCCGAGCGCGTGACTACCCCCACGATGGGGATGTCCTCATCGACTGGGGTGGTGTCCAGTCCCTCGGTAGGTACCCGAGAGAGGCCGTCGGCAAGGGCATGTTGCCTGCCAGGTCGGTACTCAATATCAAAGTTGAAGGGTGCAAGTCGCACCCTCCACCGGTTGAGACGAGTGTTCGTACAGTCCGTCTTGAAGATGAACTGCAACGCGCGGTGGTCACAGCGGATGAGGAACTTCTCACCCTCTAGGTAGTGACGAAGTGACGTCACCGCCCATACCACTGCGAGTCCTTCCAACTCGGTGACTCCGTAGTTCTTCTCGGCCGAGTTTAGCCCCTTGCTGAAGTATCCCACCGGCAAGTACTCCTTGTCCGGCTGTTGCTGAAGCAACACACAACCAAGTTGGTCGTAGCTAGCGTCCACATCCAGGATGTAGTGGCCTCCCAACCTGGGAATAGCCAGGATAGGGGGCTTCAGCAGAAGGTCCCGAAGAGTCTCAAAGGATTCCTGCTCCACCCGACTTGGGGGAGGCAGGTTCTTCGGTAGCGTTGAGCTCACTAACTCATTCAACGGCTTCGCCACTTTGGCGAAGCCTTAGTGAAACGTCGGTACACGTTACACATCCCGAGGAAGCTCCTCATCTGGGTCTGGGTCCGGGGGTACTGAGCCTTGCGGATGGCCCTCAAGTTTTTCTCGTTGACACTGAGACGCCCCGGACGGACAACATGTCCCAAGTACTCCACCTCTTGAGTGAAGAGGTGGCACTTACTCGCCTTCAGTGACACTCCGGCGTCAGCAAGTAGCTTGAACACCTGGCCAAGATGGCCAATGTGTTCCTCCGGACTTCGGGAGAACACAATGATATCGTCTAGGTACACGAGACAGATCTGCCACCGTACTCCGGCCAGAATCATGTCCATAGCGCGCTGGAAAGTTGCCGGCCGCGTTACACAGGCCAAACGGTAGGCGCTTTGCA
>CM020618.1:38261338-38410959 GCA_009829735.1 Pyropia yezoensis
TGCATCCGCCGGATCCGCCGCCGCTGCTGCCCACGCCGGTTGCGGTTGCGGTCGTGGCGGCCTACCATGGCAGGGGGGGGGGAGGCGCGACGTCCAGGCGGCGGTGTCGGAGGCGGCGTGGCGGAGGCGGCGTGGCGGAGGCGGCGTGGCGGAGGCGGCCGCGGCAGCCGGTTCGGCGGCGGCAGCGGCGGCGGCGGTAACGGACGCAGTGGCGGCGGCTGTGGCGAGGGTGTTGGACGCAGTGGCCGTGGCGGCGGTGGCGACGGCAGCTGGGCTGCGGTGGCGACGGTTGCGGTGGTGGTCGGGGCGGCGCCGCTGCCCAGGTTGGTAAACGGCGCCCCCGTGTCGACGGCGGCAAAAGGCACCACACCGGCCGGGGGGGGGGGGGGGGGGGGGGTCAGGGAGGCGGTCGGGGCCGGGCGGCGGCGGCCTTTCCGGCTGGGCCACCTGCATCGCCCACGTCTGTCCCCCCACTGACGGCAGCGGACCGCCGGGGGGGTGGGGCGCGGCGGCGGCGTGCCGGGGGGGGGGGGGCGGGCGGCGGCGGCCTTTCCGGCTGGCGCACCGACCGGCGAGAAAGGGAGCGGGGCGACGCGCTCGAGAGGCTGGGATTGCGACAAGGTATGGCCGACGGCCGCCCCGCTGCCCACCGCCATCCTTTGTGGTGGCGGTGCCACTAGCGGCGGCGGCGACGGCCGCGCTCTTGCCCTTCGCACCTCCCTTTGCTCTCCGCTCGCTTGTGCCCCGCCCCGCCCTCCTCTTTCTCCCCCA
The DNA here is from genome assembly GCA_009829735.1 of Pyropia yezoensis. Taxonomy (NCBI): domain Eukaryota; phylum Rhodophyta; class Bangiophyceae; order Bangiales; family Bangiaceae; genus Pyropia; species Pyropia yezoensis. Next base: position 38,262,110 of record CM020618.1, read on the forward strand.
CCTTCCCCGCCCCCCCCCCCCCCCCCCCCCCCACTTTGCTCCCCCCCCCCCCCCCCGCTCGCCAACCTTGCCGCAACTGCCGCTGGGGGGGCAGGCCGACGACGCTGGTGTGAAGGCGCCCGCGGGGAGGGGGTGCGGCCAGAGGAGCACGGCGGGGCGCCGCGGTGGCGCGCACCGACCGGCGAGGATGGGAGCGGGGCGACGCGCTCGAGCGGCTGGGATGGCGGCAAGGTATGGCCGACGGCCGCCTCGCTGCCCACCGCCATCCTTTGTTGTGGCGGTGCCACTAGCGGCGGCGGCGACGGCCGCGCTCCGCCAACCGCCACCGCCGCATCCCCCCCCCCCCCCGCCCCCTCCACACCCCGGCGCCGCCGCCGCCCCCCCCACCCCCCTGCCGCCTTCTCCACGCCCCGGCGACCGCGCCGGCGGCGGCGGCACTGGCGGCAACGGCGACGGCCACTCTCCGCCAACCGCCGCCGCCGCCTCCCCCCCGCCCCCCCCGCCCCCTCCACCCCCCGGCAGCCGCGCCGGCTGCGGAGCCGGTCCGTCACCCCCGCCGACGCGGTGGCGGCGGTGGCGGCGGTGGCGACGGAGGCGCGTGGCGGTGGCAGCACGCCATCGCTGCGCGCCGCACTGGCGGCAGCGGCGACGGCCGCGATCGGCGGGGGCGGCACTGGCGGCGGCGGTGGCATTGGCGGCGGCGGCGACGGCCGCGCCCGGCGGCGGCGGCACTGGCGGCGGCGGTGGCATTGGCGGCAATGGCGACGGCCGCGCCCGGCGGCGACGGCACTGGCCGCGGTGGCGACGGCCGCGCCCGGCGGCGGCGGCATTGGCGGCGGCGGCGACGTCCGGGCCCTGCGGCGGCGGCACTGGCGGCAGCGGCACTGGCGGCGGCGGCGGCGGCTCGGCTCCACCAAACGCGACCGCCGCCTCCCCCCCCCACCCCGCCCCTCCCACCCCCTGGCGGCCGCGCCGGCGGCGGCGACATTGGCGGCGGCGGCGACGGCCGCGCCCGGTGGCGGCGGCACTGGCGGCGGCCGCGACGGCAGCGTTTGGTGGCAGCCGCACTGGCGGCGGCCGCGACGGCCGCGCTTCGCCAAACGCCACGCAAACGCGGCCGCGCTTCGCCAATGGCTATCTCCGCCCCCCCCCTACCCGCCCCCTCCACCCCTCGGGGGCCGCGCCGGCGCTGCGGAGCCGGTCCGTCACCCCAGCCGACGCGGTGGCGGCGGTTGCGGCGGCGGCGAGGGAGGCGCGTGGCGGTGACAGCCCGCCACCGCTGCGCGCAGCCGCCACGCCGTCAGAGTCAGAGGGGGGGAGCGAGGCGGACGCGCGCAGCAGCGGTGACGATCCGCCGAGGGACACGGACACAGACGTCCGACGGCGGCGGCCATGGCGGTCATTGCCGCACGTACTGACACGTCGTCTGCGCTCTTCTTTTTCTGTTCCATGTGTTTGTTTATGATCGGTCGGCTGACGGTTTTCTGCGCACGCTAATCAAGAAACCTCTGTGAGGCTTGCGCATGCTTGGTCATTTAATGACGGGGGCGCAGCGCAGGTGGACCACGGCTGTCCTGGGCTGAGATGGCATCCAGATGAGCGATAAATGCGGTCTGATTTGAATTACCTTGGCCGATACGCGCCCGTCACTCGCCCCCGCCCGTCTCGCCCGGAGCCCCAGCACCGCGGGCCAGCAATGGCCACGGCAGCGTGTCCCGACACGACAGTGACCCGTGTCTGAGACGCCGTGTCTGTCCGGCCGACACGGGCACAACACACAGCTGGCTAATGCTCGTTAGGCGTACGAGTGGCCCGCCTGGATGACGACTCTAGTCGATCTGCGTAACATTGACGCAAGCAACAACAAGTGGCGGTAAGTTCGTTCAAGTCAAGGTAACCGGAAGATGGCTGAACAAGATTTGGCGAGCCATTGAGGCTTGATTTAAGTAGTAAAACAATGAGTATAATTCAAACAAATTATATTTCCCGTCGCCTCGGCCGGTTAAACCGATGACATGTGTTCGTATTAATTCTGTACATCTGGACCAGCATCTTACTGCATCTGCTGGAAATGCATGTAGAGCTCAAAAAAATGGCAAGGTCTGCGAGATGAAGCCTAGGTCATGTCAGATGCGGCTGAGATGGGGTGGGCACGGAGGCCGACGATGGTGGGGTGCTTGCGCACAACCAGGCTTGCCTGCGCCGCTTAGCGCCTCAAGCACGTCCTGCTCCTTTCGTCAGCTGCGACTTCACTCGGCTGGACAAGAACCGCGGGGCGGCACTACCCTTGAAGCGGACAACGGTGGTGACGGCTGCGTCCTGCCGGGCGGCTTTGATGGATTGTGTTGCGCCACGAGTGGTCGAGCATTGCCTGCAGGCTCGGGTGATGTATACATCCAACGCCAAGGCAAAGCTGGGTTTGTGCCACGGGAGCATCGGGTGGATCACCGACTACATGGCCGATGGCACTCCGATTGTGCGCTTCCCACACACGCCTCTGCCTCACGACGTCGCTGTGAAGTCCATGGGCGTGCGCGACGCTGGAGCTACCTGGATTGAAGTAGAGTGCCCGGCGGTCGAGTTTGAGGCTCGCGTGCACTCGTCGCCAGGTATGGTGGCCGTTCGCAAGCAAGTGCCGTTTGTCCTTGGATGGGCCATCACCGTCCACAGGTCGCAGAGCTTGACGCTGTCGGAGGCCGTCCTGGACCTGGCGCACGCGTTTGAGGCGGGCATAGATCACGCCGCTTTGAGCCGGGTTAGCAACAAGGCGAACCTGTACATCAAGTCGTTCTCCCCTGGCCGCCTCTTCGCTCATGAGGGGACGGTGGCCAAGTATATGCAGACGTGGTCGCGTTTGTAGCGGCAGTTCTTCGCGGGGTGCTCTTTTTATTACTGTGGGATAACGCGGAAAAGAAGCTAAAAAATATTGATGATTTTCCTACATACGAACAGCGATGGTCAGGTGTGCGGGGCGGGCGGATGACGAGCTGCCATCAGAGCGTTCAACGATGTCTTGGCCGCACGCATGGCATCCATCACCTCCGTACGAGATCTCTCTCTGTCCTCTCTCTGGCGGGCAAGATCTGGAAGAGATTGGGGCTGACCCGCCCCCACTGCACTTGATCGAGGGCCACCTGCTGGCAGAGAGTACGACAATGACGACGATGTGGATCCTTCCAAGAGGCCCAGGCGTTAGAATAGAAAAAAGATAGAACACCACAGGAGGACCACACTCAAACCGTACACAGGAATCGACAAGAGACAACCAGACATCATCCAATACCTACCTGTGATAGTCTCTGTCTGCTCAGAGGCAGGCACCACTGCCAAAGAAGACAAAGGGCTTGCTGCAACAGAGCCACCGCTGCGCTGGCGTTTGGGTGCCAGAGGCGCACGGGCTTCAGGACGCGGTCGCTTGGGAGGTGGTAGGACACCGCGCACCAGAAGCGAAGACGGCACTGCAGCAGCGGTCGGCGTCGAGGGGGGCACTACAGCAACGGTCGGCGTCGAGGGGGGCACTGCAGTAGCGGTCGGCGTCGAGGGGGGCGCAAGCGGCGGCGAAACGGTCAGGCTGGAGGTCGCCAGAGCACCTGCGCCCGCGCCAACCAGTGTTGGACTTGAACCCCGTAGCGATGAGTGGGGTGGTAGCAGTTGACCTTGAACCAGCGCAGGTCCTGGCGGTGATGCCTTGCGTACACTCGCCGCCAGTGGGACATTCCGCGACTGCTGGCGCCTCCGTCGGCTCTCTCTAGCCGCGTCTGCCGCCAATCGCTCGCCTGCATCGGCTACCTCGCGGTACGTCGCTTGGCTGGGTCCGTCGTCAGCGGTGATAAACGCCCCGCTACCGGGATCACCGGATGCAGGAACTGGGTCACTCGCCTTCGGCAGCACACCGCGAGGAGGGGGGGGCTGGGGCGGGGGGGGCTCACGTTGGTGCGCTGGTCGAGGTGAACATGTGGAGGTTGGGCCCACACCAGCCGTCAGCCCGTCTGAAAAAAAGCTCTGACACCTCGCCGCCGAAAGTGGTGTGGCCTTCACTTTCTGCTCGCCGACACCACTGGCCACTAGCTGCGTCAAAGCGGCCAGGAACTGGTCCTCCTTAGATGCAACGAGCAGCAGAGCGCCGGCCACCACAACGAACCGGAGATTGTCCTTGACGGACAAGCGCTCGACGGCAACAGTCGCAGGCAACTCAGTCTTGGCGAAGTAGCGCGTTGACCGGAGCGTCAAGGCACGCAGAGCTTCGTGCACGCCAGTAATGTCAACGGCGTAACACCAACGGGAGCTCGACGCCGCCCTGCTGGGATTGCGCACGAATCCTGCCGTACCACGGACAGGACGGCAGACTGTGCCACTCGGAGCGTGCCACACTGGCCACCACTTAGAGAAAGCGAGCGCTATGGCCTCCCAGCACTTGTTCTCGGGCGGTTCTACTTGGGAGGCCGACGGTTGTTCAGCTCTGATGGCGCGCTCCCGTCCAAACAGCACCAAGGTGTTAAACAGCAGCGTCTTGGCTGCCCCGACTGCGTCCTTCCGCGTCGCCAAAGTTGCAAGCACAGCCCTAACAGCGGCGATCGCTGCCGGTGTGGGCAACAGCAGCGGCTGCGTTTCCATGATGACCTCATGCCGTTGGGTCGCTTGCGATGAAGACCACTGCGGTACGAGCTCTGCTTCCGTCGGGTGAGCAGTTGAAGCGCCGGGCACTGTCTTGTTGGATTCGTGCAGACCGGGATGGACGCCATCGAGCAGGACTCCCGCAAGCGGCGCACGCCGAGTCAATCCAGTGCCAGCCACATCATCGGCTCTTTCGCTGCAGACGACTTGACAAGCTCCGTCCCTGGAGCGTCCCCGACGGCATCCGGTCCTTCTTGAGAGGCCGCTCCACCTTGGGCGTGGCCAGCACTCACAATGAACGGCGCCGTTGTCTTCACCATCCGCTCCATATCCTTGAGCAACCGTGCATTTGCAACGGCCATGCTGTCCATCTCCAGATGACGGTAGGCAAACGCCATGCCTATGTTGATCAGGCGTTGGGCATGGGGGTCATCATCGTGGAAAAACCCCAAACGGTCATGGACACGAATCCAAAGGTGCTCGGCCGAGCCAGAGGGGTTGGTGGGGGAGCGCAGTCGACAGCAACCGTGCATTTGCAACGGCCATGCTGTCCATCTCCAGATGACGGTAGGCAAACGCCATGCCTATGTTGATCAGGCGTTGGGCATGGGGGTCATCATCGTGGAAAAACCCCAAACGGTCATGGACACGAATCCAAAGGTGCTCGGCCGAGCCAGAGGGGTTGGTGGGGGAGCGCAGTCGACTGACAGCCCCATGCACAGCAGCAGAGTAGCCGACGAGGTGATTGTCAAGGCGTGAGGCAGCAAGGCGAAAATCGCGAAGCAATCCTGCCAAGAACGCCACCTTCTTGGCGTCCCCCATACCCAGGTCTCGGAAGAACTGGATGTACTCTCGGATGTCCGCTGCCGCACTCCTCCTGTCGTTCTCCGCGCCAGCATCGTCAGACGCACCCTCCGGCTGCCGAGGGTCGTCATCGCCGCCGCCACCGCCACTTCTGCTGGAGCCGTCGCCGTCCGCATCGCCGCCTGCACTCAAGCCCGCATCCCCGCCAGCATCCCCGCCCGCATCCCCGCCCGCATCCCCGCCCGCATACCCGCCCGCATCCCCGCCCGTTGCGCCACGGCCACCGCTCAATGAGCCACCTCCACTTTCGTCCTGAGCCGGACCACCGACGCCGATGGCGTTGGCCCCGCCAGTAACGGCGGCGGCCTCATCTGAGCCCACCGCGGGACGACCGCCGATGCTACCACCGCCAACGTCTGCGCCACGGCCATTCCCAGTTGAGGCTGGCTGACCCACAGTGTCGCCCTTGACCGGCCGGCCTTCAGTGATAGCGGCACGCTTACCGGCAGTGACACCGGCGACGGCGTCGCCACCGGCGGCAGTTGATCCAGCATCAGCGGCCGCGCCAACGGCAACGGAGGCGTCACCACAACCGCGACCCTGGCTGGAGCCACTTGCCGCAGTCTCCTTCAGCGGTCCTCCGGGATCGACACCGTCTATGGCCACGCCAGCGCCACCGTGTCTCCGACCAACGGCCGGGTGACCACCAGGTGCGTCCCCTCCACGCCCACGATTTGCAGGCCAACCCGCGAGAACGGCGCCACGACGATCCACACTGTCACCAGATACCGCAAGCCCGACCTCAGTGACTGCGTCAACAGCTCCCCCGCCTCGTTCAGCAACGGGAGTCTCGTCAACGGCGCCACGTCCAACCTCAGCAGCAGCGATGACACCACCCACTGCGCCTTCCGCACCCGCGCCGGCCGCAAGCAGAGTGGTGCCTCCAGTGTCACCACCGGCAGTCGGAACGGCAACGTGCGCAGAAGAAAGCGAGACCGGATCATCAACCGCATAAGCATTGCCCATCACATGCCCACCACCTGCTGCGGACCCGAGTTGACCGTCAACAAGAACCGCCCGAGCCGCCTCAACGCCAACGTCGAGGAACCCCCCATCAGGAAACACAAAACCGTCGCTCATGGCAACAGGAAGGCTCGCTCATCCGCACCACGCACAGCAAAGGTACGCATATAACACGCACAACAGCCACGAGCACGTACACGTACGACCAGGTGCCCGCGGTCATCATCCCGCGCGCCATTCGAGGTGGACCGCAGAGGCGAGGGGCTCACAAACCGTCTTGGGGGGGCGTCATGCTTGATGACAATGGGGCACTGCCGGGGCAGAGTGCCGCCCTACGCGAGGCAATCGCGTGAGGAGTGGTCCATGTCATAGCCGGATGACTCGATTGTGACACCCGCGGAGATGTCGTCAAGCATCCGGCAGCTGCGTCCCTGACTGAAGCGCAGTGCGGCACGCGGACCACGGCCGGCCACGTGCCCCCCCCCCGCGCGCAGCGCGGCGCGCCCCCCCCCCCCGCGCGAAGCGCGGGCGCGCCCTCCCCCCCCCCCTCGCGAGATTTGGTTTCACTGTCAGCATTCACGAGCGATTCAGTGAAAGCAGATCTGCCCGATTCCTAACTCGGGCGTGCCGGAGCGCGTCGCCCCTCCTTCCTCCCCCCCCCTCCCCCCCCCCCCCCCCGCTGTGGGTGGAGGTGGGGAACGTCATGCCCACCCCCCTCGCACCCTCCCTTCCCCCCCTGCCGCCAGCGGGGGCCTCTTCGCCGACAACTGGGGCTCCCTCCCTCGGCACCCTCCCCCCTCACCTCTTGCGCCGTGTCGCCGACGCCCTCCTCCGCTCCCACTGCCGGCGCCCCAGCGCCTCCCCCCCCCCACAGCGACCCCGTCACCCCTGCTGGGGCGGGGGTCCCCGCAGGGGGGACCCCTTCGGCGCATCTTTGGGCGCCGGGTGGCTCGTGGGTGTGGCAGAGGCGGAGCAGCTGGTGACGCCCGCCGCCTGGGCGGCGGCGGTGGGCACCTATGGCCTCACCTGCCGGACCGCCCTTGCCGCCCTCCGCGGGGCAGTGGTGGGGCTGTCCCTCCCCGTCCCCCGGGCGCTGTGCATGCCCTGCGGGCTCTCCCCCCCCTCTGCTGTTGACATTGACGGGGCGGCGGCGGCGCTGGGCGGGTGGGTGGCCCCCTTTCTCCGCCACTGCCCGGGGGTGGTAGCGCTGGAGCTTTGGCCCCGGGCGGCTGGGGAGATGGGCTACCACCCGGAGGCTGCGGCGGATATGGACGCGGCCGTGGTTGCGGCGGTGGAGGGGAGCGCCGTCCGGCTGCGGGCGGTGGCCAAGTGGGCCCTTGGCCTGTCGGCTGAGATGGAGGCTGCCCTCGGCACCGCCCCCCTAACCAGCTTCACCGTGTCTGACAGCGCCTGTGACGAGATGAGAGAGGCGGAGGATGGGGATGACGACGGCGACTACCACCCAGTCCGCAACCTCCTTCGCTTCCACGCTTCCTCCCTCCGGTATGTACATGTGTCTTGGTTGGGCACCCCCCTGTTTCAATGGATTGCCTCCTTCCCCCCCGGCACCTCCCTCCCACACATGCGGACGCTGCGCGTGACGGCAGCCTTTGGAGAGTCCCGCCCGGGTGACTCCCCCGCGGGGTTGCTAGCACGGACTTTCCCCCACCTGGCGGTGCTCGACCTCTCGACAGACTTGTTGGTAGACACTCTGATGGTGGAGCATTGTGGGTTGACCGGCGACGACCTCGATGAGGTCATTGCCTTGGAGGGGCTTGAAGCCCTCCACCTGGGATCCAACCACGCGCTTGGGCCCGTTGGTCTGCGGCTGCTGCTTGAGGAGCGGGGGGATACCTTGCGGGAGCTGCACCTGGGGGACCCCGCCGGGTTTGCGGCCTCTCCCCATGTGGATGTGGCGGCGGCCTTGGCAACGGCGCCGGGCCTGCTCCGCCTTGTGTGGCCCTTCATACTAAGGCCGAACGTTGCCACAGCGCTGATTGTCGACCCCGGCAAGGAGGGGCACGGTGCTGATGGCAGCGCCGGTGAGGAGAATGATGGTGGCGCCCGGGTTGGGGCGGGGGCCGGTGGCGCCTCTACACCCCTGGGCCGCACCCTCCAAGCTCTAGAGGCTGTGTTGCCTCCGACGCCCGAGGATGCGGCCTTGGTGTTGGCCGTGCTGGCGGCGGGGGCCCCTCAGCTCAGGTTCCTGTCCGTCCGCCCTTCCGGGGCGGTGCGGCCGGCGGCAAAGGGGGCCTACTGGGCTGCCGTGTCCGCCCACCCCACCCTAATCGGGGCTCTGGCTGATAGGGGCAGCGACAGCAACGGGAGGCTTACTGTGCGCGCCGTGCTCAAGACCGGGGTGGTCACCCCCAGGGCCGATTGACTGGGACGCCCCACCGCGCTGGGCCTCTACCCAGCGCGCGTGAGGTTGGGGTGGGGGGAGACTTTATAGAGGCTGGGGTGGGGCAGCTTGGGACGCGACAGGTCTGCTGGGGGCCTCCGCCGGCCCCCGGCAGTCCCGGGGATACATAGCATGCAAAAAAAAAAAAAAAAAATTGTCTACGACAGAGCGAAGAGGGGCGCGGCGGATGCATCTGGCAGTGCCCTACCCATGAAGCGCACGTGTGGAGGGAAAAACGCTCTTGAATTCCATGGCCAACGCGCACCACAGGAGGGGCCGCCCCCGCTGACGCCACGACCACGCGAGAGAGAAAGCATTTTGTGAAGGAAAAAAGAGTCGGGGGGGAAGGCAGGTACCCCCTTAGCGGGCCGCCGCCAGCCCCCCCGCCCCACCACGACCCAACCGCACGAACACACCAAACCACCCGCAAGACAGAGAGGGACGGAGGAGAGCGACAAAAAAAATGCACAAGGCAAGCGGTATTATTCACACGCGGAGCCCCCGCCTGGAGTTCGCAAGGCATGCACGGCTCACGGAGCATCAAAGGGCGGTGCCCGCGGCGCCCGGGGCAAGGGACGCCCCCCCCCCCGACACGGCAGGCGCAGGCGCGGGAGCGGGCGGCTCGCCCCCCCCCGACGCGGCCACCGACGCCACCACCGCCGCCGAGATGTCGGCCAGCGCCGACGGGTGCGGGAACGCGTGGCCGGGCCATACGCCTAGCGGCGCGCCGCCCACCGCCGCCGCCGGGTGGTGGACGTGCTGCGGGTGTAGGTGGTGCGGGGCGTGCCGCGAGTGCGGCGGCGGGTGGTGGGGGGGCGGGTGCTCGGTCGCGGCGGGGGCGGTCAGCCCCGAAAGCGGGTGCGGCGAGCCGCCCCCACCGCCGGCTGGCGGGTGGGGAGGCCCCGCAGGCGCGCCCGGCGGTGGCGGCGGAGGCGGTCCGCCGGGTAGGAGCGGGTAGGCCGCGTGGGTGCCGGGCGGCGGCCACCAGCCGCCCGCCCCTGGCGGCGCGCCCGACACTACAACTCCCCCTGGCGGTGGTGCCGGGGCCAGATTGTGCATACCCCCACCCCCCACGCCACCTCCGCCCCGGCCGGCCGGCATTGCCGCGCGGGGCGTAAACGAGCGGGGGAGGATAGTCGACGCGCGTGGGGGCCCCGCGGCGGCCGCCGCAGCGGCCGCGGCTGCCCGCTCCTTGCGCGCCACCGCCCGCGACTGCTTCTTAATCACCGGCTTGGCCTCCTTGCGCCGCGCACAGCGGGAACAGGCCAGCCGCCGGATGTGGTTGTCTTGGCCACACACGCACCGCACGTATACCTTGTCGCGGTCGCTGCGGGCGTTGCGAGCAGCTTCGGCCGCCGGAGGGGGGGCCCCATGGTACGCCACCGCCCCGTGGGGGGCGTGCGCACCCGGATATACGAGCGCGCCCCCTCCGGGATGTGGCAACCAGTAGGGCGTCCCGGGAGGGACCCCGTACGCGGCGCCGGCCATGGCGCCCAGCGCGTAGGCGCCTGGGGGGGGCGGGTGATACGCCGGCCGCTGGCCGGCAGCGCTCGCAGCGTGCGCCGCGTAGACGGCCGCATAGCGCGGGTCAAAAACGCTGGAGGGCAGCTGTCCTGGGTGGCCACCGCCCCCGTGTGCCATGTACGGCGGTGCGTGCGAGGACAAGGGCATGCCCTGGATGTTGCTGCCCGCGCCATGCGAGCTGGCGGCCCCGGGAACTCCGCCGCTGCCGTCAGACCGCCCCGGCTGGCTGGGCATCGACGCAGAGCTAGGGTACGGCGACGTCAACACCGGCACAAGCGGCCGCGACTCAATCGACGCCGTTACAGGTGAAGTGGAGGAACTGGGCCCTGACGACTGCGCGCCGCCGCCGCCTGTCGAGCGCCCCGCTGCCGACGCAACCCGCCGCACATCGGGAGCGGGTGGAATGCAGATGCCTCCCACCGGACTGGTGCGGCGGATGTTGGGGTCGGCAACAGCCGTGGCGGGCGCCACAGGCGCTGCGAGCGGGCGTATAATCGTCTTGCCCGCTCCCCCCGTTACGGCAGCCTCTCCCGCTGCTGGCACGGTGCTCGCCCCCGCGGCCACCTGCTCTGTCTTGGCCCCCCGCGAGGTGGCGAGGCAAAGGATGGGCACCAGCGATGACAGCGACACGTCGGGCGAAGGGGACAGCGACAGTCCCAACGGCGGCGACAAGCACAGGCTGGGCATCGGCGACAAGCACACATCCGTCGCTATGCACGGCACGTCCTGCCCCGCCGCCGCCGCGTCGCGGTCCACCGTGTTGCTGCTCGTCGACCGAGACAACGAGCGGCGGGCCAGGGGCTCACCAACAGCCGCCGCCGTTGCCGCCGTGCGAGGCGCGGACGCCAACGCCGCCCCGGCGGGAGCCATCACCACCGACAAGCCAGGGCCAGCCGTAGGAGGCGGCGCGGGCGGCCGACCGCCCCCGCACGGCCTGCCAGATGGAGCAACCGCTGCTGATGCGTGCGCATGCTGTGCTCGCACGTCAGCGGGCGAGCGCCGGCCGCGTGCGTCGATCGGTAGAGTGGGGGCGGCGGCGGCGGTAGGGGCCTTTGCCGCCACCGCCCCCGCTGCCGGTGCGCCCGGCATGGCGGGAGGGGTGGCTCGCGGCGCTGCCGCGCCCACCACCCCCCGCAGCAATAAGCGCGCTGCAGACGTTGGCGCCAATGGTGGGACAGAGGTGGGGGTGGACGGTGTGTGAGACGGTGCGGCCACCTCCGCCACCGCTGCCACTGGTGCCACTGGTGGTACCGGCGAAGGCGGCAGCGGTCGCGCAGCCGCCACGCTGGCCTCTGCCACAGGAAGAGCTGCCACGGAAGCCGCGGCCACCGCCGGAGGCGGTGGCGGCAGCGGCAAGCGTGGCCGCGAGGGGGGTGAGGTCACCACGGCCGGCGCCAGGCAGGCCGGCACACGGCTCCGCTCAGATGACATGTCGCTGCTGCTCGTGGCGCTCATGGGCGACGGCCCCGTGCTCTGCGGCCCGGGCGCGGCGGCGGCTGCCCCGCGGCAGCCGCTGCCGCCGTCGCGGCGGCAGCCGCCCACGGCAGACGTGTCCATATCGTCCATCAGGCGATCCGCTCGCGGGCCCGCTTCGTCGGCCTCGTCCCCATCCTTCATGTCGCCCCCCCCCGCCTCCGCGTCAGCGGGCGGCGACGGCGACGACGGCTCTGACTCTTCCGACCGCCAGTCATCGTCCATGGCAAACGGGACACAGATGGCAACGGCGCGGGTGATCCCGCCCATTGACGACGCGCCACACGGCTGTGGTGGGCGCAGCAGGCACGAGCCGTTGCGGGCCGCCGCGACCGCCATAGACAGGACGCCCCGCCGGTGGGGGGCGGGCGACTGCAGCGTGCCACTGCCGCCCACCGCCACTGCCCCTGGACCAGCATCATCCAGACACGGGCTGTCGGGACCCAGAGTATCCCCAATGCTCTCCGTCACCGACGCGGACAGCGTCGGCACATCGCTACGGTCATCGCTGCCACCGCCACCCCCCGCCGGCTCCGCGTCAACGCCAGCGGACGGGTGCCCGGTGTGATGGCGATGAACGTGGGAGGGGGAGAGGGCGGCTTTGGATGGGGGCGGCGCCTGGATCAGATAGCTAAACAGGCGCTCATCGTCTTCCGCGTCAGCCGGCAGGGCACCCTTGGGGCTCTTTGCCCCCGCCGTCAACGGCCTCGATACCCTATTCGCCAACGAAGCGGGTGGCGGCCGCGCTGGCCGCGGCGGCACGATGCCTCCTACGGCTGCAACAGGCGAGTGGTGGCCCGCGGCGCCAGCAGCGCCAGCCGCCCCTACCACCCCCGCCGCTGTGGTCGTCGCGGCTGCCGAAGCGGCAGTGGCGCCAGCGGCAGCGGCAGCAGCGCCACCGCCCTTTGCCGTCGCGCCGCCACCACAGTCGCTCCCCCCACCATGCAGGTGCGGGTGCTCCGACGCGCGGAGGAGAGCCACCAGGTCCAACGTGGAGCCGGTCATGATCGAGTCGCTTTGTGGGCCGCCAGGAAGCGACCGCAGCGGCCGGGCGGCGGCGGTGCCTTGGCGCGAAGGGGTGTCTGCCGGGAGGGGCGCGGCCATGTCCAGACCACCCGCCGTCGCCGTGGTTGCCGCGAGCCCCGAGCCCGCGCCGCGGCCACCGATGGGGGGGGTCGCCGCTGCCGCTTGCAGGGGGGGGCGGGGGGGGCGGGGAGCGTCGACCGCAGGCAGCTCTCCAGACCTCCTCCGCCCTCACTTGCGCGTGATGGAGAGGGGGAAGACGGGGTCGCGTCAGACGGGTGATAGGCGTGGCCGCTGCGGCAACTTGCTTACCTCATACACAAACAACGGCGCACCACCACCACCTCCCCCACCACACAACTTGCCCCAGCTGCCAGCAGCAATAGAAACACGGCACTCAAAGAGCGCGGCCACGCAGGAAAAAAGCCGCCGCCAAGAAAGACACACCAACCCACACCTTTCGGGTGAGAGCAGACGGGCGGGGAGGGGCGGCGCCCTGCCAGATACGACGTGCGGCACGCGCGCGTGGCGGCCGTAACCGCGAGATCGACGTCCGTCAAGCGAGACCCGCTCGGGGGAAAACTCCTCACAGGGACGGGGTGCCCGCCTTGGCCGTTGGTTGGTGGCAGCGGGGTTGGGTGGGGAGGCGGACAGGAGGGATGATGGAGGGGGGGGTAGCGGGGGAGGGGGGCGAAAAGGGATGAGCGGAAGTCAGGGGCGCCCACAGAGCTGTCCTGCCGCGGCAACCGTGCCGCACTCGCGCGGGGGTTTGCAGCCCCGCGGTGGCCGCGCGGCCGCCGCGCGCACGGTCGCCGGGGTCTCGCTCACGCGCCCGCGCACGCGACGGCGGCGGCGGGGGGTACAGGGCGCGCGGAGATACACTCGCCGACTGCCCCGCTCCCCGTGCCCCCCCACCCTCCACAGCCACCGCCGACGCGTGGCGGGGCCTGCGTCGCGCCGCACCCGCGCGCACGGCCGCGGCGAATGGGGACAATCGTGTGGCGCTCGGGGGGGGGAGGAGAGGGGAAGGGGGCGGAGCGCGGCGGCAGCCGTCGACAGTTCGGTCGCGCCGCCGCAGCCGCCACCGTCAGGCGGGGAGACCCCCGCACAGATGGTGATGGCAAGGGTGGCGGCGGGGGGTTGGTGGGGGTACGTGGGGGCAGAGGGGTTGGGGGAGGGGGACAAGGAGACGCGTGGGGGAGAAACCCAAGGAGGTTTGCCGGCCCCCCAGCGGGGGTAGGGAGTGGCGCTCAGGGGGGGGGGGGGCGAGGGGGGGGGGGGGCGAGCACAATGGAACACAGTCCCAAGCGAGGGGTTGGCCGTGTCGGGGGGGGGCGGGGGGGGGTGGGCAGTGAACGGGGGTGAGGGGGGGCGGAGGACGTGCCCGGTGGGATCCCCCGCCGCAGAGAGCGACGGCCGACAGCGCACAGACGGGCGGGCGGGGTGGCCGCCGCGGCCGGCCGCCCGCAGATTCGCGGCACCCCCGCCGCGGCAGCGACCGAGGCCGCGGCTGTGTGCCTCCCGCTCGACGGGCGGGCGGGCTGGCCTTCCCCGCGAGCCCGCCTACGAGGCGGCGGTGCCGCGCTGGGGACACGGCCGCACCCGTCTCGCCAGCCGCGCAGGCAGCTGCGGCGGGGGGAGGGGGGGAAGAAGACAAGACGCCCACGCCGCCGCCACACCAGCCCGCGGAGCTACGGGCGTCTGGCAGGGGTGCAAACGCGCCTGCACGCCGCCCCCCCTTGGGCGCCCGACCCCCGCCCCTTGCCCCTGCCGCTCACTCGCCAGTCGCCTGCCTCCCCGTGTGTCGCAGACCCCGGCGGACCGAGTCGTGCCTGGGCTGTCCCGCCCGCCCGCCCGCCCGGCCTTCGCCGCGTGCCCGACCTCCCCGCGCCTGCGTCGTTGGTGCGCCCCCGCTCGACCGCGTGACCCGTTGCCAGTAGTGACGAAAACACCCAAGTGGGGGTCAGGTGCCCTCGTGTGAGCGACAGAGCGGCGGGTGCGCGGCCGGTTCAAGCGGGCGGGGGGCGGCTGTGGAGAGAGAGGGCGCTTAGTCGCGGCGCGCCGGTGGTGCCACGAGCTGCTGGGGGGAGCTGGACGTGGGAGGCGCGAGCACGGGGAAGAAAAGACCCGGGCGGAAACAAACCACAGGGAGCGAGACGGCTGCGGGCACGCGCGTGGGTCACGGCCAGCTCCCTCAGAGGGGGCCCCCCCGTGGGCCACAGAGGGGGGGTGTCGACGGCGGTACAGGACACCGCGCCGAAGGAGCCCACAGCTGGCCGAGGGGGAAGGGGACACATTGGGGCAAAACCCTCGCCGCGGAGCTCTGGACACAGCCCCATGCGCAAGACCGCGGCAGAAAAAGGCCGCGGCACCGAGCTCTCTATTTTGTTATGGTCACGGACGTGCATGCACAGCCACACAGGCAGACGCTGCGAATGAAAGAGCCCCCACCATCGACACCAATGACAATGGTCCCGGCTGCAGCGGCAGAGGGTCGGGGGAGAGTGGGAGGGGGGGGCCAACGGTCCGCCGCTCTCAGACAGAATGACCCAATGGCGCATCACGCAAGACCTGGTTGTGGACACGGGGGGAGGCATGACCAGCCACAAGGCGGCCACAGACGCCACACGAGGACGGTCTCGGGGTGCCGCCCCTCAGAGGAAGGTATAACCAACCTGGCCGTCTCCTCTCCTGGTGCAGCGACCCTCTCACCTGCACGGCTTCCCAGAAGGGGAGAGCGAGCGAGGCAAACTTCGCGCTGGCGACACGGATGCAGAGGCTTGCACACAACGGAGCCCTTTCCCTGCTGACCACACATTCGACGTCCACGGCTCAGCGCTCAAGTGATGGCTGTCGATTGTCGTGGTGAGGTCTCAGATCCGCCACCCAGATCTCGACGCCTAGAATTCGTCGCGTCATGCGCTCACTTGATTGGATAGACAGCTTCCTCATACCGTGAGGCCTTGGGGGCCGCGCGGCCTCATCGACGAGCGACCCATCCTTGAGCCTGACGCCTGGGCCTTCCATGCGAGTCTTCAGAGAATGAAATGTCTTATCCAGGACTTCTAGCGAAAATCGTGGGGAGGGTGGATCAGTGTTGGGGTGCCTTGGTTCCCACGAAGGTTCACGAGACCTTCCGCCATCTTTTGGACATGGACCGGGATGAGGCGTGATCCCTGGGCGACCGATGATGGCACTTCTCCGTTGCTACCCGAGCACTGATTGGTGGAGAACGGCCCCCATTCGCACTGTTCTCAGGTGGTATCTCGAGGCCCTCCGGGTTGCGGTGGACACTGCGAGAGGCCAACGAGGAACGTGGGCTGCCGAAGGGATCTTCGGTGCAGCCCTTCTTCGTCAGGATTGGCGACATTATAATCTCCCCTCATTGGGACCGCGACCCCCCAGGATTGCGTCTTTGGGGGTGGTCTCCCCAAATGCCTCCAGGATCAAGCGGTCCCTTAGGATTTGGAACATAACTAGTATTGTTTCATGATCAGCCATGAAGCTATGTACTGTACTGTACAGTACATATCTCTGTACTGTATGTACTTGGGCTCAGTTTTTCCCAACCAAGGTCGCCAAGACTTCCACCTCCCCGAGCACCGCGGCGGCCCAAGCCTCCCAGCTCGCAATGCCTGCACCAAGGCGACCATTGATTCCGCGCAATGAGGGGGGGGGGGGGGAGGGGTACTGTACGTTCGTTGCTGGGGAAGATGGTAGCTGCCCCCCTGCTGCCGCCCGACACCGCCGCGGCCGCCACTGCTGCCGCCAAGGCCAGGCGGCTGCCACCGCTTAGCTGCCAGAGCAACTCACGCTGGCAGCCACGGCCTGCTGGCCGCCTTCCCCCGCTGCCATTATCGGCGGCGCCGGCTGCCCCCCCCCGCTCCCGCCGTCGCCGCCGCCCTTTCCTCTCCCCACCATCCCCCGCCTTCCCCCATTTTCCCTCCTCCTCCCTCTTCCCCTTCTGCTTTGGCGTGCAACTTTCGGTGAGCCCTGCCCACGCCCTCCTCCACCTCTCCCCTCTCCCCCCGCCACCCCATGGCACCACCCCCCCCCGCCGCCCGCCGCCTCCGCGTCCGTGGCCGCGGTGGCGCAGCCGCAACGGCAGCGGCGACGGCGGGGGCGGCAGCAGCGCGCCCCATCCCCGTCTCGCCCATGTTCCCGCCCCCGCCTCCCCCCACGCCCGCACCCCCCCCCCCCCCCCCGCTGTAGTCGCCACCACCACCCCCCGCACGTAGGGTCGCCCAACGGCGCAGCGGCGCTGGCGGCGCTCGCCACCGCCGCCGGGGTTCCCACCGCTGCGGCCGCCCTCAAGTGGGCGTGCGCGGGCACCGCCCCCAAGATGGCCGCCGCCTTCGTTGCCATCCCCGCCGTCGTCTGGTTGGGCGGCGCGGCGGTGCTGCTGTAGGCCGAAGAGGTGGTGTCAGTGAAAAACGAAGAAAGCGAGATTTGCCTGGGCCCACACTGCCAAAACAATGGCCGAAAAGGCTTGCGGGGTCCGCCAAGCAAAGAGAAAGCAAGTTCTTTTTGAGACGGTTTAGCAGGCACTGCGCGGCGGACGCCTACGGTCTCACCGCCGCTACCGAGACGGCGCTGCGCCCCGACGGTGTAGAGCGCCGCCGCACGGCGTCAGCGGCAGCTTGGGCGTCGGCGGCAGCGGCGATGGCGGGCGGCGATGGCGGCGTCAGCATCGGCGGCGGGTGTGCCGGCGGTGGCAGCGATTGCTTCGGCGGGCGGTGGTTATGGAGGCGGAGGGCGCCCGCCTCGGTGGCGACGGGCAGCGCCGCTCTTCACGGGCTGGCGGGTGGCGCGCGCGGCCGTGACATTACTCCTATGGGCCACTAGCACGTGCCTGCTGCCGCTGTCGCCGGCGGTGTCTCGTCCTGGCAACGACGCCAGCCGCCCCGATTGACCCTCCGTCGTATGCCACTGTGTCTTCGGTCTCTTCCTTGACTGACTCTTTGCCTCTGCCGCGGCCGCTGCCGCCCCCCGTATATCCCTCTTTCTGCCCCGCCCACCTATGTGCTGCTCCGGCGTCGACCTCGGCGCCGACGACGCTGGCGCCGTCGACGGCCGAGGCGGCGGGTACAACGGCGCGGCAGCGGCGGGTACAACGACGCGACGGCGGCGGGTACAACGGCGCGGCGGCGGCGGGTACAACGGCGCGGCGGCGGCGCGCCGCTGCGCCGACGAGCGGCGGCGACCACCCAACGCACACCTCCCCCCGCGGCTGCTAGGGGAGAAGGTAGCGGGGGACGAGATGGTGGTGACAGCGGCGGTGGCGGCGGCGGCTGCGGTCGCGTCCGGGGCAGCGGTGAGTGTGCCGCCGCCGTCTCATGGTGCCCAACACCGGCGGCCACTGGCACACCATTCTGGGGGGACCCAGACCAGGTGTCTGCCCTAGCCGCGGCGCACAGACAGCGTCACCAGACGGGGGCCCACGCCTGCACGTACGCCCAGCCGCAAGTAGAGCTGGAAGCGGAAGGGGCCGACCGCCCAGTCGGCGCCCACCACCTGCAGGGCAAACGCCAACGCCCGGTCACTCAGGCCATTGCCGCCGCCGCCGCCGCTGCCGCCCCCGCACCTGACCCCCCGGCCATCGCGGTGGCGGCCCGGACGCCCCCCCCTCCCGCCACGACTGCCTCCACTGTCGTGCCGTGGCGGCCGCCGCCCACCACGGGCCGATGTCGCTGCGGCTGCGCGGCGCGGAGCAAGCCAACAGCCCTGGCCGTCGTCTCCACGACATGCACAAAAAAAAAAGCCCGCCCCCCGATTACCAACAACGGCAGCAGGAAGGCACCTCCTCCCGGGCGCGCGGAAAAGAGGGCAAAGGCAGGGGGCCCCCCAAAGCCGGCGCCCCACACGAGAAAGAAGAGCCCCGTGTCAATGGCCTCGGCGGCACCACCGCCGACGCCGCCCGCCGCCGCCACGCGGGCTGCCCGTGCCGTCGCGGCAGCCGACGACCCCACCGCCGCCGTCCCGCAGACGGCGGCCGCGTCCCGAAACGGGCGACAGGTGTAGGTGCGGCGGCACCCGCCGCACCGCACCGTGGAGCAGCTCCCGTCCGGCATCGCGTTCGCGCCGCAGTAGGCGCACGCCCCTGCCGCTCCGGCCAGCGCCCACGCCTCGTACGCCGCCGACGAGGTGGTGCTTACCAGCGGCAGCGCACACTCCTCGGCGTGCACCGCCGCCCCGCAACGGCGACACGCGGCGGTGCCGCATCGCGGGCACGCGACTTGCAGGTCGGCCGCCGTGGCGGCGCCTCCGCCGCCGCGTCGGCGCCTCCGCCGCCACCGCCGCCGCCGCCGCCGCCGCCCTCAAGAGCGGAGAAGGCGAGGGCGGGGGCGGCAGGGGCTCCCAGCACCCCTCGCTGATGGACCAGAGGGCCTACCCGCGGAGGGACAAAGCCGGGGAGCGGCAGCGCAGGTAGGTGAGGCGGGCGGCAAGGCGGGCGGCGAGGCGGGGGCCCACCAGCGGCACCACCTCCTCCGTGGCCGCCACGACGGAGCAGCCGGGGGCGAAGCAGGAGGGGAAAGCGATGCTAACCACCGCAATGGCCCGCCGCCAGTAGGTGGATGTGCAGCCGCGGCACGCCCGGTGGGCACACCCGCGGGCGCCCACAACCTCGTCCGGGGGCAGGTCATCCAGGCAGACGGGGCATGCAGCGGCGTCAGGGGAAAGGGTGTTGGACGGCGGCAAGGGCAACAGCAGCGGCGACGCAGACAGCAGCGGCGGCAGCAACGGCAATGGCGAAACGGGAAGCGGCGGGGACGGTGGTGGGGGTGGCGGCGGCGAGGGCGGGGGCGACGGCGGCGGTGGTGGCGACAGCGGCAGGGACGCCGCCGCTGCAATGGGTGGGGGCAGGAAGTGGCGGCGATCGCAGGCAGGCGCACCGCTTCGGGTCCCTGCCCTGGGACGAGAGGCACGCCGGCGGGGGCGGAAGCGCCTGCTCCCACCGGGCCACCGCGGGTGACCATGGTCCCCCACCCCGCGACGCAGCCACGGAGCCACCGCCGCCACACCGGCGCAGGCGCGCGTGCACGGCCGGCAGCGGTGCGGACGGCGGCGGCAGCTGCAGCAGCAGCCGCGGCGGCGGTAGACGCGGCAGCAGCGGTGGCGGGCGGCGGCAGCGGCGGCGACAGAGGCGGCGGCGGCGGCAGCGGCAGCGGCAGCGGCTGTGGCAGCGGCAGCGGCAGCGGCAGCAACCGTAGGAGCTGACACAGGTGGGCGGATACGAAGGCGACCACCAAAGCACACTGTGGCAAGTGAGGGAGGAGCCGAGCGTGCCGGCGCGCGCGTGGCTGGCCGCGGAGAGCGGCGAGGAAGGGCGGCGAGGAAACGCGGCGAGGGGGGGGGGGGGGTGCGGGCGCCAGCAAGTCTTCGACGCGCACAGGGATTGCTGGCACAGGCGAGACCTGGGGCATGATGACAGGTGTGGACCAGGGTCCCGGCCGCCATGGCCGCTCTGCTTTCCACCCCCACCGCCGCGGTGGTGCGTCTTAAACGTCAGCGCACGCGTGCGGCTCATCGGGGGCTCTGACCCGGCACGCGTGCACCCGGCGCCGCCTGCCCAGAAGGCCGGGCAGGACCGGACCGCCGTGGGGCAGCCGCCGCCGCCGCCGAGGGTGGGTCAACCCCCCGCTCCCCCGCAGCGGGCACCCTGGAAAGTGCCAGGGCTGGACAGTCAAAGATCAGCGTGGGACCGGCCGGCACCGCGAGCGGGCGGGCCGCTCGCACTCAAACGCCCCGCCCTGCCCTTTTCGCCCCCTTTCACCGCAGAACCCCACCCGCCGGCCACCGGCGGCATGCCACCAAACGGACGCCACCCCCCGCTCACCACGTTGCCGCCGTCGCCGCCACCGCAGCCGCGCGCGCAAGTACTTGGCACTGACGCCACTGCGGGGCCGGCTGGCTGGGCAGGCGGGGCGCGCGCCCCGGCAGCTGCCTGTCTGCAGACCCCGCCGGCCTCTGCGCGGGCAGAGGGGGACGGCCGGCAAGGGAGAGAGGGAGCAAAAGGGGATAGGTGGGGGCAGATGGGCATGGACGGGGGGGGGTGGGGGAGGAGGGCGGGAAGGGCGTGGGGGGGCGCGGGGGAGGGGAAGGCGGGGGGGCGGGAGGGGGGGGGGCGGCCGAGCGGATGGAGAGGGGGCGACGATGGGCGTGTTCGTACGGACGCACGCGGCATCAGGGCTGTCACCGCCGCCACACCGCGCCCCGCCGGCACGCCCACCCCCTCGCGTGGCCACAAGCCCGCCGGGGGCAACGCCACGAGCACGCCACCGTCGGCACGGACGCCTGTTGAGGACGGGCAGGCGCGGCGCGCGCAACGCTGAGACGCTGCCGGCATGCCGCACGTGGGGAAACGGGGGGGGGGGGGGGGGGGGGGGCGGCGGCGGGGGAGGAAGGCGGGGGGGCGGAAGGGGGGGCGCGGCTGAGGGAGGGGGTGCGGCGATGGACATGGCCGACCGCACTGCCGCGCACGGCGTCACGGCTGTCACCGCCACCGCGCCGCGCCCGACGGCACGCCCGCCCCCCGCATGGCCGGCAGCCCGACGAGCGCAACGGCACACGCGCGGCACCCCCCCCCCCCCCCCCCCTCCCCGCGCCCCTTCCCCCCGAAGGCGGCCGCCCAATGTCAGCTGTACAGTACCGTAGCCCGCCCGCGGGCACCCGCCCCAACGCCCACCCGCCCCCGCCCGCCCCTCCCAGCGCGCCCCCGCTCGGCACGCCCCTCATTCCAGCACGCTGCACAGCGGCGGGGTGGCTCCTCACGCGGCTGGGTGGGGCGCGCCCCCCCCACCCCAAGCGTCCTGCCGTTGGCAAAGGGGCGTCGGCGGGCACCGCAGCGCATCCCCTCTCCCCTCCCCAGCCCGCCGTCGCCGCCGCCACCACCGCCGCCGCCGCCGCCACCGCCACCGCCACCGACACCGCCACCGCCACGGCCACCGCCATTGCCGCCACGCGCCTCCACCCCCCCCCCCCCCCGCCCCCCGGGGACGCGGCCTTTGGCGGCGGCGACCAGAGCCGCCTCCTCTCCAGCCAGCACGTTGGCAACCGTGTCGCCCTGGGGAACCGCTGTGTCCAACACGCTGCACAGCGACGGGGTGGTGGCTCACGCGGCGGGGCGGGACGCACCCCCACACCCCCCGCGTGCCGCCTCAGGTAAAGGGGCGTCTACGGACACACCCCCGCCCCCCCCCCCCCTGCCCACCGTCGCCGTCGCCGTCGCCGCCACCGCCGCCGCCGCGCTCGCCATCGGCACCGTCACCGCCGCCGTGCTCGCCACCGGCACTGTCGCTGCCGGTACGCTCGCCACCGCCGCCGCCGCCGCCGCTCCCGCCGCGGCTGCTGCCGCCACCACCACCGCCGCCGCCATCGCCGCCGATGTCGTCACCGCCACCGCTACCGCCACTGCCGCCCCCCCCCCCCCCCCCCCCCCCCCCGACGCGGCCTCCACCAGTGCAGCCTTGACCGCCGCCGCCCCCGCCGCAAGCTGCTGGCGGTGGCGCTCCGCGACGGCGGCGGCGGCGGCCAGCGCCGCCGCCTCCTCCCGGGCCAGCACGTCCGCCACGGTGTCGCCCTGCGAGGCCGCGGGGGGTGGGGGGGGGGACGGGGGGGGATCCATCGTACGGAAGGGGGCGGCCTTTGCGCTTGGGCGGCAGGGGGGGGGGGGGGGGGGGGGGCGGCGGCTGTGAAGCAGGGCCGGGGGGGAAGAAAGGAGACGGGATGGGAAGGGAGGGGGAGAGGTGAGGGGGGGAGGTAGGGGGGCGGAGAGGGACGATTGTAGTGCGGGTGCAGACAACTAGGAGCGCGAAGGGGCGGAGAGGCCGTCCGCTGTCCGTCCTGTTTTCGTACAGACTTTCCCAGCCAAATCCAATTGTGATGTGTGGGACCTGTTCTTTGCAGGTCTCTCAAATGGGAAACCTCGCACCACTGGCTCCCCCAACCTGCCGAGGTGGCGACTGCGCTCGTCTCGTCGTCCAGCTCCCCACCCCCCCCCCCCCCCCCCCCCCCTCCCTGCAGCTGCGCGCACCAGGCACGCGCAACGAGGCGTGGCGTCGTGTCGTCGTCCGCCTGCCCCCGACACGGGTAGCTAGCTAGGGCTGCCGGCGCCAGCGATCTCCCCCCGCGAGTGCACTAACTGGGGCCGGCCCGCCCGGCGCACCGCACGTCGGCTACTGTACCTACGGGGGGCGCACCCACCGCGCAGCGGCCCCCCTCCGTCTTGCAACCCCCACCCACCACACCCGCTTCTCCCTCCACTCACCCGCCGCCCGCGCCCCCCCACCGCCCTTTACCCCGGCGCGCTCCCCGCGCGGCGCCTTGCACGCACGTACGCACGCACGCACGCGCGCATCAAGCACGTACCCCGTGGGCGGCTGGGTGGGCGGCCGCGCCGGCGGGCAGACGGGGGGACGGGAGGGCGGGAGGGGCCAAAGAAAGGAAGCCTGCGGCGTCTCCCCCCCCCCCTGCCCTTCCCCTTCCTCCCACCGCACCGTCGGCAAGATCTGACGGGGGGGGGGGGGGGGTGTGTGGGGAGTCAGCGGTGGAGAGCGCCGCCTGCGAGTTGCAAGCGGTGGCCCTCGGCCGCCGCCACGCGTGGAGTGGTGTGTGGCGGCGGAGGGGAAGAGGCGGGGGGGGCGTAGCTGTGGGTAGCGGTGGCGCACAGCGCGCAGTGGCAGGCGGCGGCGGCGGGCGGCTGGCAGGCGGCGCAGCGACGGGGGCGGCCACGACGGGCCGCGGACGTTGGGGTGGCGTGTGGGCTGCGGCCTTCTTTGTCGGCGACGGCGGTAGCGATTGGTCTTCTCTTGGCAGTGTGGCGGCAGGGGCGGGCGGCACCCTTTTTTTGCAGCCGCGGCCAAGGTGGTGACCGCGGCCACTGCAAAGCGGCGGCAGCCGCAGTGACCGTGTTGTCGACGTTTCCAGGCGGTGGCGGCGCGTGCTCGCCCCCCCTCTCCTCCCTTCCCCTGCATCTCCCCTTTCTTCCGGCATCACGCGGCCGAGGCGGCGAATGCTGCTGCGTGGCTTCGCCGGCAAGAGCCCCTTGTTTCCCGTCGCGCCCCGCGGGGCGGCCGGCCGTTGTTTTGCGGGTCGTCAACCCCCCCCAGACGTGCGGTGACGCTGCCGCCAACGTTGCGGCGACGCCCAGGCCCCTGACGCGTGGTGACGCCAAGGTTCCTCGCGCCCGGCGGCGGAGTGTGCCCCGTTCCAGGAACCGGGGACGGCCGACGCCACCGCGGCCAACTGCTATTTCCCTCCCCCCCCCTAACCCTCTCCCCTCCCTTTCCCCTTTTTCTTGTCTTGTGGTGGGGTCGCCCACTCGGGTCGCCCAATGGCGGACGAGGCCCCCCCCCCCGTGCGCGCGGACCCTCCCCCGCTGGCGTCTGAGTTCCGTCTCTCCCTCGAGGCGCTCCCCCCGGCGCCCGTCTTCCACCCCACCCCCGCTCAGTGGTCGGACCCGCTCGCGTACATCCGGTATGTCCGCGACGCTGGCGGCGCGGCGGCGGGGATTGCTAAGATCTGTCCCCCTGCCGGGTGGGAGCCCCCCCACATTGTCTCTGACGACCTGTCGTTTCGCACGCGCCTGCAGGCAGTGCACTCGCTGCGGCACCGGACGGGCCTGGCCGAGTCGTTTTCGGCAGAGGTGGCAGAGTTTCTTGCCAGCCGTGAGCCGGGGGGGGCAGAGGTGAAGAAGGCGGCGGCGGCGGCGGCGGCGGCAGACGCGGCAGCATCGGCGGCGGCGGCGGCGGCGACGGCCGGTGCGGGTGGCCGCGGTCGCCGGGTGTCGACCAAGGGGAAGGGCCCGGCCGCCGGCGGCAGCGGCGGCGCAACGGCGCGGCGGCGGCGCCCCGCGCCATTGGCCAGTCCGTCGGCGACCTCGTCCAGTGACGAGCTGGACTCGTCGGCTGAGGGCACCCCGGCCAGCCCCGCCTTGCGGCGCGGCACGCGCATGTCCTTGCCACGCCCGGCCACCCCCCCCCCCACCAGCGTGTGTGGGCTTCCCTTTCCACCGCAGGTAGCCGTTGCAGGCGCCCCGGGGGCGTTTCGGGAGGTGGACCTCCTCCGGTTGTACTACGCCGTCGACGCCGCGGGCGGCCTCCTAGAGCTGGCCAAGCACGAGCATCGATGGGAGGGGGTGATCGCGAGCCTGCGTCTCGCAGGGGGGGGTCTGGGGTGGCAGGGGGGGTCCGGTGGCGAGGGGGTGTGTGTGGATGCCGCCCAAGACACCGTCCGCGCTCTCATGCGGCACTATTCGCGGCAGCTGGCGCCGATGTACATGCGGTACCTGAGCGCCTTTGCGGCAAACAGGCGGAGGAAGGATGAGGCGCGCGCCAAGGAGGCGGCAGCTGCAGAGGCCCAGGCGGCAGCGGCTCTGGGGGACGCGTCTGCGCGAGTACTCGGCACTGGTGGCTCCGTGCAGGCCTTGGCCATTGCACCGACGGCGGGTGAGAGGGTGCAGACCCTTACGGCGGCAGGGGCCGGCTTCAACACCGGCGGTGGCGCTGCGGCGGTGTCGCCGCCCTTCCCGTCGCCTGTCAAGCCGCTGTCGCCGCTGGGGGGCGCCGGCGGGGGTGGAAGGCTGCCGTCAGCGGGCTCGTCTCCCGCGGTGGCGATGCTACCGCTGTCGCGGAGTGCGCTGACGACCCCCGTGCCGCCGGCCAAGCGCGCGCGCCGAGCATCAGGGAGTCCTTCCACAATTCGCCTCGGGGTTGGCAGCCCCGCCGCCCTCCGCGGCGCCAGCGTCGGTACTGATGTGGAACGCACCTTCGACGGCACTCCCGGCAGCGGTGTGATCCACCGGCGGGCGGCGGCGCGGCGTGCAGAGGTGGCCGTGGCGGCCGCGCTCAACAGTGACTCCTTTTTGGGTGCCGCCGACTGTGGGCGGTGCGGGCAGGGTGGTGAGACGGGCACGCTGCTGGTGTGCTGCAAGTGCAGCTCATACTTTCACCCTCGCTGCGTGGCGGCCGACGGCGGGGAGGTGCCGCCGACGCCGCCGCTGCCGCTGCCGTTGCCAGGGGCGGTGGCGCCCCCCCCCGTAGCCCGCCCCCGCTGGACGTGTGCCTCGTGTGACCCGCGGCGGGGGGTGAACTTCGGGTTTCGGGACGGGGAGCGGTTCACCGTCAAGACGTTTCGGGAGATGGCCGCGGCGTTCAAGGCCGACATGGTTGGGCCTGGCGCGTACGTGCCCGACCCGCTGGTGAATGGCGGTGGGGCGGGTGTACCGGGTAAAGGCGTCTACCCGCCCGTCCTGGATCTCGAATCTATGTACTGGGCGCTTGTTGATGGTGCTGACGAGGCAGTGTACGTGCGCTACGGCTCGGACCTGGACACGGCGGTGGTGGGGAGCGGGTTCCCAAACCCGTGCGCCAAGGCAGGCCGAGGGGGCGCCGGTGTCAGCGATCCTCCCCCTGGCAGTCGTCACGAGATGTACGAGGCGAGCGGATGGAACCTCAACCTCTTCCCTATGCTCCGTGGCTCCCTGCTCGACTCCCTCCCGTCGTCCATCCGAGGTGTCACGGTGCCGTGGTTGTACATCGGCCAGCTCTTCTCCTCGTTTTGTTATCATGCCGAGGACATGAACATGCTCTCAATCAACTACATGCACGTCGGGGAGGGCAAAGTTTGGTACGGTTGCCCCGCTGGCGACGCTGCTCGTGCCTTCGAAGCTGCCATGCGCGCGTCGGTACCACACCTCTTCTCTGACGAGCCCGGCCTCCTTTTCTCCCTCGTTACAATGGTGCCGCCCACGACGCTCGCTGCCGCACAAGTCCCTATGTGCCGCACCGTCCAGCGACCTGGCGAGTTCATCGTCACCTTCCCGTTGGCCTATCACGGGGGCTTCTCACTTGGATTCAACATTGCCGAGGCGGTCAACTTTGCCACCCCCGACTGGCTCCCTTTCGCGAAGGCGGCCGTGGACAGATGCCGCGGCTACCGTCGGCCGCCGTGCTTCTCGGTTGACCGCCTCGTCTATCGCGCAGCGGGGGCGGTTGGCCTGGGGGGACATCTCAGCCCCCTTGACGCGGGCTACCTTGCTGACTACCTGCGGAGTGTGGGGGCGGAGGAGGTGGCCCTCCGCGTCCGCCTTACGGGACTGTTTGGGCAGGCCAAGTCCGCCTCATCGACGGGGGGCGGGGGCATTGGCGATGGCGGCAGGGATCGCCCGGTGGCCCGCCGCGCATCTGCCGCCTCGGCGGTTGGTGCATACGACCAGTCAGGGTGTGGCACATGCATTGAGTGCCGGCAGCCCGCCTTCCTCTCAGCCGTCCGCTGCCGCTCACGGGTCGGCAGCAGCGGCAACAGCGCAGCGTCGGTGTGGGCGACGCCCACTCGGCGGCGCATGGTGGTCTACTGCGGGCCGTGTGCGGAGAAGCGGTCCCGGGAGATCCGGCAGGCCTTCCCGCGGCCTGCCGACCGGCGGCTGGTCGTGTCCCTAACGAACGAGCAGCTGCAGCAGGCGGTGGAGGTGGTGGAGGTTGTGGCGCGAGGGGGGGTGGGAGGAGAGGGGGCGGGAGCGGCCGGCTCTGGAACTGCTGGCGTGCGGGCAGAAGGGGCGGTTGGCTCTAGGCACGCAGGTGGGGATGAGGGAGGAGGGGCCTGCTGAGAGAAGCGGAGCGGGCGTAGGGATGGGGCGCGTGTGGCGGGAGTGGTCGGGTGTGTGCATCCGCAAAGAGGAAGGGGGAGGGACTGACCGCGGAGGCATACCCATGCCACGCGCCATAGATGCACAGGTCTCGCAACTGGGGCGTGCGGGGTGGGGTCGGTGGGCGACGCCGCTGCCGCGATGGACGGCAGCTGGTGGGACATTCCCCACTCTTACCCCCCCCCCCCCCCCCCCCAATCCGAGGTGAAACCCCCACGCGCCGCCCGCACCAGTTATGTAGCAGGCAGCCTCCTGCAGGCAGCGGGCCAGCGGCAAGGGGCGCGGCAAGGGGCGCGGCTGGAGGAAAACAGCCAGGAGAACAAAAAAAGCGAGCGAGCGCCGGCCACAGCCGGTCACGGTGCGGGGGAGGCGTAGGCCGAAAGCAACCGCGCTGACCGGCCTGCCCATACCCCCAACCCCCCCGTGTCCCCGACCCACCATGACATCACCACCCGCACTCCCCATCCCCACTCCAGCCCCCTCTTACGGAACCCCACCACCCCCGCCTCAGTCCACCAACGACAACGATGGCGACAGCGGCGGGCTAGCCGCCGCACCCCCCGTTGGCGACCGAGGGGGCGTGACGGGCGCCGCCGCCGTCGCCGCCGCCGCCGCCGCGGCGCCCGCGGCGGCCGACGACAGGCCGGGCGGCAAAACGAGGCCACCGAGGCCCCCCGCCTCTGCGCCGCCGCCGTCCGCGGGCGTCGACAGCGGGGAGGTGCCCACCGGGGGCGCCGCCGCCCCCGGTGGCGCAAGGGCGCCGTCGCCGCCACCGTCGCCGCCGGCGGCCGCCCCTGCCCACGCCCCCGCGGGCGCGGCGGCGGTGGCGGCGGCGGCACCACCGTCGGCGGTCGCTGCAGGTGCCGCCGCCCCCCCAGCCACGGCAGTGGCGGGTGCCCCCCCCCCCCCAACCGGCGCCATCCCACACTGTGCGCGGAACGCGTCGAGGTCCACCGGCACCCGCCGGCGGAGCGCCGCGTCAATCGCCGCCGGGTCGGCCCGCTCCTCCCGCTTAAACTTGAGCTTCACCTGCCGCCGGCTCCGCGACGGCAGCCGCCGGGCAACGAGCGAAAAGTCCGTGCCAAACACCGACAGCGCCTCATAAAAGATGGCCGTGTCGGCGGCCGACCACCGGGCGCCCCGCTCCCAGTTGGTAAAGGACGCTGACGTGACGCGTGCGTCGGCGGCCACCTCAACGGTCGGCAGCGCGGCCGCGGCGGCGGCCGCCGCGTCGCCGCCGTCGGCGGCGGGTGCCACCACCAGAGACGCCTCGTCAATCGTGATGTTGCCGTCCGCGTCGAGACGCATCTGGGGTGCCAGCACCCGCGTTTCCCCCGTGTCGTACTGGGGGGGGGGGGCGGGCAGCGCCGCCGCCGCCGCCGCCAGCGCGTCGTGGCCCGCACCGCCGCCGCGCGCATCGCTGCCGCCGCCGCCAGCCGACGCCGCCGCCCCGGCCGCGCCGGCGGGCGGGTGGGGCGGCGACGCGGGCGGTTTCCGGCGCGGGGAGCCGCCAGCCGAGCCCGCCTCGGCCTCCTCGGCCGCCGCGGCGGCCTCCCGCTCCTCCACCCGCCGCCGTTTCCGCTCCGCTGCGGCGGCGACCGACGACGGCATCCGGAGGGCACCTTTGCGCTTGCGCAGGTTCCCAATGATGGACGATAGGGTGGCGTCCCGGTAACTCGTGTTGGCCTCCTCACCACCTCCACCACTACCGCCACCGCCGCCACCCTCACCGCCGTCGTCGTCGGTTGCGCCACTGCCGCCACTGCCATCGCTGCCGCTGCCGCTGCCACTGATGCTGCCGCTGCGCCGGCGCGCGCGGCGGCGGCGGGGGGTGGCGGCAACAGCGGCGGAAGGGGCGGCGGCGACTGCGGCGCGGGTAGCAGAGGGGGCGGCACCACCCCCGCCGCCCACGTCCGACGCCCCTTCCTCCTCGTCCGACGCGGCGGCCAGGGCGGCCGCCGCCCGCTCATCTGCAGCCGCAGCGGCCGCCGCAGCGGCGCCACCGCGGCCACCGGCGGCGGCCGCCGCCCCCTCCCGCTCCGCCTCCCCCCCGCCGAGGGCGGTCCTACGCCCGCGCCGTCGGGGGGGGGGGGGGGGGGCGCGCACTGCCGGCGCATCGCCTGCCGCGGCGGCGGGGGCGTCCCCCCCGGGGGCGGCCGTCACTGGCGGCGGCACCGCCGCTGTCGTGGCCGCTACCACCGCTGCCGCTGTTGCCGCCGGTACGGCCTCCGCCACCGCCGCAGCTGAGTCGCCGCCGCCTCCCCCCCCCGGCAGCGCCCCGCGGGGGCCCCCGGGCAGGGACCCCGCCAGGAATGGGTCATTGGGTGGCGGCAGCAACGGCGGTGGTGGCGGTAGTGGTGGCGGTGATGGTGGGGGTGGCGGCGGGGACGCCGGCGGGTCGTCGTCAAAGAAAAAGTCCATGGGTGGCGGCAGTGGTAAGGGGGGTGGGGGGGGGGGGGGGGGGGGGGGGGGGTGGCGCGGGAGCGGCGGAGGGAGGGCGGATGGCGTGAGGGGGGAGGGAACCAGCGGCCGAGCGGACTTGCGCACACTCGCGCTCACGACATCCCCGACGGCCTGTCGGCTGAGAGGAGCGCGGGGGTGCCGGCCGCGAGCGGAACGGGGGCGCAGGTGGCGTTGCCCGACGACGAGGAGGACGTTGGGGATGCAACGCGGACTCTGGGGGATGCAAGCGCGAAGAAGCGATCGAGTCGCGCGGCGCACCGACGCTGCCTCCGTGGGTACCTGGTGCCACGTTGCAATGTCCATCTGACGTCGGGGACCCAATCATTGGGGATGATCCCGTCCGTGGTTTTCTTAAATTTCCATCGCCGGCTGCGAAACTGTAAGCGACGTGTGCGGTGTCCTTGGAAATAGGCGCCGAGGAGCTGGCGAGAGGGGGGAGGGTGGGCGTAGGTCCCTCCACCCACCATCGCAGACGGCTCTCGCGCGGCAGACGGTCCAGGGGCGTGGCGGCGATGTGGAGGCGGGGGGACGATGACCGACGGCAAGGGAACGATGCACATGATCCGCCCGTACGGGTGAAGCGGGATTGCATGGTGCTGCCGCTCTGTCTCTCTCGCTTTGTGCGAGCGACGTACTGTTTGTGTTGTTTTCGCGCAGTGGTGGCGGCTACGGTGGCGGCGGCGGCGGCGGCGGCGGCGGCGGCGGCAGCGTCGCTGCTCCTGTTTCTGTCCGTCGCTGCTCAGCACGCCCACGGTCGCCGTCGCAAGCCCGCACCGCATGACCGGGGAGAGTTTGCTTCTATTCCCACGCGCCATCTACTTCCTCCCGCGCTGCATTAGGAGTGGGGATGGGGGTGTGGGGTTGAGGCAGGAAGGTGTACGAGGATGCGGGGGGCGGGGGTGGGGCAGGCGCAGCCGCCCATGCTTGCTGGTGTGGTATGTACAGTCGGTCTCCAAATTTAATGGCCCACGCTGGGAGGTCACTTTTGGGCACCAAATCAATCATGGACGTGATCCAAAAACCGGCCTCTGCGGCGCCGATCTACGGCATTCACGTCACTTGGGCGCAGCGCCTGCCCAGTACCGTGCTATAACGAAGCGTCCGTAGCTTCGCTGCCCGTGCGAAAAAAAAAAACAGCACGATGGCGAAGACCAGCAGGACGCGCCTGTGCCCTCAAGAGATCGGTGCCATCAAGATGATGGTGGGGAACAAGATGTCGAATGGTGCCATCGCCACGGCCCTGGGCCTCAACAAGAGCACAGTCGCCTACCCTGCTGCCATCGCCCGGCGTGTCGGCGCCGACGTCGGCAAGGACGGCAGGGGGCGCGCGAAGCTGCTGAGCCCCCGCGAGCTGCGCGGGCTCCATCGGCTGGTCGACGAGAACCCATTAGCTTCCATCGCTGAAATAACGGAGAAGGTCAACAGCGAGCGCACCAGGATGACTGGCAGGCCGGCGCTGCGCAACATTTCTCCCAGCACGTTGCGGAGGGCGGTCAAGGCGCTTGGGCTGCTCTCCTGCACCCCCGCCCAGAAGCCGTTTGTGTCGGCCGTCAACAAGCGCAAGCGGCTCCAGTGGGGCAAGGACCACCTGAACTGGTCCTACCAGTGGGCCTGGGTTCTCTTTTTGCACGAGAGCTCCTTCCAGGTCCGCCAGCCGCAGTCACGCCGTGTGTGGCGCCAGCGCGGCCAGCGCGTCCAGACCAAGAACCTGCGCCCAACGTTCAAGAGCGGCTGGGAACAGGTGATGGTGTGGGGCGCGTTCTCAACGCGTGGGCGGACCCCGCTGGTGCGTGTGGAGGGGTCTATGAATGGGGCATCCTACGTGGAGCTCCTGGAGATTGTCGTTGTGCACTTTCTCTGCGCGGACTACAGGGCGCCGGATGGGGCGCTCTTCCAAGAGGACCTGGCGCCATGCCACACTGCTAAGGCGTCCAAGACGTGCAAGGAGGCTCTCGGGATCAAGGTGCTCCCCTGGGTTGGGCAGAACCCTGACCTCAACCCCATCGAAAATGCCTGGGCGGACCCCGAGCGCCGCCTGCGTGCCCGCTCCGTGGCGCCTAAGACAAAGGATGAGCTCTTCGCAGCCTTCGAGGAGGAGTGCACAGCAATACCCGATGCCGATTTCAAGAAGCTCACAGAGAACATGTGCCGACGTGTGCGAGGGGTGGTGGCGGCGAATGGGGCTGGGACCAAGTACCAAAGGTCTATTCCATATAGCTAGTCACCTGAGATGACCCGACTTCTCGCCTCCCGCATGCCTCAGTACGTGCCGGGAGCGACCACTGTACGTTTTTTATCGAGTACAGTACTCATAGGCATGAGATAGCGCCGTTTTCTTGTATTTTCAGGGATGGCCTCATGCGCTCAAACAGATATCACTCTGTTCGTAGCCAGGACAGCGGTGTGACTCTTTCGTAAAAATCGGCAACTCCCCCGTTTCTCACTTTTGAGCTTCTTTTACGCGGTGCATTGTGCTTTCGTACTCTAGAGGTTCAGGACGAGCGTCTTCTCCCCTGTTCCACGCTATATTGCTTCCTCGCCGTGACAGAGAAGAACAGAGGTTGTTGTTCCTGACCGCCGATCGGACGTAAAAGTCGGATACGGGGGCTACCTCAGAAGCACATAATAAACAAGTAACTTGGACTGAACTATGTCAGGCTGAAGCGCCGCCAGACATGGTTCTTCCCTTCACCCCAACCCGTCACTGCTTGCACCGCCATTGCACCTGGCACTCTCCCCGACCATCTTCCTGGTGGTTGCCCCTCGCGTCGGCGTCGCGCTTTCTACCGACTGACGAAGGAGACGGCTGTCCTGGTGAATATCGTGCGTCGATTTTTTGAGGGGGAGCGCGCGGCCGGCCGGACGGACTCCTTGAGTAATCCAGTGGCGAGCACCGCGCGCGCCACTGGTGTCAGTGAGCGGTCCGTTTTGCTCGTGCGCGACGATGACTTTTTTGAGTCATTGGCCGATGTGACGCAGGCGACCGCCTTCAGCCGGAGGAGCTGTTGGTGGACGTAAAATTGGTCCCCGGAAGTCTCCGTACGAGGCGGGGGGGCTGTTGTCTTGCGGCCAAGGCAATGGCGACACGCACTGCAATCGCCTACGCCTTGGCCGCGACGACGGGATTATGATCGGCTGCGACTGTGTCCTCAGATGCGGCGGGAGTACGAAGTTGGCCCAGCGCGCACTGTGTAAATCCTACTACGGTGAGGAATGGGTCAGCATGTAACCCTCGCTCGTGCACACACAAAGCCCGCCTTTTTGATCTCGATCGGGATTCGGACAAGACGGGCATGTCCGGTCCGCCCCGCATGGGCGGGAGGACCCTCCGTGCTGTTCAGGCGTGCACTCTGGCGCAAGAACACGGTTGCAGGTCCTGTCTTTCTTACCACAGGCCCGGAGCGCGAGGCTGATCGGGTCCACCTAGTTTGAGCCGTAGCCGACCAGAAGTGCATGAATGAAAACTATTGTCTCAAGTGACTAGCTATATGGAATAGACCTTTAGTGCGTTTCTTGCAGTGGAGACGGACGGTTGCATTTCGTCATTAAGAATCGCAAGAAATGACGGTCGGGGTGGGCCATTAAATTTGGATACCGACTGTACTGTACAGACACCGTCAATATGGATACGTTTCCAAGCAAAGTCAAGATCCAGAAATACTCAAGAAAACACGCATTGGGCGCCTGAAAGCGTGCTCAAGCGCACCCCCCGCCTCGACCCTTCCCTCCTCACGCCCAACCCACCCCCCCCGCCCTTCTCACGTCGGCTCTCACGCCGAGTACTGGGCAGCAATGAACGCGTCTTGCGTGGCAAACCGCTTGGAGTGCTCCACCTCTGGCGCCTGCTCCATGTCGCTGAGCGTGGCCTCCCGGTGGCGCCACTTGCGACCAATCTCCGCGCGCAGCGCGCCCGCAGTGACGCACTTGTAGACGGGCGCCTCCCCGGGGCAGACTACCGGGTCAAGCCGCACGTGCTCCTCGGGGGCGACGAAAAAGATGGCCGCCATCCGCCGGGGCACGACGGTGCTCGCCCCCTCCGCCGCCGCCGCTGCCGCCCGGCCGCCCGCGTCGCCCACCCGGTGGAGCACCGCAGGGATGCGCTTGTTGGAGCGGAAGGCAGCGCACCACCCAAACAGCAGCACCGCCTCCCCGGGGCGGGTGGTCACAGGCGTCCACGTGTCACCGGCTGCGCAGACCTCCAGTCCGGGCCCGCCCGGAAAGACGAGCGTCATGGCCCCAAAGTCCCGGTGCTCCCCGCAGCGGGGCCCCACCGCCTTGCCGTCGGCGCCGCCACCGGAAGCGCCCGCGGCGTCACCGTCGCCCTCCTCTACGACGCGCTCGTAATAGTCCACCAGTCGGTAGTTGCACAGCCGGTCCGTGGCAAGCGCCGATACGCCCGCCGCCTCAGCAAGCGCCGCCTGCAGGCGCGGCACATCGGTGGTGCGGGCGGTGGTAAAGAAGGCCAACGACGACTCGAGGCGGCCCGCCAGCTCCGCCACCAGCGCCGGGTTCGCGGCGGCCACCGCTTCAAGGCGGGCGGGGGAAAGGTCCAGCTTCTGTGCGCCGCCCTCAGAGGGTATCCCCCCGAAGGCCCATCCGCCGCCGCCGCGCCGGTGCGCCCGTCAGGGCGCCATCGGGTAGGTCTACTTGTGGTGCCCACCAGTGTGCGAGACAACTGGCGAAAAGAGCTGGCCATCTGGACGCCTCTCCGCGCGGCTGCCTACTCGCGGTCCGCCGAGGCGACCATTGAGACGGGCCTGCGCGCTGGCAAGCTGGATGTGGTGGTCGTTGGCTACGAAGCCCTCGTTGGCCGCACCGAGGCGTTTTTCCGTCGCATCCGGTGGGTGTTGCTGGTCCTCTACGAGGTCCACCGGGTCAAGAACCACGCTCGCAAAGCGTTTGAGGTGCTGGACAAGGCGCTGGCGGGGGTGCCCCTTCGGTACGGCTTGACCGGAACGCCTGTGCAGAACAACCTCCGCTAGCTCCACACCCTCCTCTCCGTACTGGTCCGCAATGGCCGGTGGCCCGAGTGGAAGTCATTCAAGCGGCGGTACGTGGACGCCATCACTTCTGGCCGTGCCCCTGGCGCGACGCCCGCCGCGCAAGAGGCTGGCCGCGCGGCTGTGCTGCGGCTGCGCCACCGCCTGCTGGCTCGCTTCATGCTGCGGCGGGACAAGGCGCTCATCCAGGACAAGCTGCACGGCAAGGATGACCAAATTTTTAGCATGCCGGTGCGGGCTCGTACCCACCAGGGAGGCCCCGGCGGGCCGCCGCGGCCGCCGCGGCCGCCACCTCGGGCGTGCACGCCACGTACTCGACGCCCCCCACCGTCACAACGAAGACGCGCGCCAGGGGGATGCGGCTGGTGTGGTTGGCGCCGACGCCGCCGCCCGCAGGAGAGGGGGCGGCGGCGGCGGGGGCGGCGGTCCGCGTCACGGCGCCCAGCGGCCTTCCGTCGGCATACACGTGCGCACCCGTCGCCGCCGCGCCGGCCGTGGCATGCGTGACGGGCGTGACGGGCGTGATGCCCCAGTCCTCCTTCTCCTCCTCCTCCCAGTCGGCCGCCGCCGCCGCCGCCGCGGGCTCGCCTTCCTTGCCAGGCTGCCCCGTCGGGGGCTGCAGCGGCAGCGGCAGGGGCGGCGGCGCTTACCGGCGGCGCGGCGCCACAGCCGCCGCCAACGGCGGCGGCGGCGGCAGTGTGGCCAGTGGGGGAGCTGGCGACGCGGCGGCGGCGGCGGCGGCGGGCGGCTGCACCCCCCCACCGGGCAACCTAAAGTCAATGAGCGCAAAGTCCGTGGAGCACGACGGGGATCCCGCCGCCCGCCGCGGCGGCGGGCCCGACCCCGCCTGCCGGCGGGCGCCGTGCCGGCGTGACGCCGACCCGCACCCCGCCCCGCGGGCGGCGGCGGCGGCGGCGGCAGGCGCCCCCCGAGCGCCTCCACCCACCCCCCCCCCCCCGCCGCACGCGGGGAGCCCCGGGGGGGAGGACGGCGGGGCGGGGCCAGCCGCGGGGCGTGTCCCGACGGCGGCGGCGGCGGCGGCGGCGGCAGGCAGCCATGGACAGTCGGTGGGCGCACCATGGGACCACCCCCCCCCCCCCCCCGCTCTTCCCCCTGCCCCTCCTCCCCCATCCCCTCTCCCCCCCCCCAGCAACAGCAACGGGCCGGCACATTCCCTCCCCCCCCCCCCCCTCCACCATTGGCACGGGGGTGTCAAGCACCGCCGCGTGGCCTGCTGGGGGCGGGGCGGGGGGCGGGGGGGCTGGCTGCCGCACCCCTCGCGGTACCGGCGGTGCGGCGGCGCCCCCGCGACAGGGGTGGAAGAGCCGGGGACAGCGGGAAAGGGGGAGGCGGAAGGAGGGGAGGGGGGTGGGGGGGGGGGGTGGGGGGGGAGTGGACGCCCGCCGCAGCAGCCGAGTGCGCGCGCGGGCGTGACGTTGCGTGGGAGGGGGGGGGGGGGAGCGGCGACGCGGCGGAAGCGTGGGATGGGGCCCAGGGCGTGCTCGAGCTCCCCTCCCCCCAGGGGGCGGGGGGGTGCTCGAGGGGAAGGAAGTGGGGGGGGGGGGGGGAGGCTGTGGCCGGGGCGGCGCGCCCATGGCGGGGCGGCCGCGGCCAGCGTCGCCGCGCCGCCGCCGCTGCCGCGGGGGGGGGAAGGCGCGGGCGGCTGGCCCGGGGTCAAAGGGAGGGGGGGGAGCGGGGGGGATGCGCCCGCCCCCACCACCCGCGGCAGACCGCCGCCTCCCCGCGTCGCGCTGCCACAGACCCAGTGTCGGTATACACGCCGCCGCGGCGGCGGCGGCGGCCGCCGAGGGGGGGGGGGACAAGCGGGGAGGGGGGCGCGCGACGGCCGTCGGCCCTACCACCGTCAGCGGCTCTCGACGACGGGCTCCCCCACCCACTCCCCCACGCCCCCCCAACCGCCCCTCGCCCACCTCCGCTCCTCCTTTACCCCCCCCCCACCCCCCGTAGGCTCCTCCCCTCCTCTCCCCCCTGCTGCCCCCCCCCCTACCGCCCGCCAGCACTACCCCATTTCCCCCCACTCCCTCCAGACCACCCTCCCCCCCCCCACCGCTCCTCACTGCGCGGGGTCGCGCAGCCCGTCGACGCGGCTCACGGCAACGGCGGCGACTGCCGCGCCGGCGGCGGCGACAGCACCGCCGGCGGCGGGTGCCCGCCGCTGCCGCCGCCGCTGCCGCCGCCGCCGCCGCCGCCGCCGCCGCCGCCGTCGGGGGGAGATGCCGCCGCGCCACCCGTAGCGGGGGCCACTGCCCCAATTCTGGCGGGCGGGTTGGCCGCCCCCGCTGCGGTCGGTGTCCCTCCCACCGCCGCCGTGGCGCCCGCCGCAGCGGCTGCCGCGGCAGACGGCGGCGGCGACGGGGGTGGCGGCGACGGCGACGGCGACGGCGGCGGCGGCGGCGGCGGCGGCGGCACGTCGTCCACCTCGGCAATGTCTGACCGGAGGGCCACCGCCGGCCGCACGCCGTCCGCCACCGCCTTGCGCATCTGCACGTCCGACGCCTTGGCGAGGGAGCGGAGCCAGGCGGGCACCCCCCCCCCCCCCCCCGCCCCCCCCGCCGCGCCAGCCTCATACACCGCGTAGCCTGACCGCTCGTCCAGCCCCACCGCCGCGGCGTTGGTGCCCTCCACGTGGAGGAACACATTGGCGACCCCCGGGGGGGGGCACAGGAGCAGGAACTCCACCACCCACCCCACTTGGCGGCGGCGCCCCCCACGCCAGGGCAGGGGCAAGGCGGGTGGGGGGCACAGGAGCAGGAACTCCACCACCCACCCCACTTGGCGGCGGCGCCCCCCACGCCAGGGCAGGGGCAAGGCGGGGGGGGGGCACAGGAGCAGGAACTCCACGACCCACCCCACTTGGCGGCGGCGCCCCCCACGCCAGGGCAGGGGCAAGGCGGGGGGGGGGCACAGGAGCAGGAACCTCACCACCCACCCCACTTGGCGGCGGCGCTCCCCATTCCAGTGCAGGGGCAAGTCGGGGGGGGGGCGGCCAAAGGGCGGCGGGGGGCAGCGGCCAGAGGCCGGAACGGGCTGGCTGCCAGCCAGGGACCGGAACGTAGTGCCTGGTCGCAGTCGTTGGAGGCGTCGTCACGGCCACGGCCGCCGTTGGTCGTCTTGCCAGAGCCGCGGCGGCAGCTTTTCGCTCCAGGCGCCGCACTTTGGCCCGCTCATTGCCTCTTTCACGTTCCTCGGGGTCCCGCTCCCGAGTCACAGGCATAGTGGACAAGGCGGTGAGGGGAGTACCGTCGGAGGGGGCGACGGGTGAAGCAGAAGGCGTGAAAGCATTCGTGGTGGGTGACGACGGCGGACGGTGGCGCATGCGCGCGGCATCCTTTCTGCTGAGGCAGGACGCGTGGGGAGCCTAGCGGCCACTCGGAGGCTGCATAGGAGGGGGCCGCGACAAACCATCCGTGCGAGTGGCGGCTGCGGGGGAGGCGGGGATGGGGAGGGGCTAGTCGCCATGCATCCGGCCGTCGGCTGCCGGAGGACACTGTCCCCTGGAGGTGGCTGCACGAGAAGGCGAGGAGAGGGAGGAGGCAGGATGGGGGGGGGCAAGTCGCCATGCATCCGGCCGTCGGCTGCCGGGGGACACTGTCCCCTGGAGGTGGAGGTGGCTGCACGAGGAGGCGAGGAGAGGGAGGGGGCAGGATGGGGAGGGGCAAGTCGCCATGCATCCACGTGCGGCGTTGTAAGGCATGCGGACGAACAGGACGCGTGAGGGAGGAGGCTACTAGTACCTACGGGGGGGCGGGGCGTCGGCCGAGAACAGGCTCCGGTCCTCGTGCAATACATGGCGTTCGCAAGAGAAAAAAAGAGTCGCTCGGGGTGGCCAGATCGCAGCTCACGGCCCTGTAGAGTGGTCGACTGTTTAGAGAATGGTCGACCCAGGTACATACAGTCGGGCTACTACCGCCTGCCTGCCGCGCGCCCGCGGGCCGCGGTATTGGGCAGGGCAACGCGCTGCCCTGCCCAATGGGAGCGCCCGCGGGGCGCGGTATTGGGCAGGGCAGCGCGCTGCCCTGCCCAATGGGAGCGCCCGCGGGGCGCGGTATCCCACCCCCTGCGCTCCACTCCTTCCTCCCACGCCTCTCCGCCTGCCCCTCCCACCCCTCCCCCTCACCTCGGCGGCGAGGGTGTCAAAGAGGGTGGCCACGTCCCCCCCCGGGGGGACCCCCGCCGCCAGGTCCCGCACCCGCAGCACCCCGCCATAGGTGCGGATGATGGCGACGAGGCCCGCGTGGGGGGTCGTCCAGAGGTTCACCGACGGCCCGTCCCCGAGGGGGACCACGGGCGCCGCCGGTGCCGGCCGCGTCCGAGCGGGCTCCGCCACCAGCCGCGGGGTGGCCACAGCGCTGGCCATGGCAGCGGTCGGCGGCCACAAGGGGCAGCACACGCGCGGCACGGGAGGGGGTCCGACGCAAGGCACGGACACGACAGGGAAAATCGGAGGAGGGGCGGCCGCCAAGGCAACGTCCCGTCGCGGGTGCGGGCACCTTGTGCGAAAACGCTGCTGCGTAGACGGGGATGGGTGCTGTCGTATATAAGGGCGGGGAGGAGGGGATCACTCATGTGCTATTTCATGGAGTATGAAGGACGTGGGGGTCACCTGGAACGTGAGCAGCACAGACCGGGGAGGCACGGGGGGGACACGCCAGCTGGCGGGGCATGGGTGGCCGGTCGAGTGCAAAAGGCAGCGCGAGCGGGGCCGTTGGTCGCGGCCCGCACGCTCCTCAAGCTGCAGCTCTGGTCCCGGCTGCGTGCGCGGCCTTTGTAGGGCTCCTTGCCATGGCAACACCAGCGCCCAGAGGCTGATCTCTCGGAGAGAAGAACTGCCAGCGCACATGCACGCCAAGATCAAGAATCTCACACATACCGGCAACCACATTCCGACGCGCGGGTCCCACACTGCTTTTTTCGAAGCTTCCAAAGATACATAAGGAACATGGAGGGATTTCCACATCCGCAGAGGGATGGATCAATGAAGCCGGCGGCTTCAATGATCCATCAATACATCCGCCCGTTTCATTGAACGGCGAATCAAGCCTGCGGCGTCAGTCCTTCTGGCAAGGGGCTTCGAGAACGTTGGGGAAACCATGAAACTTGATCCTGCCGACAGCCTTGGCAAGACGGGAAACTACAGCATTGGTCAGGGCTGACCAAGGCGTGGACCAAAGCTGTGCTGCGATTTCATTGGGCGCTGGCAATCTCCCAGGAGCTCGTCTATCACGCCGAGCAGGTTGAGTCCATACAGTGCGTACGCGATTATATCGGGCTCGTTTATATCCACTCTGGATATGATCGAGCCGAACAACGCACGAGAGAGCTCCTCAGCACTGTACAGCAAGATTCCAATAGTGTATTTCTTCGAGCCCGTTCTGGAGCATTGCTAAAATCTTCAGCACTTATCGATTTCCTGTGCGCTGCGAACGCGCACCGCCTGCCAACATCACTGTGCTTGTGAGGACCCACCCAAAACCGGGGAGCCCTCAACGTACTCGTGGGGGTGTCAGCGGGCCCTGCGAGCCAATGGGGCGGCGGGGCACGGGGAAGAGGACGGTGGTCTCGACGGGGGTGGATCTGGGGAAGAAGATGGGCGCGACGTCGGTGGGGATCGAGGGTACAAAAGGTAAACAGTGTCTTTGGTCTGTGTCTGTGGTTGCCCCTCTCGTCTCCCCCAGTGGCGCCGACACCCACACACTATATACTCGCGTCGGGGCACCCGAGGTGCCCCAAAGCATGCGTTTCCCCATCGCACCGTCAGTAGGCACAGAACGGTCCAAAAACAAAGCATGTCTCTCAGAACAAAGCATGGGCGGGCGTGCGCACTAAAGGAGTGCAGCCCCAGTTTGCCCGAAACGAAGGGGGTCCCGTGGATGGCGCCCAGCGCGCCCCACCAGCCGGCTCCACACGCCGATCGGCCAGAAGGTCCGACTGGCTGTAAGGGCCAGCAAGGCCAAATTCAATCAATCCAAAAGCCGGCGAGCCAGTCATATCTCACTCAGCCGCCAGCGAAGATGTGCGGTGTCCTCAGCGTCGGTGAATCATGTGACTGGTCCTTGATGCCAGCTTTCAAGCAGCGCAGGGAATAAAATTCAGGCAGCACACACGGGGATGTCCGCCCGTGGTTGGTCGACGATGTCACTCGCTCCTCGTTGTCGAGTTTCGTCGTCCATGACAGGGTTCCGACAGTGCGTTGACGGCGGCTTTCGTGCGGTCGGCCGACGTCCGCAAAATGTCAGGGATACAGCGTGGTGTCGCCCAGGGTAGTGGGGAATTGATGTGTCTTGGGGGGAGTTATCGGGGCCGGACATGTAAGGAGAGGTCCCAGTCCATATCCCCTGGGTTCCGGGTGGCGATTTAAGGGGCAAATCCTTACATCTCCCACCCCTTAGGACGCGCGTCGAAGAAACGCGTCTAAAAATTCAGGGGCGTTCACAAGGTCTTGCTTTGTCAGCCAAGAGTTCTCACTGATGTCGCCGCCTTTCCATTTGACGAGGTACTGCAGTCGTCCACGGCGCTTTCGTGACCGTACAATGGAGTCCACTTCATACTCGACCGAGCCATCCGGAAATGCAACCGGGGGTGGAACGGGAGGAAGTCGACCATACGGATCAGCGCGGTACGGCTTGAGGAGGCTGGCATGGAAGGCGTTGTGAACTTTGCGATCGAGGACAGCTTGAGGAAGATCGAGACGAAACGTCACGTCATTGATGCTCTCCGTGACTTTGAAGAGTCCGGAGTGTTTGGGCATCAGCTTACGAGCGCCTAGAAAAGCGTTGGGCAAGAGGTTCTTGGTGCTGAGGAGTACGTGGTCGCCCACAGTGATTGTGCATGGTCGGCGATGACGGTTTGCGTACGCCGAGCGCGTCTCATTGGCGCTCTTGATGGCGGCGATAGCCGTCTTTTGAGCATCGTGAAGTCTGGATAGCCAATCCGACACAGCAGGAAGATTTGAGTCCCTGCTGTCTAGGATGTCCATAGGCACGGTCCTTGGTTCGAACCCGTAGTTCGAGAAAAATGGAGAGTACGTGGTTACGGCATTAGGTGACCGGTTGTACGCAACTTCCGCGGCAACGAGGAAAAGGTCCCAGTCGCCTTGATGATGGCTGACGAAGTTTCTGAGGATTTCTTCAATTTTCTTGTTCATAATCTCAGTTTGGCCGTCCGTCTGCGGGTGGTAGGCCGATGAGGCTTTGATCTTGACCTTGAGAATCTTTGTCAGTGACCGCCAGAAGTTGGAAAAAAAGATGGGGTCGCGGTCACAGACGACTTCTTGAGGTAGGCCGTGGTTGCGATAGACGTGATCGTGGTAAAGCTGAGCTGTGACCGGCGCTGTACATTCCGGCTTCATTGGTGCCAGGCGAATCATCTTGGTGAGTCGGGCATCAACGACATAAATGCCGTTGTGGCCTCGTGGTGTCAGTGGCAGTGGGGTGATGAAGTCCATGGAGACACTTGCCCATCTTTGGCTTGGGGGTTCGAGTGGTTTGAGATGACCCAGAGGTGAATGAGTGCTAGCCTTGTTCCGCTGGTACGAATCACATGATTGTACGTATCTTTGGATGTCCTGCCGCATAGACTTCCAGTAGTGATTGGAAGCAACGGCCTTGGTGGTTTTCTTCACTCCCATGTGCCCTTGGCACGGGACGTCGTGGTAGTCGTATAGGAGTCTTTGGCGTAGAGTACCAGCGGGGATGCAGGTACGGTCACCTCGTTTCAACAACCTCATATGAAACCGGTAGGGAGATACCGGGTCCTTGGCTAGGTCGGCAAACTCGGGGTCCGCTTTGTACTCTAGTTCTAGGGTGGCAAGGTCTTGATCACTGTGGTTGATGGTCATCAGGTTGTTGATTTCAGTTTTCTTGAGGGTTTCGTCAATGCTCTTGGTCAGCACTCGACTGAGGAGATCTTGGTTGGGTTCGTGCTTGTCAGGGGCGTCTTGGGGTTGCCTGGAAAGGGCATCAGCTACGGCGTTGGAGATGCCTTTGATCGGGACAATCTTGAACTGGAATTGATCCAGAAGTTCAAGCCACTTGACTTGGCGGTCGTTCAGCCTTTCTTGGGATCGCAGGTATCTCAGGGACTCGTGGTCGGTATGGACCTCAAAGGGTCTTCCGTGGAGGTAGCAGCGCCAGTGCCGGATGGCTTGGACCACTGCGAGCAGCTCACGTTCGCGGATGCTGTAGCGTTGCTCGTGGACATTCAAGGTCAGAGAGAAGAATGCCACTGGACGCCGTCCCTTTCCGTCGTCTTGTTCGAAGACTGCGCCAATAGCATACCCGCTGGCATCAGTAGACACTTAGATGGGACATCGTTTGTCAAACGGCCTTAGTACCGGTGCACTTGTTGTCAGAGTCTGCAGCTGCTCGAAGGCTTTCTGGGCGTCCGGCGTCCACTCAAAGTCGACCTTCCCCGTCAACCTTGTAAGAGGGGTAGCAACTGCGGCCATTCCCTTGATAAATCGGCGATAGAAGTTGACCATACCGAGGAAGGACTGCAAGTCCTTCTTGCTCTTGGGGGTTGCCCACGTCCGAATGGCTTGGACCTTCTGGTCCTCCATGGAAAAGCCTGCGTCAGATATGACGTGGCCGAGGTAATCGACAGTGGTTCAAGCGAATTGGCACTTACTGGCCTTGGCGTAAAGCTTGTGTTCTCGTAGCTTGGCCAGGGGTTTTCTCTGGTGCTTGAGATGATCCTCATAGGTTTCTCTGTAGACCAAAATGTCGTCTAAGTAGACGCAGATGAAGTCGTACAGGTAGGGTCTGAACACATCGTTCATCAAGTTCATGAAGACTGCGGGGGCGTTCGTCAGTCCGAAGGGTAGCACAGTAAACTCGTAGAATCCATACTTGGTCCGGAACCCTGTCAATGGGATGGTGTCAGGGTCCAGCCGGATCTGGTGGTAGCCAGAGCGGAGGTCAATCTTCGTGAAATACTTGGCCTTTCGTAGTTGATCAAAGATGTCATCGATACGTGGTAGAGGATATGCATTCTTGATGGTGGCCTTGTTCGATGCTCGGTAGTCGATGCACATCCGCCAGCCGCCGTCCTTCTTCGCCGCAAATAGAACGGAGGAGCCCCACGGTGAGGCACTTGGCTGGATGAATCCCTTCCGAATCAGGGTCGCAAGTTGCGTCTTGAGTTCATCGACTTCCCACTCGGAGAGGCGGTACATACCGCTGCGACGTGGTTCAGCGTCGTCGGTCAGCTTGATGCTAAACTTGTGACTACGCTCGGGAGGGAGTCCGTCCGGGAGCACAGCCGGGAAGACGTCAGCGTACTCCTTGAGAATCTGTTGGACTTCATTTTTGTCTTCAGCTTCTCCCATAATGATGGAGTTGATGTCAAAGCTGCTTGAGGGGTCTTCAGACTGCAGGTAGATGGCGAATACAGGGGTCCATTGGATGAGGTCACGTGCGAGTCGTTGCCGGCTAATGAGGCCCTCCGGTTTCTTGAGGGAGGCGGTGATAGAAATATTCTTGTGGTTGAACTTAAAGGATATCTTGTTCTTCTTGTTGTTGATCTTGGCGCCCTTGTCATCGCGCCATTTCTTACCGAGGATAACGTCGTACGCACTGAGGTCGCATACGGCGAACCGTAGTCGTTCTTGGTAAAGGCCGATGTGAATCTCTAAGGGTTCAATGGTTTCAGCGAGTACATGGGAACGTCCATCGGGCATGTTTGCCGCGAAGTCCGTTTCAGTGGTCTTGACATTCAGGGTTTTCATGAGGCGCCTGGAGACGAAGTTGATGGGAGACCCGTC
Source organism: Pyropia yezoensis (assembly GCA_009829735.1). Lineage (NCBI taxonomy): Eukaryota > Rhodophyta > Bangiophyceae > Bangiales > Bangiaceae > Pyropia > Pyropia yezoensis. The sequence goes on from CM020618.1 coordinate 38,306,860, forward strand.
GTCGAACAGCACCTTAACAACATGGCCATTGACAGAAGCAGTAGAAAGCAGTAGCCCGAGACGCGGGCCTTCAAAGGGTGACGATTTGTTTTCCGGAACCAAAGGAGCATCTTTCACCGTTGTTGACGACGGTTGCTGCTTCAGTTCCGCTGGCCTTTTGGGCAGTCCTTTGCCAGGTGCCCCTTTTCGCGACAGCAGAGGCAGAGTCCCTCGCGCACACAGCGCTGGCGCTCCTCTGGCGTGAGCTTCTCGACCTTGATGCTGGAAATGTCCATGGGGACGACACCCGTCGCAGACGGCTTCCCAGAGGTGCTGCTGAGGTTGTTCGTGAAGCGCGAGGCTCCAGCCTTGGCAGCTTCTACGCGCAGGGCGTCTGTCATTAGAGGCTCGAGTTCAGTGTAGTTCTTGAGGCACAATGCCTGCCAGATGTTCCGCTTCAGACCTCGTGTGTAGCGGTCAATCTTTTCCGCTTCAGCGATGTCTGGGATGTCCACGACGACGCTCAGGAAAGTCTTGTTAAACGTCCCGACGTCCTTAATCTGTCGCCATGCGTGCAGCTTGTCCCGTGCCGCCTGCGTCTTGTTCAGGGGACTGAAGCGCCGGATGAGTGCAGCACGGAAGGCGTCCCAGCTCGAAACGTCTGTAGTCTGACTCTAGGTATGCCACCAGTTGAACGCTTCTCCATCGAGATAGGTGCAAGCGACACGACACGCTTCGGCGGGTTCACTCAGCCGGACGTAGGAGTCCATGTGGGAGCACCACGCTTCAATGGTCCCGGGTTTGCCAGAAAACAGCCCGGGCTTGTTCGGCCGTGCGGGTTTTGCGTTCTCGCGGGCTGCTTTCGCCTTGGTCTCGGCGAGCTGCTGCTTCGTGTCTTCCAATTCCACCTTATGTGCCTCGAGCTCGTCACGCATTTGCGTCACAAATGTCGTAAGCTAATTCCATGCCTCGACACTGGGGGTGCCGGATGTCGACCCAGAAGTGACCGGGGTCCCGCCAGCAATACTCGAGGGGTCCATCGTTTCCAGGAGTTAACTCCAGGAGTTACAATTGAATAGAACGGAGCGACCTCAACTTACAAGAAATGCCCAGTCGAAGTCCGGATAGATTTGTGTAAGTAGTTTGGTCAAGCGACGTAGTGGCGCGCGACAATTGGTCAAGTGCCGCGGGATCGCGGCGCCGAGATCAAGAGCGTGCAACACTATTTCATTAAATCCAATCACAAGCAAGTCGTTCAAGGCCGCGCAATCGGCTTTTCGGTCGGCGTCCGCGCTCGGGCCCGAGTCTGTCTTGTCGGATTCTCACGCGGAGGGGGGATCAGAGGGGGAAAATCGGGCTCGCGCGGTAGATCACTGGGGGTTGTCAATCGGTGTTCCGCGCCAGCTGGCGGTGGTGCGCCTTGCCACGCAAGTGGCTTTCGAAGTGAACCACCGAATCAAATTCACGCCCACAGGGATCGCAGCGTGGGAGAGTGGAAGGGCGGTTGACAGTATTGCGATGCCGACGTGAGTTGCGATGGTCGCGCAACACCGATAGGCTGTTGCACGTCACACCGCGGGGCTTACACTGGTGTGTGCCCAGTGGGATGCGGCGGGCCTTGGCGATTCGGCGCTGTTCGCGCTGTTTCACCGCCCGCGCGGTGGTCGGCTCAATGTGCCCAATCAGCGGTGGGGGCGGCGCGATGAAACGGCGCGCCGGTTCCTGCGGGGGTAGCAGCAGGCGCCGGTTCGTCCGGGCCGCTGTGCCCGCCGAGGCAGGGCACTTGCCCTTGCCCGAGAGGGGGGGCTTGGGGGCGGTCCGCCCCAGCAGGGATAGGTGCGGGGGGGCCGCCTGGGTGGAGTTGGAGAAGGCGCCCGCCGGGGAGCTGCGTGCCCCCGGGTGGTCGTGCCCTCCCACGGGGCCGCGTGCCGACGGACTGCCGCGTGCCGACGAGCCGCGCGCTGCACCAGCGCCGCGGATCGTCGGGGGTGCGCGGGTCTTCGGGGGTGCGCGGGTCTCAGGGTTTCCACGTGACGTGGCCACCGTGTTGCGGGCCGTAGTGCCGGAGGATGCCGACGCGGCCGCCACAGCCGAGGAAGAAAATTCGGAACTTGATTTGGAACTCACTGGGATTCAACAATCGGTTGACCAAAAGAAAAAATCCGTGACATCAAGCGCGATGGCAGTGTCAGGGAAATATTCTTTCGGTGTGATTCGTGGAACCCACTGCGTTCGTATTACAATGCCCGTGGCAAGCCAAACGCAGGGGGCAACACGACGTCACAATCGCAGGGAGGTCCAAATCACGCACGGAATCGCAGTCACCGCCAGGTAGAAAGTCGAACTACCTGAAGCCACCACACGTGAGGACCCACCCACAACCGGGGAGCCCTCAACGTACTCGTGGGGGTGTCAGCGGGCCCTGCGAGCCAATGGGGCGGCGGGGCACGGGGAAGAGGACGGTGGTCTCGACGGGGGTGGGTCTGGGGAAGAAGATGGGCGCGACGTCGGTGGGGATCGAGGGTACAAAAGGTAAACAGTGTCTTTGGTCTGTGTCTGTGGTTGCCCCTCTCGTCTCCCCCAGTGGCGCCGACACCCACACACTATATACTCGCATCGGGGCACCCGAGATGCCCCAAAGCATGCGTTTCCCCATCGCACCGTCAGTAGGCACAGAATGGTCCAAAAACAAAGCATGTCTCTCAGAACAAAGCATGGGCGGGCGTGCGCACTAAAGAAGTGCAGCCCCAGTTTTCCCGAAACGAAGTGGGTCCCGTGGATGGCGCCCAGAGCGCCCCACCAGCCGACTCCACACGCCGATCGGCCAGAAGGTCCGACTGGCTGTAAAGGCCAGCAAGGCCAAATTCAATCAATCCAAAAGCCGGCGAGCCAGTCATATCGCACTCAGCCGCAAACGAGGATGTGCGGTGTCCTCAGTGTCGGTGAATCATGTGACTGGTCCTTGATGCCAGCTTTCAAGCAGCGCAGGGAATAAAATTCAGGCAGCACACACGGGGATGTCCGCCCGTGGTTGGTCGACGATGTCACTCGCTCCTCGTTGTCGAGTTTCGACGTCCATGACAGGGTTCCGGCAGTGCGTTGACGGCGGCTTTCGTGCGGTCGGCCGACGTCCGCAAAATGTCAGGGATACAGCGTGGTGTCGCCCAGGGTAGTGGGGAATTGATGTGTCTTGGGGGGAGTTATCGGGGCCGGACATGTAAGGAGAGGTCCCAGTCCATATCCCCTGGGTTCCGGGTGGCGAATTAAGGGGCAAATCCTTACAGTGCTACAGACGGGAAGTCGGCGACGCCACGGGTGTCACCCGCATCGCCCGCTTCTCTCGCCTGGTACCGCTCTTTCGACGCTTCACCCTTTGAGAGCGCCCATATGGACGTCTCAGCCGTCGTTGCCTTGATGGCCAACACGTCGCTGGCGGACGAGTTGATGGGGGTGGACACGCCAGACCGCGTGCGCGCGGCGCAGCGGTGGATGGATGCTGAGAGCGTCGTCGCTGCGATTGAAGAGACAATGGATATGGTTCTGGACGGGGAGGAGGACGACCAGTGAGTGTTTTTCTACACACTTTTATTGTATTTGTTTTACGCTTGCCCCCAAATCATTCACTTGTCCGGATACAACCTCCGTGCGCCGTACCGCCACCGTCTGCGTCACGTCACCTGCGTGCCCCTCCGTACCCTGCCGTTCCCCTTGTACTCCCCATCTGCGGCCATGAGTTTCGGTTGGGCTCCATTTTCGCGAGCCCCCCCCGCACTTTTCGGTTGAGCACCGTTCTCGCGAGCCCCCCCCGCGTCCCCATCCCGCTCCGCCCCCCCCCCCCGCATCTCTCCTCCTTTATGACGATCCTCCCAGTCGCAGACGAGGTTCGCCTCCTTTGTACGCCCGTCCCCTTCACATTTTTCCTGACCAAGTCAGAACAGGCATATTCGTACTTTGTAGGCTCGTTGTCGCGATTCCTCTCGCCACCTGACACATTACTGCACTTGGTGGTACATCAAGTCGGAACAGTACTGTTCCGACTCCAAATGGTGCGGTACAGAAGTGGGCTACTTCCTCGGGAGACCCCTGGATATGATCGCGTACGCACTGTACCCTGGGTCCGCTCTTGCGACCCCCACCACCCCTCGTGGATGACCTGTGAGAGCGACACCCTGAAGTGCGTCCACCCCCAAAAACACCCGGTCCAAAAGGGGGTGGTACCCCGCCGGCGCGTGCCGCGACAGCCAGCCAGCCGCCAAATCGCCACCCGTGCTGCCACCACCGCCAGCCTGCCGCCGTCGCCGCCGCTGTGCGGCCGTCGCTGCCACCCCCGGCTCCCCGCCCGCGCCGCCCGACCACCACCCCTGCTGTCGCCGCTGCTGGTCGGCCGTCTCCGCTCCCGCTGTGCGGCGGTCGCTGCCACCCCCGGCGCCCCGCCCGCGCCGCCCGACCACCACCCCTGCTGTCGCCGCTGCTGGTCGGCCGTGTCCGCTCCCGCTGTGCGGCGGTCGCTGCCACCCCCGGTGCCCCGCCCGCGCCGCCCGACCACCACCCCTGCTGTCGCCGCTGCTGGTCGGCCGTGTCCGCTCCCGCTGTGCGGCCGTCGCTGCCACCCCCGGCGCCCCGCCCGCGCCGCCCGACCACCACCCCTGCTGTCGCCGCTGCCGGTCGGCCGTCTCCGCTCCCGCTGTGCGGCCGTCGCTGCCACTCCCGGCGCCCCGCCCGCGCCGCCCGACCACCAACCCTGCTGTCGCCGCTGCTGGTCGGCCGTGTCCGCTCCCGCTGTGCGGCGGTCGCTGCCACCCCCGGCGCCCCGCCCGCGCCGCCCGACCACCAACCCCGCTGTCGCCGCTGCTGGTCGGCCGTCTCCGCTCCCGCTGTGCGGCAGTCGCTGCCACCCCCGCCGCCCCTCCTGCGCTGCCGGACCACCACCCCGGCTGCCACCCCGGCCGGCCTGCGGCTGCAGATTCCGCGGTGCGGCGGTCGCTGCCACCCCCGGCGCCCCGCCCGCGCCGCCCGACCACCACCCCGGCTGCCGCCGCGGCTGGCCTGCCGCCACCGCTCTCGCGGTGCAGCCTTCGCTGGCACCCCCGGCGCCCCGCCCGCGCCACCCGACCCCCACGCCGGCTGTCGGCGCGGCTGGCCTGCCGCCGCCGCTCCCGCAGTGCGGCGGTCGCTGGCACCCCCGGCGCCCCGCCCGCGCCACCCGACCCCCACGCCTGCTGTCGCCGCAGCTGGCCTGCCGCCGCCGCCCTCGGGGTGCGGCGGTCGCTGGCACTCCCGGCGCCCCAACCGCGCTGCCCGCCCCCAACGCCTGCTGTCGCCGCGGCTGGCCTGCCGCCGCCGCTCCCGTGGTGCGGCGGTCGCTGCCACCCCCGCCGCCCCTCCTGCGCCGCCGGACCACCACCCCAGCTGCCACCCCAGCCGGCCTGCCGCTGCAGATTCCGCGGCGCGGCGGTCGCTGCCGCCCCCGGCGCCCCACCCGCGCCGCCGGACCACCACCCCGGCTGCCACCCCGGCCGGCCTGCCGCTGCAGATTCCGCAGTGCGGCGGTCGCTGCCACCCCCGGCGCTCCGCCCGCGCCACCCGACCACCACCCCGGCTGCCGCCGTGGCTGGCCTGCCGCCGCCGCTCTCGCGGTGCGGCGTTCGCTGGCACTCCCGGCGCCCCGCCCGCGCCACCCGACCCCCACGTCTACTGTCGCCGCGGCTGGCCTGCCGCCGCCGCTCTCGCGGTGCGGCGGTCGCTGGCACCCCCGGCGCCCCGCCCGCGCCACCCGACCCCCACCGCAGCAGCCGCCGCGGCCGGCCGGCCGCCGTCGCTGCGGCAGTGCGGCCGCGGCTTCGATCGCCGGCGTGCCGCGCACGCGGCCGGATCGCCACCTCTGCCGCCGCCGCGGCTGGCCCGCCGCCGTAGCCAGGGTGTTGCGGCCGCCGCTGCAACCGCAGGCGTCCTGCCCACGCCGCGCGACCCCCACTTCCGCTGCCGCCATCACCGGTCTGCCGCCGCCGCTGCCGCGGTGCGGGAGTCGCTTCCCCTGCCGGCGGGCCGCCCGCGCCGCCCGACTCCCAACCCTGCTCCCGTCACAGTCGGCCTGTCGCCGCTGCAGCCGCGGTCCGGCCGCCGCTCCCGCCGCCGGCGTCCTGCCCACGCCGCCGGATCTGCATCCGTGCTCCCGCCACCGCCGGCCTACCGCCGCGGCTGCCACGGTGCGGCCGTCGCTCCCACCGCTGGCCTCGCGCCCGCGTGGCGGTATCGTCACCGCTGCTGCCGCCACTGCTGGCCCACCGCCGTCGCTGGCGCGGTGCGGACGCCGCTCCGACCACCGGCGTCCCGCCCGCGCCGCCGAATCGCCATCCCTGCTGCCGCCACCACCGGCCTGCCGCCGCCGCTGCCGCGGTGCGGCCTCAGCGGCCGTCGTAGGCCTCCGGCCCGCGCTGCTGCTACCGCTCGTCCGCCGCTGCGGCTGCGTTGGTGTCGCCGTCGCTCGTGCGGCGGTCGCGGGGCGGCCCCAGTGGCTGGACCTGCACTGACATAGGTGTCGCCAACTTGTTATCTTTGCTGCCGCTGCGGGAGTGCCAGCCCCACCGCTGCGGCCGCCGGCGGCCCGCACCCTCTGCGTTTTTTTCGGCGCTGCGGGCAGGCGACGCCCAATTTCGGGCTGCCGCCGATGCCACTGCATTTGCGATCGAGTGCCACCGCTGCACCGGCTGCGCTGTCGGGTGGGGTGATTCTGCGGCGGCGGCGTCGGCCGACGAGCGATCATTCTTAAAACCTCACCATCCCGCTCCAGTGCCTCGGCCGGCCGGTAGCCTTTATCCGGGCAGGAATGGATCCGTTTGCTTAAAGAGGCCTTTAAGGCGTGGGTCGGGTGAGCATCATCAAGGCACGTTCTCAAAGATCGTTTGTGCTGCCCAACATTCCCGCGCCTGCCACGGCACCCCCGTCAACAAGGCCGCTCGGCTTGGCTGGTGTGCGTACCTCGTGCTGTTACTGTGATTCTTCTCGGGCGTCGAGTTGTACGCACGTGCTGCAGACGCGGCACCTGCGTCGTGGGGATGCAGCCAGGTCGCCGACGGGACCCAACACCAAGAGAGCAATTCGATCCATCTCCAACTTGCCGCAGTCACCATTTGACTGCCACCGGAGCGTTATTGTGGACGTCGACATCTTTGACCACGCCCGTCCGAAGGAGCCCCTCATCGTTGCTGCGCCCGGTAAGTGCCCGTCATGCGCAACGCCGAGAGGCGATGCGTCTTTGCGGCAGACCAAGAAGGGCATTGTTCTTTCGCACATGGGCTTTTGCGGGCTGGAGCTCCAGTTTTACACGTGTTCGAAGTCAACCTGTCGCGTGTGGGTGGCGGCGGAAGGTCGGGCGGATGGCTTGGTCATCCTTTTTTCCTGCACGGCGGCTTCAATTTCCCTTGCACGGCACTTTTGCCAGGAGGTGGCTGTTGAGGGGGACGCGTTTGCCAAGGTGTTTCGGGCGTGGTGGGTGAAGGCAAGGGGGCGGTCGCGCGCAGGCATATTCTCACGCATGTCCCAGTCGCGCAGCCGTCGAACCGTTTCAAGGTTGCAGTCGGTGGGACTGCGACTGATGGGCATGGACCTCCCTGATTGGTCTTTCAACTGTGACAACTGCTGCAACGACGGGTGCTACCGCGTGGTGACGGCCGACGTTATCTGGTTGGGGTTCCTTCGTCGACTGGTGACAAGCTACTTCCAGACAACCGATGAGAAGTGCGTGCCGCAGGCCGATCTCCTCAAGACAGCCAGCCTCATTGCAGGCGAGTCAACTAGACGATTCACCAGACTGTGCATCAGCCACCCTGAACAGAGTATCAACGTAAGTGCTGACCAGCGTCGGGCGGCACGCATGGGGCTCTCTCTACTTTGTCCAGCAGCACTGCCCGCGTCTGTCCTCGCGACCTCGCTGGCGAGTGACGACATAGCGCTGCGTGTTAAAAATTTGCTGGCTGGTATTTGGCAGCTGCCGTCGTGCTCCGTTGAGCTGGCTAAGGGCTTGCTTGCCGCCACGACGAAGGTCATCAACGCGGCGGTCACGGCCAACCGGCCTGAGCAGGACATTGCAGCGGAGCGCGAGCTCCAGACGTCGCTGAGGGCGTGGCTGACCACGCCGCACGAGGACAACTGCGTTCCAGGTGCGGCGGCCGGGGGGGTCGTCGGGCCGGGTCTGGGTGGTGTAGTTCCCGCCGCGCCGGCCGCAAAGTCCGGCGCCTTACTGCCGGTCGCCGCTGCGCTGCCACCCAGCATTGCGCCCGGCTTCTTGCAGTTTTGCATCGCCCTGGTCGTCGACCCTGTTGTGGCCCCATTCAAGCCAAGCCATTGCGGCAACCTGCGCCGCCTCGTCGCCGAGTTGCGGTCCGCCGACGCGGCTGCGAGGGTGGCTGAGCTCAGCCGCGCCGCATCAGCTGACATTTCCGCGGACGGTGGAGATGTCAATGACGGCGACGCCGCGCTGGTGGGGATGATACGTGAGCTCAAGACGGTGATGGTGTTCTTGACGGCTTTGCGGCGCACGGGCCCCGCCCTGGTCCGGTTTTCCAGGCTGGTCGCGGACGCATTGGAGGACGCTTGCTCGTGCATTGAGGCGTACCACACCGCCGGTAGCCCTGTGAAAGGGTCTGTAGCAGCCTTTGAGAAGAGGTGGCGGGGCACGGGCAAGACGGCAGCGGAGATGTGGTCATTTTTTCTGTCCCAATTCCCTGGGGCGTCGGAGGACCCGCTGATCACGGGAATGTTTTTTTCGGGGCGCCAGCAGTGCCGGGCGTCGGCGTACGCCGTAACTGAGGTCCCGGAGACCGGAACGTGCGCCAAGAACTACCAAGCGGCGCGCAAGTCATTCACTCCAGGTGCGTTTCTCATCTGCTGCGCGTGTGCTCATCCACGTGTGCTGGGCTTCGTCATTCTGGACAAGCGGGAGGGGCCACCCGCGCTGCTGAACACCATCATGACCCGCTTTGCACTGCTGCCCGAGTACATCATTTATGACTTCGGTTGTGGTGCGGTACGCAGCGCTCTGACCAAGTTGCTGTGGCTCCTCTGTGACAGCACCATCTTGAGTGACGAGTTCCACGTTGTCAACCACATGTGCTCTGTGTCGTTGGACCCGCGCTCGTTCCTTACACTCAACAAGGCCAACACGGTGGCGCCTGAGCAGCGCAACCGTGCGATCAAGTTGCTGAGCCGGGTTCTGCGCGCAAGCGGCCAGACCGAATACACCCGGCTGCTAGCCTACCACACTTTCATCCACAACGTGCGTGCCCACGCGCGCAGCGCATCGCCGATCCCGCTGCCCTACCTGTACGACTTCTGACGCTTTTACTTTTCGCGTGAGGCTTGCCTTTGCGGCTGTGGCCATGTGGTTACTGATCCCTTTGCCGCTGCCGACTACTCGGACAGCTCCGTGGCAGGTACAGATGGCTCCGACGGGGTGGAAGGGTCAGCTGCATCGGGCTCGTCCGACGACGAGAGCTCTGCAGCCGGGACGGCCGACGCCTCGGAGATGTCTGCCTAGCTGTTGACTGTGCAAGAATAAAAGACTCGGCGAACATGGTTATTACTCTCGTTTTTCCTCTGTGCGAGCACTGGCGGGCTTCTCATGGCCGTGCCTTGTCTCCACCTCTCGCACCTTTCCCTCTCCTGCGAGACGGTGCAGTGCTCTCAAATTTTCAAACTTCAGCAAGCCTTGGTACTGCAGCACCCCAGTACGCGGGAATGTCCACAAGCTGTCATGGACTGTTTTGAATTGGTATCCAGCGCGATGTACTCTTGCACAGCGCTTTCTCACGAGCCACACAGTGTGTTGTCTGTGGCCGCCCTCCTGAGTTGACACGACCATCCGGGCGCTTTACTTCGCACTTTCACAAGATGCCTACTAGTGTCCCGTCGGGGTGACCCACTCAAGGGCAAGTAGTACTGAAATATTGGCGCTGTCGTCAGACTCTCGGATGTAGGCGTCACAGCTATTCTGGGAATCGATATCGTTTCCTCAACAAGCGCCTGGCGAGGACGTCGTCATCTGGACGGCCGCTAAGACTTAGGGGCCGTGCAGGAAGTGCACCGCTTCGACCCGGTCTAGATGCTACCGTCGCCCCGCTCTTCACCGCTCATTCGCTGGTCCATAACAGTGGACGGCATGCCATTGAGCCAACTCCCGTCCCTACCCGCACCATATTCGCTCCTCCTCGGTGACAGTCGTGCATACTGTCCCAGTCTCCGACCACCGCAGAGGCAGGGATGTGCGCATGTGAGCGGCAACTGCACGTCTCGTCATCCATCGGAGTGCATCAGAACGCGGGCGTGGCGGAGCGGGAGGAACTGACGCGAGAATGCAACCTCACCGGTCTACGGGGATGGTCATCTAAGAGTCTATGCGAACTAGTATGCGACCACATGTACCAATCCTCTTCCTTGTCCTACCATCTATTCAAAACTGTGGCAGTATTGACCCCCAGGTAGGGGGGCAACACGTGCCATGCAAGGGGCGGCAGGCCACTAGCCTGATCCGTTCCTCCCCCTGCATTTGGGTCCATATTCCCTAAGTTTGGGATAGTTAGCTTAGTAGTAAATCCAACTTGGATTTGAGGGTTTTCTGTATTTATCGTCTTGAATTTTCGTGTGGCCCGGTGGGCAGGTGCTGGGGTGGGAGATTCTGAGTGGCGAGATTCTGAGTGGACCCTGGGGGGATAAGGGGAGGGACAGCGGGGCTTGGCCCTGCGTCCCCGTCCCGACCAAGAAACTGTTGGACCACACACCATCCTCTTGTTTGTCCGTGGGGGGTTTGCCCCACAACAGGGACAGAGTGTGTGCGACTTGCACTTCTTCCGGCTCCCCCGACACGGGAGGCAGCCCTTGCACACCGCCCCAACTTGGGTGCCGTGTGTGCTTGTGGTTTTTGCCACATTTGGTGGAGCAGCAGGGGACAGAGGTAAACTTTACCTCCGGGTGCACCCGGGTGTGGGGGGCCCTCTGTCTCAGAGGAACGGTGGACTTGGACCGTGTCATACGGATCGTCAGCCAACATGGCTAGCTCGGACCCCCCGTCTTCCGGGGAGTACACGGGTGACGCACGTACTTCAGTGCCTTTGAATACTGGTGAGACACAGGTGGGCTTATCTGGGGTCGCAGAGGGACTAGAGGTCCCTCAAGCCAGCAGGACTGGAAGTACGGGCGGGCAACAGGCCACCCCGACTCAGTCGGGAGTTCACTCGGGTGACACTTCTGATGGGGGTGGGCCGAAGTCTGGCCACCGTGTGGTATACTCAACGGGAACGTCCCAAGGGGTGAGGACTGTCCCCGCGGGTTCCACTCGGGTTGGAGCCAACTTTGGCTTGGAGCCGTCGCCAACTAGGCTTTCGGAGGACGGCGGACCTCCGTTGGTCGGCGATGGGCTCGCGCCCATGCCCCCGGTTGAGACCCCTGAGGAATGTGGTTACCCCTCAGGTGGACTCCCGGAGGCGGACCGAGACTCAACTGGAGTCGTCAATCCACTCCTCGCGGAAACTGTCCGTCGGGAGGCGACCAATGTGTTGCGGCAGACTTTGCCGGACCTGGTGGTCACGATGACGAATACTATTCTGAATAAGATTGTGGCGAGTTTGCCAGATGGCCTTAATGTCCAGACCGGATTGGGGCTTTCGAGCCCGCAGGCGCAGGGGGAATCGCCCCTGACGCCTATTCCGGGTCGCCCCGAACAGGGGGGGACCCCTGTGACTCCCAACGTGGGAGCCGCACCATTCTCGGTGGGGCGTACGCCCTTCACGGGGGAGTTTCCCTCGGAAACGCCGGCGGCTACACCAAGCTCGCCGTGCCAGACTACAGGCGCTGAGGGTCAACTTACCCCAGTGCCACAGCGGCTGTTCCCTCAACGTGAGGTGCCGCCCAAGATCCAGGTAGCCAACCCGGTCTACCAGCGGATCTTTGACTGTGAGACCTACGCCCTCCACAACAAGTCGGTGGTGTATGGTCTTGACCAGGCCCGAGCCATGGGCCGTGCCAAGAAGAATGCACTTCATTCTTTTGGGCACAAAGCGGAGTGGGATGGAACTCCCCCCCTCCGTGTCTTTGAGTTCCTACGTCGTTTCACAAAAGCCTGTGACGACAATGCCATAAGTGAAGGCATGGCTTTTTACATGCTACAGGAGTTTACGAAGGGCGACCTACGGACAGAACTTATGTCCGTCATGCCCACCTCCTCAAGTGGAGGCGCTGGGGAGGTGACGTCCTATTTGGAGCTCGTCAACTGGTTGTTGGGAGCCATGGTTGATGAGGCAGCGTTGGCTTCTCAAGTCGAGGAGTTTACGCAAGCCCATCAGGAAGAGGCGGAGGACGAGTTGTCCTTTGCGGAGCGAGTCCGTATGCTCAACAATCTTTGTGGGTTTCTTCATCCACAAGCTGTGGTGAAGAGTCGGTTTGTGGAGGGACTCCATTGGTCAGTCCGGATGGAGACCCGGGAGCATAACACTGCCCGGGCGACCCTGGCCGAGTTGGCCAGGTTCGCCAATCGCCGAGGCGAGGCCTACCGCAAGTTGCGGGAGGAACAACGCCAGGAGTGTCAGGCCGAATTGGCCAAGGAACGAGAGGAGGCGCGCCAGGCCAGAGAGTTGAGAGAGGCACGCCGAATCCGCAAGGAGAGGGTGGTAGCTGCCGTGGGAACTTCCCAGGGTATCCCTTCGTCTTCCCCAGTTGGGAAGACCCCTCCGGGAACTGACAATCGGTGTTGGAACTGCAACTCCGATGGACACTGGGCATATGATTGCCCCAAGTTGAGTATCGTATCCAACAACTTGTTAGGAATGCGAGTAAGAAGTCGGCTACGAACGAAGTACGTTCACGCCGCGAGGGTGGGTCTCGACCGGTCGTCGCGGTCGCCACACCCTCGGCGGAGGAGGCGAACACGTCGTCCTCGGACTCGTCGTCTTCCTCCCCGCCCTCAGATTCGGACGCCAAGTCGGCGGGAAACGAATGACCGTTGGGGCTGGTCGTCCGAAGCTCGCAACGGCAGCCTTGGCCAAGTGGGCCAGGAGGACGAACCAACCGTGCCGGATACTGCGGCGACCTAAGGGAGTCCGCCCACCTCGGGTAGGACTCCCCAAGAACGTAAACCCACGTCGGGTCATCGCGGTGCTGACGGGTGAGAACTTCCAGGTGGCTGGACGGGTGCAACTTGCCCCCGGCCGCGCCTGTTGTGCCCGTATCGTACTTGATACCGCGTCAGGAGCCTCCTTGATACGCAAGTCGCTATTACCAAAGGAGGTGAAGCTCCAACGCTGGAGGTCCAAAGCTGACCATATGATTGACATCAATGGTGGGGTACTTCCCATCGCTGGTGCCGTGACCCTACCAACTAGGTTGGGGACCCATGAGGTTGACGTGACCTATGGTGTAGTTGAGAATATATCGGTACCCCTGCTTCTGGGTACCCCTTATGTTGTTACACAAGTGCCTTTGATTTGTGGCCCTGAGTACTGGGTCAAGTTGATGAATGGGGAGACTATCCCCATCCTTGGTAAGGGAAAGTCTGTGGCTCCTGTGACAGTTTCACAGTCGAAGCCTGTTTGCTCTGTGAGGGAAGGGTTTACTGCTACCCTGCGTCTAGCCCGTAAAGTCACGTTGCCCCCCAACTCGGTGGCGCACGTTGACGTTGTAACTGATTATACGGGGAACGGGTTGGTGCACCCTCACCCCCGTCTTGCTCGCAAGCACCAAGTGCATGTTGCCCTTGGCACGATGGACTCCAAAGCCGGAGTCCCGTGGAGGATACAGGTGATGAACCTGAGCTCGTCGCCCCAGTACTTCAAGTCGGGAGCCAAGTTCGGCTATATCGACCAACATGAGGGACCAGTAGTAGCGGTCACCCTCAACGCGGGCGCGAGTAGCGACCCGAAGTCCGTAAAGGAGAAGCATCAAGCCAAGTCGGCCGCCTCTCCTCGGCCCCATGTGAACATGGAGGGTGTCCCCCCCAGGTTGAGGGTTCAAGTTGAACGCCTCTTGGACCAATATCACAAGTTGTGGGATGGTCAATTGGGACTCATGAGAGCCACCCAACACCGGATCGAGTTGAAGCCCGGTGCACCCCCTATACGCCAACAACCGTATAGGGGAGGACCTCGTTCAAGGGCCCTCGTTAAGGAGCAAGATGCTCGCATGGAGGCCCTCGATGTGATCGAGGCCAGCAACGCCGAGTGGGCGAGTCCGGTGGTTATCGTCCCCAAAGTTGATGGGACCCCCCGGTTTTGTATCGACTACCGTAAGCTCAACGAGAGCACGGTGAAGGACAGTTATCCCCTACCTAGGATGGAGGACTGTCTGGACTCTCTGGGGGAGGCGAACGTGTTCTCTACCCTGGACTGTAACGCGGGGTACTGGCAAATTCCCATTGCCCCGGAGGACAGGCATAAAACTACCTTTACCTGTCACTGTGGCACCTACCAGTGCAAGCGCCTACCGTTTGGTCTGTGTAACGCGCCGGCAACTTTCCAGCGCGCTATGGACATGATTCTGGCCGGAGTACGGTGGCAGATCTGTCTTGTGTACCTAGACGATGTCATTGTGTTCTCCCGAAGTCCGGAGGAACACATTGGCCATCTTGGCCAGGTATTCAAGCTACTTGCTGACGCCGGTGTGTCACTGAAGGCGAGTAAGTGCCACCTCTTCACTCAAGAGGTGGAGTACTTGGGACATGTTGTCCGTCCGGGGCGTCTCAGTGTTAACGAGAAGAATTTGAGGGCCATCCGTAAGGCTCAGTACCCCCGGACCCAGACCCAGATGAGGAGCTTCCTCGGGATGTGTAACGTGTACCGACGTTTCACCAAGGGCTTCGCCAAGGTGGCGAAGCCGTTGAATGAGTTAGTGAGCTCAACGCTCCCGAAGAACCGGCCTCCCCCAAGTCGGGTGGAGCAGGAATCCTTTGAGACTCTTCGGGGCCTTCTGCTGAAGCCCCCCATCTTGGCTATTCCCAGGTTGGGAGGCCACTACATCCTAGATGTGGACGCTAGCTACGACCAACTTGGTTGTGTGTTGCTTCAGCAGCAGCCGGACAAGGAGTACTTGCCGGTGGGATACTTCAGTAAGGGGCTGAACTCGGCCGAGAAGAACTACGGAGTCACCGAGTTGGAAGGACTCGCAGTGGTGTGGGCGGTGACGTCACTTCGTCAATACCTAGAGGGTGAGAAGTTTCTCATCCGCTGTGACCACCGCGCGTTGCAGTTCATCTTTAAGACGGACTGTACGAACACTCGTCTCAATCGGTGGAGGGTGCGACTGGCACCCTTCAACTTTGACATTGAGTACCGACCTGGCAGGCAACATGCCCTTGCCGACGGCCTCTCTCGGGTACCTACGGAGGGGCTGGACACTAACCCAGTCGATGAGGACATCCCCATCGTGGGGGTAGTCACGCGCTCGGGGCAGGCGTTGAACCCCGAGGCGCCAGGGAACAAGAAGTACTTGCCCCTGTCCCTGGACGAGGTGGTGAAGGCCCAGGCCGAGGATCCCTTCTGCAAGTCGCAGAGGGATACACTGGATACAGTGGTGGAGACGCGTTTCTTTCTGGGAGACGATGGCCTCCTCATGAGGAGGGGGGTATTCCAAGGGGCTGAACAACTTGTCGTCCCCGCATCCCTCAAGGACAGTATCCTTGAGAGGGAGCACAACGCTCCCTCGGGTGGACACCTGGGGTCTAGTAAACTGTACCAGACCCTGAGGACCAGGTACTACTGGCCGTCCATGGTGGTGGACATCTACAGTTGGGTGGCTGCCTGCACAAGTTGTGCACAGAACCGTCTGATGGAACGGCGGCCTAGTACGGCTATGCTATTGTTCCCGGCCAAGGAGCCCTTCGCCGCGTTGGCGATGGACATCCTTGGGCCACTGCCAGTGACCGAGGAGGGCAACCAGTACCTCCTGGTCATCTGTGACCGCTTCACGAAACTTACGCGAGCGATCCCACTGGCAGAGATCACGGCCATGTCGGTCGTGTCAGCCTTCCTAGATCACTGGGTTGCCGCGTATGGCATCCCAGATAGTACACTATCGGACAATGGACCGCAATTTGCGTCCGTACTGTTTCAGGGAGTGCTGGATATGTTGGGGGTTAAGGCAAACTATGCCACCCCCTACCACCCGAAAACTAATGGGCAGGTGGAGCGCTTCAACAAAACTATTGTTAGGCAGCTGCGCCACTATGTGAGTGAGCACGTGAAGACGTGGGACCAATACATTTCTATTCTTACTACCGCCTACAATTCGCAGGTTTACTCATCTACCGGGGAAGTACCCCTCGCTTTTGTGACCCCCCGTCGTGTGCGGTCTATTGCCGTGCGGCGGTCGCTCCCAACTAGGGAGGATGGTGGCAGTACGCCTACTCCTACTGAGAAAAAGGCGGAGTTCGCTGCTAGGCTTGAAAACCTCATCCCTAAAGTCAGGGCTGAGATGGACAAAGCACAAAAGCGCTACAAGCGTACCTTTGACAAAAAGGTGCGCAATGCTAAGCATGTCCCCGAGAAGGGTGACTGGGTGCTGGTACACTCGCACACCCCAACTGGGGGTAAGCTGGTATTCCAGACGAAGGGACCGTACCAGGTCCTTCGTACTGATGGGCGGCGCTTCACCATCGAAAGTGACGATGGGGTCCGCACAGTGAACGGACAGGACGTGGTCAAAGTTGCACCACCGCCTGCAGGCGACCCAGCTTGGGCGCGTGCTTTGGAAGCGTGGCGCCTCCCCTCACTGCCTGCGGCCAAACAGGGCCCGCAGGAGTACGTGTTCGATAAGTTCATCGACCACGGATGGGATGAAGACACTGACCGCCTCATGTTGAGGGTGCGTTGGTTTGGCTACAAAGCCAAGGACGATACGTGGGAGTATGTGGAGGACCTTCCCGCTGAGAAGGTCCGGGCGTACTGTGCCCGGAATGAGATAGACCCTAACAGCCCTCCCTCAACGTGAGGGAAGGCCGAGCAACAGTGCCAAGAGAGTGCTTCAAGTCGAAGTGGTACGCAGAGTGGCTTTTAACTACAGCCCTAACCCTCACACTCTCACAACAAAGGCAGCTGCCAACTAGGCACGCATGCTAGACTCTCCCACTCCACGGCCCTCGCCCTCACGTGGAGGCGAGCGGCGAGACCCACGCCGATAACGGTCTCCACTCGTTGGAAGGGGCGGCGGCTCCAAGTCGGAACCGTCGCGCCCTTCACGGTCGCGCAAGTGGCGCCGACCGTGGCTACTCTTCTGCCTGGTCTTGCGCGCAAGTTTGCGACGCAGACGCTGGACAGACTCCGTCTCCGACGGGGTAGAGGACTCCGAAACGGAGTAAGACAACTCGTCTTCCGACACGGAGGGAGAGCGCCGCGAGTGTCGGCGACGACGGCGAGGAGGCGAGTATGCCCGGCTCGCGCGACGTTTGCCACGCCCAAGTGGGGCTGGCTGGGGCATAATAGCCCCAATGCGAGCCAACTCGGCTGTCATAAACTCCGCCACCGACTCGCAACTCGCGGTCGCCACTGCAGTACGAACGCGCTCCTCAAGTTGAGGAGTCTCGGAACTTTGGAGGGTTGCGGTCGACGCGGCCAACCAGGAAATGGTGCGCACCAACGTGGTGATCATCATCTCTGAGGTTAGAGGCGTGGGCGGTAGCACCAACTTGGGGTATACCGTCAGGAGGGTGGCCCCCAAGTTGGGGGACACCGGGGTGGATGACCCCACGGCCACGCTGATCGGGATGTTCCCGTGAGGCTGGAAAGGAACAGGAGGAAGCGGAGGGGCACGCCGAGGTGGCGGTACCCGGGTATAACTGCGACCCCGACTTGGGGCCCCCGCAGTAGGTTGAGTCATATGGTCATCATATGAGGGCACAGCCATAACTATGGGCTTGTCCGGGGGTGGCGCAGTGTGGCCATCCACCCCCGGGGCATACGGGTAGTCCCCGATGCCCAACCCCTCTCGTAGGACCACACGGCCGTCGTGAAGTTCACGAGCGACCCACACGAACTGGCGAAGTGCGCCATCGTCTTTGGGCCCACGAGTGGGGCGGCGCAACTTGTGCTCAATGCTCTCCCACTCGATAAACTTATGGAGCCGGAGCATCTCCTCAAGTAGAGTAAGTTGTCCTGATGAGCACCCCTCAGCAACTAGCTGAGGGGTGAGCTGTTCCAAACCTTGGATGAGCCGGAGGGGGAGATGCCAGAGCATCCCCCGCCGCTGAACACAAGACACTCAGGTCGACATGACCTCGAGGAGCCACTGGGTGGCCAACATGGCCCACACCAGGTGATCAGGGCCAGCCGTCAACATGACGGAGCCGAAGTGGTCAAGCAACCGTGGCAGCAACGCCGGGAACCCGTAGGGGACCCCAACTTGAGGCCACCACTCGGGCTTCTTCGGATAGTACTGCTCCTTGCTGGCAGCAGACTGTTGAGGAAACTCAAGTTGAGCCGAGGTCACCAAGTAGGGACCTCGCCGGAAAACCTTCTCCATCCGCACATCAAAGTGATGAGTGTGCGGATCAGCCTCGTGAAGGTACGGGGAGCGAGTTGCCACCGCGTCCCAAGTAAAGGTCGGCAAGTCGCCAGGACCCGGGATAGTTCCCCCTAAGAGTCTATGCGAACTAGTATGCGACCACATGTACCAATCCTCTACCTTGTCCTACCATCTATTCAAAACTGTAGCAGTATTGACCCCCAGGTAGGGGGGCAACACGTGCCATGCAAGGGGCGGCAGGCCACTAGCCTGATCCGTTCCTTCCCCTGCATTTGGGTCCATATTCCCTAAGTTTGGGATAGTTAGCTTAGTAGTAAATCCAACTTGGATTTGAGGGTTTTCTGCATTTATCGTCTTGAATTTTCGTGTGGCCCGGTGGGCAGGTGCTGGGGTGGGAGATTCTGAGTGGCGAGATTCTGAGTGGACCCTGGGGGGATAAGGGGAGGGACAGCGGGGCTTGGCCCTGCGTCCCCGTCCCGACCAAGAAACTGTTGGACCACACACCATCCTCTTGTTTGTCCGTGGGGGGTTTGCCCCACAACAGGGACAGAGTGTGTGCGACTTGCACTTCTTCCGGCTCCCCCGACACGGGAGGCAGCCCTTGCACACCGCCCCAACTTGGGTGCCGTGTGTGCTTGTGGTTTTTGCCACAAAAACTGCATAGCATCTGTAGCCGGAGATGGGACGGTCGACGACAGCCCCTCTGACCTGTCCTGTCATACTCCACGCGCGTGAAGATGGCCGGAAGGATGTCCTTCACACCACGGCATGGGACAACGGTGTCGGTCAGGCTGTGCCGGCGTGACCTGACGTCCTTTGCCAGGCAAAGAAAAGCACACCTGGCGAGACCTGCTCCAAATGGTGCAATGCCCGCAGCTGTTCTGAAGGCAGGGCGCATAAGACCTCTGGCGCTTGTAGGACGCAGCGCACCGCTTCGACCCCCGCAGAGCTCTGTTCTTGTCCGATCCTGGCTGAGGGCGCCTCCCTGGTATGTCTGGTACCACGAGGGACATCCAGATACATCAATGATCGGCGCTGACGAGGACAAGAAGTCCTATTTAGACTTCAAAGCGCAACGCACGGAGAAGTAGCACGTGAGAGCTTGCATTTGTTTCGCGCCATAGGATTCTTTGGCGCGTAAGTTCTCACAGGTGCACAGGCAGTCGTTGGCGGATGCCCGCGCGCGCGTCAGCTTTTGGGCGGGTGAGGCCTACGTGCTACTACCTTGTTGGCGCCGTCTGTCGAGACCGCTCCACCTCGCCGTGTATTCAGCTGCCTACGCCGCAGGGCGGTGAACGGCCCTGTCTCACTGCAGTCGCCCTGTGCGCGCGGTCGCGCTGTTCTTCTGCCGTTGGCTCCCCGGTGGCCGGTAGTCTCAAGCCACCAAGAAAACACGTCGCACTACCCCTCCTGTTCTTTCAACGCTTTCTACAGAGCCTGCAGCTTGTTGCTCGTCTTTGTGGCCCGACTGGCCACCACCGGCTTGCTTCCGGGCGAGCGACACGCCTGTGGGCGCCGCGCCAGCGCCACTGGTCAATTTCTGCAGTCATCTGCGCAGCGTTGGTGCTAAGGCGAGGTCGCGGAGGTGGCGTCCGCGGTGGGGAGCGGCCAGTGGTCGGGGCAGGAGCAGTACGTCTCAAGCGGGGAGGGCATCGAGGCGGACGCCATGCAGGCGCCACCAGGCGGCCGCGGCATATCTGATGGAACGGGTACGCCTGTGACTCTGAACGACCAGCAGCAGGCCGTCGTGTGTATGCTGTTTGCAGGCAGGAATGTTGCCTTAGTGGGGCCTGCCGGTTGCGGCAAGAGTGCAGTTGTGCGAGCAGTTGTGTTGGAGGGGACGCGACTGTTTGGTGCCGCGGGTGTACTGGTGCTGTCATGGACGGGATCTGCCGCGCAGCTGGTGCATGGGCGGACGCTGTCGTCGGTCCTGCGCACATCGGTTGGGGACCCCTTGAGGCAGACCATATTGCAGCGCGTGGTGGGCCGCCCAGAGCTGTTGGCTGAGCTACGAAGAACGAAACTGGTCATCATTGACGAGGCGCCCACGATTCAAGGCCGATGGATGGACCGCTTGGAGTACGTGCTGCGGGGTACTGCGTCGAGCTTGACCGGCGAGTGCTTGCCTTTTGGTGTCCGCAGGGTGAAGGGTACGTTCAGTGGGGGTGTGTGTCTGCTGTTCCGTTACTTTTTGTATCATGTGGGTCGTTTTTGTCAATCTCCGAAGCGCGCCGGCAAAGTTCCGTGTTAACAATCTGTTCGGTCCCTGTTTGTCAGGAAATTGTGTGTCTGCGTTTGCTTCTGATGTGCAGCTGCGGGGGATCCGCTGCAGCTGTCGGCGTTCGGCGTGACCGGCACGTCAGTGGAGGTGTGCGCGTTTCAGACTCGGTCGTGGCACGACGCATTTGTGTCGTACCACGGCTCTACTATCGCGCTATCCCATCAGCACCGCCAAAACCACGCGGACTTATTGTGGCCGCTGCTGATGCGTGTCAGGGTTGGCGCCGTGACCGATGAGGACATTTTCCTACTCAAAGCGACCTGGGCAGGCGGTGCCGACGACTACCCTGACTACCAACACCTGCGGGCCGTCAACGCCGACGTCGACGCGTACAACAACAACAGGCTTGCTCGTCTCGCCGGCGACGCCGTCCTGTTTAAGGCCGTGGACTCTGTCCTAGTTCAACATCTTGAGCGGCGCAAGTACGCCGCGCAGCGCATACAGAAGCTGGCGCGGGAGGTGCTATGGATCAAGGTAGGGGCGGAAAAGGTACTTATTCGCTCTCAGGGTGTGCTTAAGGGTGGTGCCCGCGGGGTTATGCAGAGGATTGGTAGTGCCGGGACTGTGTTCTGCTTGTTTGAGGGCTTGCCGTCCGCAGTGGGAGTGCGACCGGTGGATTTTGCTGTCCAAGGCACACTCGAGCGCGTATTGGCCACACGTGTGCAGCTACCCCTCATACTGGCATGGTGCATAACCATCTCCAGAGCCCAGGGCATGACCTTTGAGCCGGTAGCCATTGACTTTAGAACTCAGTGGACATTGGAAGGTCTAGTGTACTCGGGCTTGTCACGTGCCACGTCTTCTTGCTCACTACGTGTGCGCGGACTCACTCGAGCACACATCCGAGCGAGTAGAAGTGGGCTGTGTTTTCATGCCGGGCTTGGTGACGGACGGGAGTTGCAATAAAATACTCTTGTAAACGCGCGTTTATGGGGCTGTCTCCGAGATGTAGAGCGCTTTCCATAACACTACGCGGCGGCTGTACGTGCCCGACCCCGCGAATGGTCCTATGTCCCTCATGAACTCGGGCACAATCAGGTCAGAGAAATGGACAGACACATAGTGCTCACACATACGTGCCTGATGCAACAGATTTGTGAATGGATACCTCCTGTTGGCGTGGGCGCTAGAGACACAAACGGCGTACACCTCCGCAACGGGTACGCCGGCGGACGAATGCCAGCTCGTGCGCGCCGCGACTGAGCCGCCCACGATATTGCCCACATCCACAGGCCCGGCAGTACCGCGAACGTTCACCAGTGGCTGTGCTCTGCGCCACACCAGCGCTGCTGCCATGCAGGTTGCGCCGGGTGACAGTGGCGGCCTATCCCACAGGAAGGCCCTCGGCCTACGCAGCAAAGAGAATACGTCATGAGCAAGGTGCAATCTCCATGCTTGGAAAATGGTCAGTAGCTGTCACGTCCTGTTGAGATCCCCAGCGGGTCGTACCGGCGCTCACCACAACCCAGTTCCCCTGCACAGTGCACACAAGGAAGATGAAGAAAAGAACGCCAACGTACCCAACGAGTGCGAGGTGCCACAGCAGCGGAAACGTTCGCACAGACAAGAGCGATGGCCCATCAATGAACGGGCGCGGGGCGCGGCAGCTCCCGTGTCCGCCAAACAGGTACCTGCTGCCTCCCATCTGCTCAACAATTCGAAGGCTCCTGACTGTCACCATACCAGCCGGCACAGGCTCGTCGCAGTGTGTGGACACGGACGGATCGCAGATGCCGCACGCGACAACCGCGTTTCCGGAAACGGACAGGAGGCAATCGCCGCCGGAGGTCACAATCTCGTTGGTTGCCCGGAGTGACAGTCCCGCCACAGCTGCCAAAGCTGTCGCCTGCGTCAATGAAAGAAATACAGGCGGATTATTGGACGTCATGGTGTCACAAGCCGCTCCCCCGACACCGGCCACGGCCACGCCGCCGGCCACCGCCGTTCCAACGGATCCCGTCGCGCCAGCAACCACTTGCACTTCCTTGCAGCCCTCCGCGCTGCCAACAACAGCCGGATGGCCGGCCACAGCGACACTGCTGTGGCAAACACCACATGCACACACGGCACCCAAGTTGGGGCGGTGTGCAAGGGCTGCCTACCGTGTCGGGGGAGCCGGAAGAAGTGCAAGTCGCACACACTCTGTCCCTGTTGTGGGGCAAACCCCCCACGGACAAACAAGAGGATGGTGTGTGGTCCAACAGTTTCTTGGTCGGGACGGGGACGCAGGGCCAAGCCCCGCTGTCCCTCCCCTTATCCCCCCAGGGTCCACTCAGAATCTCGCCACTCAGAATCTCCCACCCCAGCACCTGCCCACCGGGCCACACGAAAATTCAAGACGATAAATGCAGAAAACCCTCAAATCCAAGTTGGATTTACTACTAAGCTAACTATCCCAAACTTAGGGAATATGGACCCAAATGCAGGGGGAGGAACGGATCAGGCTAGTGGCCTGCCGCCCCTTGCATGGCACGTGTTGCCCCCCTACCTGGGGGTCAATACTGCCACACTCCCCTCTCCTCAGTTTCGACCGACCCGGTCGGCCCTGTGAGGGGGTGCGTAAACGCACGTCTCGGCGTTGGGGGCGCGACTTGCTGTCCCCCATCGAGTACGTAACACGGATGTGGAGGCGGTCACGTTGACCGCCCCTCTCCTCAAGCTTGCCCACTCGGCAGCTTGCTCTCCTCAGTTCACACTTCACCATCACCACCACCTCCCCTTTACCTTCCACTGGGCCGCCCCACGGTGGGGAGGCCACCCGTATACCCACGATCCGAGTCCTCCTCAACTCGAGGCGGGTCTCGTGCCGCGATAGCCAGAGCGTCTCTCCCCAACTTGGGGAGAGCCATGGCGACCCCGGGAGTGGAGACGGACCCTCTAGATGAGCGTATGGAGGACACCACCTACGGTGCAGCACC
Organism: Pyropia yezoensis; assembly: GCA_009829735.1. Lineage (NCBI taxonomy): Eukaryota > Rhodophyta > Bangiophyceae > Bangiales > Bangiaceae > Pyropia > Pyropia yezoensis. The sequence goes on from CM020618.1 coordinate 38,330,536, forward strand.
CGCCGGGACTTCCGGCGGGGGCTCCGCGATCGCTCCGGGGGATGGGACTCCCGCGCCACCCGGATTTGGGTTGACGGCGGGGTCTCCCCCGGAGGCGGGACAAGTTGTCCCGCGTGAGGCCTTGGGGCGGTGGTTTTACCCCGCTTGGCCTCTCTATGAGGAGGGGTTCACGGTTCTTCGCTGTGGCCGACTTGGCGCAGCGATGGGTCGGGTATGGGACCGCCTACGGGAGAAGTATCCCCGTAGGGTCGGGTTCCCTGCCGGCTTCAGGACGGACCAGTTTGCCTTCCTGGACGATGAGGAGGTTGAGGACGTTCAGCGTGCCAAGGCCATGGTGGACCGCGGGGGAACTATCCCGGGTCCCGGCGACTTGCCGACCTTTACTTGGGACGCGGTGGCAACTCGCCCCCCGTACCTTCACGAGGCTGATCCGCACACTCATCACTTTGATGTGCGGATGGAGAAAGACTTCCGGCGAGGTCCCTACTTGGTGACCTCGGCTCAACTTGAGTTTCCTCAACAGTCTGCTGCCAGCAAGGAGCGGTACTATCCGAAGAAGCCCGAGTGGTGGCCTCAAGTTGGGGTCCCCTACGGGTTCCCGGCGTTGCTGCCACGGTTGCTTGACCACTTCGGCTCCGTCATGTTGACGGCTGGCCCTGATCACCTGGTGTGGGCCATGTTGGCCACCCAGTGGCTCCTCGAGGTCATGTCGACCTGAGTGTCTTGTGTTCAGCGGCGGGGGATGCTCTGGCATCTCCCCCTCCGGCTCATCCAAGGTTTGGAACAGCTCACCCCTCAGCTAGTTGCTGAGGGGTGCTCATCAGGACAACTCACTCTACTTGAGGAGATGCTCCGGCTCCATAAGTTTGTCGAGTGGGAGAGCATTGAGCACAAGTTGCGCCGCCCCACTCGTGGGCCCAAAGACGATGGCGCACTTCGCCAGTTCGTGTGGGTCGCTCGTGAACTTCACGACGGCCGTGTGGTCCTACGAGAGGGGTTGGGCATCGGGGACTACCCGTATGCCCCGGGGGTGGATGGCCACACTGCGCCACCCCCGGACAAGCCCATAGTTATGGCTGTGCCCTCATATGATGACCATATGACTCAACCTGCTGCGGGGGCCCCAAGTCGGGGTCGCAGTTATACCCGGGTACCGCCACCTCGGCGTGCCCCTCCGCTTCCTCCTGTTCCTTTCCAGCCTCACGGGAACATCCCGATCAGCGTGGCCGTGGGGTCATCCACCCCGGTGTCCCCCAACTTGGGGGCCACCCTCCTGACGGTATACCCCAAGTTGGTGCTACCGCCCACGCCTCTAACCTCAGAGATGATGATCACCACGTTGGTGCGCACCATTTCCTGGTTGGCCGCGTCGACCGCAACCCTCCAAAGTTCCGAGACTCCTCAACTTGAGGAGCGCGTTCGTACTGCAGTGGCGACCGCGAGTTGCGAGTCGGTGGCGGAGTTTATGACAGCCGAGTTGGCTCGCATTGGGGCTATTATGCCCCAGCCAGCCCCACTTGGGCGTGGCAAACGTCGCGCGAGCCGGGCATACTCGCCTCCTCGCCGTCGTCGCCGACACTCGCGGCGCTCTCCCTCCGTGTCGGAAGACGAGTTGTCTTACTCCGTTTCGGAGTCCTCTACCCCGTCGGAGACGGAGTCTGTCCAGCGTCTGCGTCGCAAACTTGCGCGCAAGACCAGGCAGAAGAGTAGCCACGGTCGGCGCCACTTGCGCGACCGTGAAGGGCGCGACGGTTCCGACTTGGAGCCGCCGCCCCTTCCAACGAGTGGAGACCGTTATCGGCGTGGGTCTCGCCGCTCGCCTCCACGTGAGGGCGAGGGCCGTGGAGTGGGAGAGTCTAGCATGCGTGCCTAGTTGGCAGCTGCCTTTGTTGTGAGAGTGTGAGGGTTAGGGCTGTAGTTAAAAGCCACTCTGCGTACCACTTCGACTTGAAGCACTCTCTTGGCACTGTTGCTCGGCCTTCCCTCACGTTGAGGGAGGGCTGTTAGGGTCTATCTCATTCCGGGCACAGTACGCCCGGACCTTCTCAGCGGGAAGGTCCTCCACATACTCCCACGTATCGTCCTTGGCTTTGTAGCCAAACCAACGCACCCTCAACATGAGGCGGTCAGTGTCTTCATCCCATCCGTGGTCGATGAACTTATCGAACACGTACTCCTGCGGGCCCTGTTTGGCCGCAGGCAGTGAGGGGAGGCGCCACGCTTCCAAAGCACGCGCCCAAGCTGGGTCGCCTGCAGGCGGTGGTGCAACTTTGACCACGTCCTGTCCGTTCACTGTGCGGACCCCATCGTCACTTTCGATGGTGAAGCGCCGCCCATCAGTACGAAGGACCTGGTACGGTCCCTTCGTCTGGAATACCAGCTTACCCCCAGTTGGGGTGTGCGAGTGTACCAGCACCCAGTCACCCTGCTCGGGGACATGCTTAGCATTGCGCACCTTTTTGTCAAAGGTACGCTTGTAGCGCTTTTGTGCTTTGTCCATCTCAGCCCTGACTTTAGGGATGAGGTTTTCAAGCCTAGCAGCGAACTCCGCCTTACTCTCAGTAGGAGTAGGCGTACTGCCACCATCCTCCCTAGTTGGGAGCGACCGCCGCACGGCAATAGACCGCACACGACGGGGGGTCACAAAAGCGAGGGGTACTTCCCCGGTAGATGAGTGAACCTGCGAATTGTAGGCGGTAGTAAGAATAGAAATGTATTGGTCCCACGTCTTCACGTGCTCACTCACATAGTGGCGCAGCTGCCTAACAATAGTTTTGTTGAAGCGCTCCACCTGCCCATTAGTTTTTGGGTGGTAGGGGGTGGCATAGTTTGCCTTAACCCCCAACATATCCAGCACTCCCTGAAACAGTACGGACGCAAATTGCGGTCCATTGTCGGATAGTGTACTATCTGGGATGCCATGCGCGGCAACCCAGTGATCTAGGAAGGCTGACACGACCGACATGGCCGTGATCTCTGCCAGTGGGATCGCTCGCGTAAGTTTCGTGAAGCGGTCACAGATGACCAGGAGGTACTGGTTGCCCTCCTCGGTCACTGGCAGTGGCCCAAGGGTGTCCATCGCCAACGCGGCGAAGGGCTCCTTGGCCGGGAACAATAGCATAGCCGTACTAGGCCGCCGTTCCATCAGACGGTTCTGTGCACAACTTGTGCAGGCAGCCACCCAACTGTAGATGTCCACCACCATGGACGGCCAGTAGTACCTGGTCCTCAGGGTCTGGTACAGTTTACTAGACCCCAGGTGTCCACCCGAGGGAGCGTTGTGCTCCCTCTCAAGGATACTGTCCTTGAGGGATGCGGGGACGACAAGTTGTTCAGCCCCTTGGAATACCCCCCTCCTCATGAGGAGGCCATCGTCTCCCAGAAAGAAACGCGTCTCCACCACTGTATCCATTGTATCCCTCTGCGACTTGCAGAAGGGATCCTCGGCCTGGGCCTTCACCACCTCGTCCAGGGACAGGGGCAAGTACTTCTTGTTCCCTGGCGCCTCGGGGTTCAACGCCTGCCCCGAGCGCGTGACTACCCCCACGATGGGGATGTCCTCATCGACTGGGTTAGTGTCCAGCCCCTCCGTAGGTACCCGAGAGAGGCCGTCGGCAAGGGCATGTTGCCTGCCAGGTCGGTACTCAATGTCAAAGTTGAAGGGTGCCAGTCGCACCCTCCACCGATTGAGACGAGTGTTCGTACAGTCCGTCTTAAAGATGAACTGCAACGCGCGGTGGTCACAGCGGATGAGAAACTTCTCACCCTCTAGGTAGTGACGAAGTGACGTCACCGCCCACACCACTGCGAGTCCTTCCAACTCGGTGACTCCGTAGTTCTTCTCGGCCGAGTTCAGCCCCTTACTGAAGTATCCCACCGGCAAGTACTCCTTGTCCGGCTGCTGCTGAAGCAACACACAACCAAGTTGGTCGTAGCTAGCGTCCACATCTAGGATGTAGTGGCCTCCCAACCTGGGAATAGCCAAGATGGGGGGCTTCAGCAGAAGGCCCCGAAGAGTCTCAAAGGATTCCTGCTCCACCCGACTTGGGGGAGGCCGGTTCTTCGGGAGCGTTGAGCTCACTAACTCATTCAACGGCTTCGCCACCTTGGCGAAGCCCTTGGTGAAACGTCGGTACACGTTACACATCCCGAGGAAGCTCCTCATCTGGGTCTGGGTCCGGGGGTACTGAGCCTTACGGATGGCCCTCAAATTCTTCTCGTTAACACTGAGACGCCCCGGACGGACAACATGTCCCAAGTACTCCACCTCTTGAGTGAAGAGGTGGCACTTACTCGCCTTCAGTGACACACCGGCGTCAGCAAGTAGCTTGAATACCTGGCCAAGATGGCCAATGTGTTCCTCCGGACTTCGGGAGAACACAATGACATCGTCTAGGTACACAAGACAGATCTGCCACCGTACTCCGGCCAGAATCATGTCCATAGCGCGCTGGAAAGTTGCCGGCGCGTTACACAGACCAAACGGTAGGCGCTTGCACTGGTAGGTGCCACAGTGACAGGTAAAGGTAGTTTTATGCCTGTCCTCCGGGGCAATGGGAATTTGCCAGTACCCCGCGTTACAGTCCAGGGTAGAGAACACGTTCGCCTCCCCCAGAGAGTCCAGACAGTCCTCCATCCTAGGTAGGGGATAACTGTCCTTCACCGTGCTCTCGTTGAGCTTACGGTAGTCGATACAAAACCGGGGGGTCCCATCAACTTTGGGGACGATAACCACCGGACTCGCCCACTCGGCGTTGCTGGCCTCGATCACATCGAGGGCCTCCATGCGAGCATCTTGCTCCTTAACGAGGGCCCTTGAACGAGGTCCTCCCCTATACGGTTGTTGGCGTATAGGGGGTGCACCGGGCTTCAACTCGATCCGGTGTTGGGTGGCTCTCATGAGTCCCAATTGACCATCCCACAACTTGTGATATTGGTCCAAGAGGCGTTCAACTTGAACCCTCAACCTGGGGCCTAAATAGGACTTCTTGTCCTCGTCAGCGCCGATCATTGATGTATCCGGATGTCCCTCGTGGTACCAGACATACCAGGGAGGCGCCCTCAGCCAGGATCGGACAAGAACAGAGCTCTGCGGGGGTCGAAGCGGTGCGCTGCGTCCTACAAGCGCCAGAGGTCTTATGCGCCCTGCCTTCAGAACAGCTGCGGGCATTGCACCATTTGGAGCAGGTCTCGCCAGGTGTGCTTTTCTTTGCCTGGCAAAGGACGTCAGGTCACGCCGGCACAGCCTGACCGACACCGTTGTCCCATGCCGTGGTGTGAAGGACATCCTTCCGGCCATCTTCACGCGCGTGGAGTATGACAGGACAGGTCAGAGGGGCTGTCGTCGACCGTCCCATCTCCGGCTACAGATGCTATGCAGTTTTTGTGGCAAAAACCACAAGCACACACGGCACCCAAGTTGGGGCGGTGTGCAAGGGCTGCCTCCCGTGTCGGGGGAGCCGGAAGAAGTGCAAGTCGCACACACTCTGTCCCTGTTGTGGGGCAAACCCCCCACGGACAAACAAGAGGATGGTGTGTGGTCCAACAGTTTCTTGGTCGGGACGGGGACGCAGGGCCAAGCCCCGCTGTCCCTCCCCTTATCCCCCCAGGGTCCACTCAGAATCTCGCCACTCAGAATCTCCCACCCCAGCACCTGCCCACCGGGCCACACGAAAATTCAAGACGATAAATGCAGAAAACCCTCAAATCCAAGTTGGATTTACTACTAAGCTAACTATCCCAAACTTAGGGAATATGGACCCAAATGCAGGGGGAGGAACGGATCAGGCTAGTGGCCTGCCGCCCCTTGCATGGCACGTGTTGCCCCCCTACCTGGGGGTCAATACTGCTACAGTTTTGAATAGATGGTAGGACAAGGTAGAGGATTGGTACATGTGGTCGCATACTAGTTCGCATAGACTCTTAGGGGGAACTATCCCGGGTCCTGGCGACTTGCCGACCTTTACTTGGGACGCGGTGGCAACTCGCTCCCCGTACCTTCACGAGGCTGATCCGCACACTCATCACTTTGATGTGCGCATGGAGAAGGTTTTCCGGCGAGGTCCCTACTTGGTGACCTCGGCTCAACTTGAGTTTCCTCAACAGTCTGCTGCCAGCAAGGAGCGGTACTATCCGAAGAAGCCCGAGTGGTGGCCTCAAGTTGGGGTCCCCTACGGGTTCCCGGCGTTGCTGCCACGGTTGCTTGACCACTTCGGCTCCGTCATGTTGACGGCTGGCCCTGATCACCTGGTGTGGGCCATGTTGGCCACCCAGTGGCTCCTCGAGGTCATGTCGACCTGAGTGTCTTGTGTTCAGCGGCGGGGGATGCTCTGGCATCTCCCCCTCCGGCTCATCCAAGGTTTGGAACAGCTCACCCCTCAGCTAGTTGCTGAGGGGTGCTCATCAGGACAACTCACTCTACTTGAGGAGATGCTCCGGCTCCATAAGTTTATCGAGTGGGAGAGCATTGAGCACAAGTTGCGCCGCCCCACTCGTGGGCCCAAAGACGATGGCGCACTTCGCCAGTTCGTGTGGGTCGCTCGTGAACTTCACGACGGCCGTGTGGTCCTACGAGAGGGGTTGGGCATCGGGGACTACCCGTATGCCCCGGGGGTGGATGGCCACACTGCGCTACCCCCGGACAAGCCCATAGTTATGGCTGTGCCCTCATATGATGACCATATGACTCAACCTACTGCGGGGGCCCCAAGTCGGGGTCGCAGTTACACCCGGGTACCGCCACCTTGGCGTGCCCCTCCGCTTCCTCCTGTTCCTTTCCAGCCTCACGGGAACATCCCGATCAGCGTGGCCGTGGGGTCATCCACCCCGGTGTCCCCCAACTTGGGGGCCACCCTCCTGACGGTATACCCCAAGTTGGTGCTACCGCCCACGCCTCTAACCTCAGAGATGATGATCACCACGTTGGTGCGCACCATTTCCTGGTTGGCCGCGTCGACCGCAACCCTCCAAAGTTCCGAGACTCCTCAACTTGAGGAGCGCGTTCGTACTGCAGTGGCGACCGCGAGTTGCGAGTCGGTGGCGGAGTTTATGACAGCCGAGTTGGCTCGCATTGGGGCTATTATGCCCCAGCCAGCCCCACTTGGGCGTGGCAAACGTCGCGCGAGCCGGGCATACTCGCCTCCTCGCCGTCGTCGCCGACACTCGCGGCGCTCTCCCTCCGTGTCGGAAGACGAGTTGTCTTACTCCGTTTCGGAGTCCTCTACCCCGTCGGAGACGGAGTCTGTCCAGCGTCTGCGTCGCAAACTTGCGCGCAAGACCAGGCAGAAGAGTAGCCACGGTCGGCGCCACTTGCGCGACCGTGAAGGGCGCGACGGTTCCGACTTGGAGCCGCCGCCCCTTCCAACGAGTGGAGACCGTTATCGGCGTGGGTCTCGCCGCTCGCCTCCACGTGAGGGCGAGGGCCGTGGAGTGGGAGAGTCTAGCATGCGTGCCTAGTTGGCAGCTGCCTTTGTTGTGAGAGTGTGAGGGTTAGGGCTGTAGTTAAAAGCCACTCTGCGTACCACTTCGACTTGAAGCACTCTCTTGGCACTGTTGCTCGGCCTTCCCTCACGTTGAGGGAGGGCTGTTAGGGTCTATCTCATTCCGGGCACAGTACGCCCGGACCTTCTCAGCGGGAAGGTCCTCCACATACTCCCACGTATCGTCCTTGGCTTTGTAGCCAAACCAACGCACCCTCAACATGAGGCGGTCAGTGTCTTCATCCCATCCGTGGTCGATGAACTTATCGAACACGTACTCCTGCGGGCCCTGTTTGGCCGCAGGCAGTGAGGGGAGGCGCCACGCTTCCAAAGCACGCGCCCAAGCTGGGTCGCCTGCAGGCGGTGGTGCAACTTTGACCACGTCCTGTCCGTTCACTGTGCGGACCCCATCGTCACTTTCGATGGTGAAGCGCCGCCCATCAGTACGAAGGACCTGGTACGGTCCCTTCGTCTGGAATACCAGCTTACCCCCAGTTGGGGTGTGCGAGTGTACCAGCACCCAGTCACCCTGCTCGGGGACATGCTTAGCATTGCGCACCTTTTTGTCAAAGGTACGCTTGTAGCGCTTTTGTGCTTTGTCCATCTCAGCCCTGACTTTAGGGATGAGGTTTTCAAGCCTAGCAGCGAACTCCGCCTTACTCTCAGTAGGAGTAGGCGTACTGCCACCATCCTCCCTAGTTGGGAGCGACCGCCGCACGGCAATAGACCGCACACGACGGGGGGTCACAAAAGCGAGGGGTACTTCCCCGGTAGATGAGTAAACCTGCGAATTGTAGGCGGTAGTAAGAATAGAAATGTATTGGTCCCACGTCTTCACGTGCTCACTCACATAGTGGCGCAGCTGCCTAACAATAGTTTTGTTGAAGCGCTCCACCTGCCCATTAGTTTTCGGGTGGTAGGGGGTGGCATAGTTTGCCTTAACCCCCAACATATCCAGCACTCCCTGAAACAGTACGGACGCAAATTGCGGTCCATTGTCCGATAGTGTACTATCTGGGATGCCATACGCGGCAACCCAGTGATCTAGGAAGGCTGACACGACCGACATGGCCGTGATCTCTGCCAGTGGGATCGCTCGCGTAAGTTTCGTGAAGCGGTCACAGATGACCAGGAGGTACTGGTTGCCCTCCTCGGTCACTGGCAGTGGCCCAAGGATGTCCATCGCCAACGCGGCGAAGGGCTCCTTGGCCGGGAACAATAGCATAGCCGTACTAGGCCGCCGTTCCATCAGACGGTTCTGTGCACAACTTGTGCAGGCAGCCACCCAACTGTAGATGTCCACCACCATGGACGGCCAGTAGTACCTGGTCCTCAGGGTCTGGTACAGTTTACTAGACCCCAGGTGTCCACCCGAGGGAGCGTTGTGCTCCCTCTCAAGGATACTGTCCTTGAGGGATGCGGGGACGACAAGTTGTTCAGCCCCTTGGAATACCCCCCTCCTCATGAGGAGGCCATCGTCTCCCAGAAAGAAACGCGTCTCCACCACTGTATCCAGTGTATCCCTCTGCGACTTGCAGAAGGGATCCTCGGCCTGGGCCTTCACCACCTCGTCCAGGGACAGGGGCAAGTACTTCTTGTTCCCTGGCGCCTCGGGGTTCAACGCCTGCCCCGAGCGCGTGACTACCCCCACGATGGGGATGTCCTCATCGACTGGGTTAGTGTCCAGCCCCTCCGTAGGTACCCGAGAGAGGCCGTCGGCAAGGGCATGTTGCCTGCCAGGTCGGTACTCAATGTCAAAGTTGAAGGGTGCCAGTCGCACCCTCCACCGATTGAGACGAGTGTTCGTACAGTCCGTCTTAAAGATGAACTGCAACGCGCGGTGGTCACAGCGGATGAGAAACTTCTCACCCTCTAGGTAGTGACGAAATGACGTCACCGCCCACACCACTGCGAGTCCTTCCAACTCGGTGACTCCGTAGTTCTTCTCGGCCGAGTTCAGCCCCTTACTGAAGTATCCCACCGGCAAGTACTCCTTGTCCGGCTGCTGCTGAAGCAACACACAACCAAGTTGGTCGTAGCTAGCGTCCACATCTAGGATGTAGTGGCCTCCCAACCTGGGAATAGCCAAGATGGGGGGCTTCAGCAGAAGGCCCCGAAGAGTCTCAAAGGATTCCTGCTCCACCCGACTTGGGGGAGGCAGGTTCTTCGGTAGCGTTGAGCTCACCAACTCATTCAACGGCTTCGCCACCTTGGCGAAGCCCTTGGTGAAACGTCGGTACACGTTACACATCCCGAGGAAGCTCCTCATCTGGGTCTGGGTCCGGGGGTACTGAGCCTTACGGATGGCCCTCAAATTCTTCTCGTTAACACTGAGACGCCCCGGACGGACAACATGTCCCAAGTACTCCACCTCTTGAGTGAAGAGGTGGCACTTACTCGCCTTCAGTGACACACCGGCGTCAGCAAGTAGCTTGAATACCTGGCCAAGATGGCCAATGTGTTCCTCCGGACTTCGGGAGAACACAATGACATCGTCTAGGTACACAAGACAGATCTGCCACCGTACTCCGGCCAGAATCATGTCCATAGCGCGCTGGAAAGTTGCCGGCGCGTTACACAGACCAAACGGTAGGCGCTTGCACTGGTAGGTGCCACAGTGACAGGTAAAGGTAGTTTTATGCCTGTCCTCCGGGGCAATGGGAATTTGCCAGTACCCCGCGTTACAGTCCAGGGTAGAGAACACGTTCGCCTCCCCCAGAGAGTCCAGACAGTCCTCCATCCTAGGTAGGGGATAACTGTCCTTCACCGTGCTCTCGTTGAGCTTACGGTAGTCGATACAAAACCGGGGGGTCCCATCAACTTTGGGGACGATAACCACCGGACTCGCCCACTCGGCGTTGCTGGCCTCGATCACATCGAGGGCCTCCATGCGAGCATCTTGCTCCTTAACGAGGGCCCTTGAACGAGGTCCTCCCCTATACGGTTGTTGGCGTATAGGGGGTGCACCGGGCTTCAACTCGATCCGGTGTTGGGTGGCTCTCATGAGTCCCAATTGACCATCCCACAACTTGTGATATTGGTCCAAGAGGCGTTCAACTTGAACCCTCAACCTGGGGGGGACACCCTCCATGTTCACATGGGGCCGAGGAGAGGAGGCCGACTTGGCTTGATGCTTCTCCTTTCCGGACTTCGGGTCGCTACTTGCGCCCGCGTTGAGGGTGACCGCTACTACCGGTCCCTCGTGTTGGTCGATATAGCCGAACTTGGCTCCCGACTTGAAGTACTGGGGCGACGAGCTCAGGTTCATCACCTGTATCCTCCACGGGACTCCGGCTTTGGAGTCCATCGTGCCAAGGGCAACATGCACTTGGTGCTTGCGAGCAAGACGGGGGTGAGGGTGCACCAACCCGTTCCCCGTATAATCAGTTACAACGTCAACGTGCGCCACCGAGTTGGGGGGCAACGTGACTTTACGGGCTAGACGCAGGGTAGCAGTAAACCCTTCCCTCACAGAGCAAACAGGCTTCGACTGTGAAACTGTCACAGGAGCCACAGACTTTCCCTTACCAAGGATGGGGATAGTCTCCCCATTCATCAACTTGACCCAGTACTCAGGGCCACAAATCAAAGGCACTTGTGTAACAACATAAGGGGTACCCAGAAGCAGGGGTACCGATATATTCTCAACTACTCCATAGGTCACGTCGACCTTATGGGTCCCCAACCTAATTGGGAGGGTCGCGGCACCAACGATGGGAAGTACCCCACCATTGATGTCAATCATATGGTCAGCTTTGGACCTCCAGCGTTGGAGCTTCACCTCCTTTGGTAATAGCGACTTGCGTATCAAGGAGGCTCCTGACGCGGTATCAAGTACGATACGGGCACAACAGGCGCGGCCGGGGGCAAGTTGCACCCGTCCAGCCACCTGGAAGTTCTCACCCGTCAGCACCGCGATGACCCGACGTGGGTTTACGTTCTTGGGGAGTCCTACCCGAGGTGGGCGGACTCCCTTAGGTCGCCGCAATATCCGGCACGGTTGGTTCGTCCTCCTGGCCCACTTGGCCGAGGCTGCCGTTGTGAGCTTCGGACGACCAGCCCCAACGGTCATTCGTTTCCCGCCGACTTGGCGTCCGAATCTGAGGGCGGGGAGGAAGACGACGAGTCCGAGGACGACGTGTTCGCCTCCTCCGCCGAGGGTGTGGCGACCGCGACGACCGGTCGAGACCCACCCTCGCGGCGTGAACGTACTTCGTTCGTAGCCGACTTCTTACTCGCATTCCTAACAAGTTGTTGGATACGATACTCAACTTGGGGCAATCATATGCCCAGTGTCCATCGGAGTTGCAGTTCCAACACCGATTGTCAGTTCCCGGAGGGGTCTTCCCAACTGGGGAAGACGAAGGGATACCCTGGGAAGTTCCCACGGCAGCTACCACCCTCTCCTTGCGGATTCGGCGTGCCTCTCTCAACTCTCTGGCCTGGCGCGCCTCCTCCCGTTCCTTGGCCAACTCGGCCTGACGCTCCTGGCGTTGTTCCTCCCGCAACTTGCGGTAGGCCTCGCCTCGGCGATTGGCGAACCTGGCCAACTCGGCCAGGGTCGCCCGGGCGGTGTTATGCTCCCGAGTCTCCATCCGGACTGACCAATGGAGTCCCTCCACAAACCGACTCTTCACCACAGCTTGTGGATGAAGAAGCCCACAAAGATTGTTGAGCTTACGGACTCGCTCCGCAAAGGACAACTCGTCCTCCGCCTCTTCCTGATGGGCTTGCGTAAACTCCTCGACTTGAGAAGCCAACGCTGCCTCATCAACCATGGCTCCCAACAACCAGTTGACGAGCTCCAAATAGGACGTCACCTCCCCAGCGCCTCCACTTGAGGAGGTGGGCATAACGGACATAAGTTCTGTCCGCAGGTCGCCCTTCGTAAACTCCTGTAGCATGTAAAAAGCCATGCCTTCACTTATGGCATTGTCGTCACAGGCTTTTGTGAAACGACGTAGGAACTCAAAGACACGGAGAGGGGGAGTTCCATCCCACTCCGCTTTGTGCCCAAAAGAATGAAGTGCATTCTTCTTGGCACGGCCCATGGCTCGGGCCTGGTCAGGACCATACACCACCGACTTGTTGTGGAGGGCGTAGGTCTCACAGTCAAAGATCCGCTGGTAGACCGGGTTGGCTACCTGGATCTTGGGCGGCACCTCACGTTGAGGGAACAGCCGCTGTGGCACTGGGGTAAGTTGACCCTCAGCGCCTGTAGTCTGGTGCGGCGAGCTTGGTGTAGCCGCCGGCGTTTCCGAGGGGAACTCCCCCGTGAAGGGCGTACGCCCCACCGAGAATGGTGCGGCTCCCACGTTGGGAGTCACAGGGTCCCCCCCTGTTCGGGGCGACCCGGAATAGGCGTCAGGGGCGATTCCCCCTGCGCCTGCGGGCTCGAAAGCCCCAATCCGGTCTGGACATTAAGGCCATCTGGCAAACTCGCCACAATCTTATTCAGAATAGTATTCGTCATCGTGACCACCAGGTCCGGCAAATCTGCCGCAACACATTGGTCGCCTCCCGACGGACAGTTTCCGCGAGGAGTGGATTGACGACTCCAGTTGAGTCTCGGTCCGCCTCCGGGAGTCCACCTGAGGGGTAACCACATTCCTCAGGGGTCTCAACCGGGGGCATGGGCGCGAGCCCATCGCCGACCAACGGAGGTCCGCCGTCCTCCGAAAGCCTAGTTGGCGACGGCTCCAAGCCAAAGTTGGCTCCAACCCGAGTGGAACCCGCGGGGACAGTCCTCACCCCTTGGGACGTTCCCGTTGAGTATACCACACGGTGGCCAGACTTCGGCCCACCCACATCAGAAGTGTCACCCGAGTGAACTCCCGACTGAGTCGGGGTGGCCTGTTGCCCGCCCGTACTTCCAGTCCTGCTGGCTTGAGGGACCTCTAGTCCCTCTGCGACCCCAGATAAGCCCACCTGTGTCTCACCAGTATTCAAAGGCCCTGAAGTACGTGCGTCACCCGTGTACTCCCCGGACGACGGGGGGTCCGAGCTAGCCATGTTGGCGAACGATCCGTATGACACGGTCCAAGTCCACCGTTCCTCTGAGACAGAGGGCCCCCCACACCCGGGTGCACCCGGAGGTAAAGTTTACCTCTGTCCCCTGCTGCTCCACCAAATGTGGCAAAAACCACATGCACACACGGCGCCCAAGTTGGGGCGGTGTGCAAGGGCTGCCTCCCGTGTCGGGGGAACCGGAAGAAGTGCAAGTCGCACACACTCTGTCCCTGTTGTGGGGCAAACCCCCCACGGACAAACAAGAGGATGGTGTGTGGTCCAACAGTTTCTTGGTCGGGACGGGGACGCAGGGCCAAGCCCCGCTGTCCCTCCCCTTATCCCCCCAGGGTCCACTCAGAATCTCGCCACTCAGAATCTCCCACCCCAGCACCTGCCCACCGGGCCACACGAAAATTCAAGACGATAAATGCAGAAAACCCTCAAATCCAAGTTGGATTTACTACTAAGCTAACTATCCCAAACATAGGGAATATGGACCCAAATGCAGGGGGAGGAGCGGATCAGGCTAGTGGCCTGCCGCCCCTTGCATGGCACGTGTTGCCCCCCTACCTGGGGGTCAATACTGCCACAACTGCCTCGCGTTGCAGCGCCGACCGCAGCCGCGGCACGGGCCGCGACCGCACCGCCTGCTCCTGCCGCGCTAGTGGCCGCAGCTGCGGCACCGACGCCCCGTGTGGCACCGCCCGTCGCCGCGCCTGGGGCTCCATCCGCGCCACCAGCTACTGCTAGGGTGGCAGCTGCCCCAGCACCGCCTGCAGCGGTCGCGTCGACCGTCGGAGCAGCCCCGGCCGCCGCCGCGGCATCTACGACTGCGGCCGCACTACGGGCCGCAGCCGCAGCATCAGCACCCATCATAGCATCAGCAGCCGCGGCGCCTGGGGCCCCATCCGCACCAGCAGCCACAGCTGAGTTGGCAGCCGCCGCGGCGCCGCCTGCCCCAACCACGCCGCACGTTATACCCGCACCAGCCCCAGCCGCCTCGCCTGCTGCCGATTTACTAGCGGCTGCTGCGATGGCACTGGCCCCTGTCGCGTCCCCAGGCGCCCCAAGTCCTTCGCCCCCGTCCGCGCTACCAGCCGCGGCCGCAGTGTTGGCGGGAACGGCGCCATTGGCTGCTGCGGGGTCCGCGGCTGCGGAACCAGCAACCGCGACTGCGCTGGGCGCTGCTGCCTCGCAACCGAGTCGCGCCGCGCCAGTCGTCGCTGCCTCGCCACGTGTCTCTCCTGTAGCACCGGCAGGCGGACCACCAACAGGCCCGCCAGCAGCGCCAGCAGGCGTGCCCTCTGGATTGTCTGTTCTAGGACGCTTGTCAGGCCCTTGTGACCGTGAGGCGGCTGCACCAGAGCCTGCTTGTGGGGTCTTCCGCTTCCGACTGCTCTCCACAGATGCCCCGCACCGTACTTGATCGATCAGCTACAGATACAGCGGATCACCTAAGTGGGCCATGAACAAAATAATGGCCAGCGTGGGATGAACCACCGTGCTGCCCGTGTTCCCCATCATGGGGCGCTTGACAGTGTGGTAGCTTGCACCATCCGCAAAGGTGATAGTAGCCGTGGCTGCCGCCTTGGGTGTCAAGGCCTTGTACGTTGGCGCCCGTTTGGATCGCGCGGTGGTCGCCGGAAGCCGGTTCAACAGAGCCGTTGTGGCCACCTTGAGCATGAGGTACCAACTGCGCACAGCCATCTGATCCTTTGTGTGGTTCCGCCGCAGAGTTTCCAGAATTGTGCTGCAAAGTAGCCCAGGGATGACCGTTTCCTCTGCTTCGGGCACGTCGTCCCCAGTGGGAGCTGTGTAGTCATGCCCGCACATCTCGGGCAACGATAGGACGCCGGGGATCTCTGGCAGCTCGTGACGGCCGTCGTTAGCAGCGCCAGCCGTGTCCGTACCGCCAGCCACGCCGGGAGTGGGACGCCGCGCAGCCTCTTCTTGGGAAAGTAGCTGGGAGAAAGGGTCATCTCTGCCTTCGACAGGGGGGCTTGCGGACGGCTGACCGACCGCCACTGCCGAGTTGACATCAGTTATCGTTGCTGACGCAGCGGCGCCGCCACCGGTAGAGGCGCCGTTCGGAGCCGTTTCCCCCTGACGAGAGCCCTCATCTCGTCCTTCTTGTGCACTGACTGCAGCGGCTGCACCAGCACCATGCGCGGTGGAGGCGGACGCCGGAGTGGGCGCAGAGCGGGGGGCCACCGACGAGACCACCGGATCTTGCAGAGCTGCCGCAAACGAGAGAAACAATAACTTTACGCCCGTAGATACCGACGCCCACCCAGCTGGCCGAAGCGCCTGATTAACACTGTCGCACAGGTAGAGGATGAGCGACTTGGACTGGGTCCGATGCCCAACGAGAACAGTCACAAGCAGCTCGCCGCCCGCCGATTCGTACAGCAGCTGTGCCGCATGGTGCACCGCCCGGGCAGCAAAGACTGGCGCACTCGTTGGCCCATAACCGAGAACAGCCAGCGCGGCAGACACACTGCTCAGATCCTCCATGAAGCCCACGACGGCACCGAGGTAGTCCCAGCGGCTCTCCCAAACATGCCCGTCACCGCAAGCACGTGAACGCCGGAGCACGGGATCACCGAAGAGAAGGTGGCAGAAGGAACGTCCGGAGCGGGGGGGAGCGTCGACGATGGTTGCGCACTCGTGCGCGTGCAATGCGCGCGCGATCGGCGACGACGACCGACCCCAATGGAGGTAATATCTCACAGTATCCAGCAGAGGGGCCCGCCAGGAGCCGGAGGGTGGCGCACAGCAGACCAATGAAAATGGGACCCCCCAGAGTATATCTCGTACAATCTGCCCATAATTTGACCAGGCTGCATACGTGATATCAGCATTGGTCAGAGCATTGGTCAGCCCTGACCAATGCTAGAGTATCCAAGGTTCGCCATGGTCCCCATTGCCCCAAGATTCGACGCACCCTCTGTGCCGTTGCGTGCCGCTCTTGCGTCCTCCGTTGATGGCTGACACAGTCGAATTGGAAAGGGGTGCGAGAAGTGGTCTAAAAAAGGTTGGAACTTCGCTTAGGATGCGATGCATTGACATCCCACCCCCCATCAAGTACAAAACTCTTGAATAATGCGGCCGCCCACTGCCCACGATGTCGTCGGGCAAGCCCACACGCCCGCCTGTCCTTGCGCGCCGTGCGCGGCGGCGCATGCGCAACGACGGCGGACGGGAGAACGCCAGAGGACGCGCGTGAGGCGGGGACAGGGAGAGCCGCGGCGGCGCTTGCGCAGGAGCAGAGCCCCCCCGCCGTGCTGCCACTGTGGTTGGCAGCCGCCAGTCCCAGTGGCGGCGCGCGGCCGCGCGCCACCCCCCCCCCCCCCCCCCCCCCCGAAACCCCCCGGGACCCCCCCCCCCCGACATCCCAAGGGATCCCCCCCACGCGGGCCGCGGTGGGTGCGTCCACGCACGCACCCCCCCAAAGAGAGTGGGTGTGCTTGCAGTGGCTCGCGGGGATTGTGGTGACGGGGGTGGGGGGGGGGGGCGGGAGGGAGGGGGAGAGCGACGCTGCCGTGCCATTGGCCGCCATCCCCGCCCTCGCTCGCCCCCACACCGGATGGCCCCGCGGCCGCACCGCGGGGCCGGCGGCGGCGGCGGCGGCGGCGGTGCCCCCATCAGCAGCGGCAGCAGCCGCAGCAGCAGCAGCGGCGGCTGCTGTGTATCTAGCGACGGTAGCGATGGCGGTAGCCGGGGACCGCCGTAGGGGGGGGGGCGGGGGGGAGGAGGGGGCGGGGGAAGGGAAGGCGGCGCCGACGGCCAGCGGTGGCGCGACACGCGGGATGAAGAGGGGAGAAGAGGGGGGAAGGCGCGGCACCCCTTTTGCTGCCGTGGCAGCCGCGCGACGGGACACGGCGTGAGGGTGGGCGGGGGGGGGCCGGCGGGATGTCGGCCACCCTATTTACCTGTGGGTATGGCCGCCGCGGCGGCCGCGCGTGCTGCCGTTGCGATTGGGCCAAGCCCCCCACGGCCATCACGACGGCGGCGCCGCGGCGGCGCCCCCCCCATTCCCGCCCGCCCCCCCGGCCGCGGGGCTGATCCAAGAGCGCCACGTCGACGTCCCTGCCACGGATAAAGTCCTGTGCTCGGGGCGGGGGGGTGGGGGCGCCCGCCCACCCGCCCGCCCGCCCGCCCGACCGCCCGGCGCCGCGCCGCCCCCCCCCCTGCCCCCCCCTGTCGCCGACACCCTGGCCGCCAGGCCGCGGCCGTTGGCGGCCCCGCCACACCACCCCCGTCGCCGCGGCGGCCGGCCGGCGGGCCGGCGCTCCCCACCACCAACGCCGTCGCGGTCTCCCCTCTCTTCCCCTCCCCCCCCCCCACCACACCCCCCACCACCATGCCCGCCCGCCCGCCCGCCCGCCCGCCCGTCCGTCCGTCCGTCCTCGTAGGTCGGCTGGTCGAATAGGCCGGCCGAGACACCCCCCCCCCTCCCCATCCCACCCACTCCCCCCACCAGCCGTATCTAGCCCCGTCCGACGCTCCTCCTTCCTTCCCTTGGCCGCGACGAATGCGCCGGCCGTGGCAATGACCCCCCCGCCCCGCCCGCCCGGCCGTTTGTCCACCGGAGGCGCGCGGGCGAAGAGGGGGGGGGGGTGCGGCCCTGTGGCGGTCGCTGTGGCCCTGGTGGCTGTCGCGCCAACGGCACGCACTAGCAGCCCTCGTGTGCCTGCACGGTTCCAGTTTGGGGGGGGGGGTGGAGGACGAGGGGGAGGGGAAGGGGCGGCGGCGACACGACGTGTCTCCCAACCCCGGCAGGCCGCGGCAGCCCGTCGTGGACCGTCGCCACCACTCGGCCGCCCCTGCGGGCCGCCCCACGGCGCCTTCTTCTCCGCGACGCACCCCCGCACCGGGGATGCGGCGACGCGCCGCGGCGGCGACCGACCGACTACCTCGTTGTCGCCCACCGCGGCGGTCCCTTCCGCTCCCTCCCCCTCTCTCTCTCCCTCCCTCCCTCCATCTCTCTCTCTTGGCTCGCTCCCTCGACGCCCCCCCCCCCCCCCCCCGCCATCCCTTGGTCCCCACTGCGCCCGCTGAGCGGCGCCACCCTCCCCCCCCCCCCCCCCCCCCCCCCCCCCGTCGTGGTGGCACCATGCGACCGGCCGCCGCGTCCCGCTCGGATGGGTGCCGTCAGCCGACCGCTGGCGGCCGTCGCCTGCCCCTCCGAGCCGCCCACAGTGACGGCCTTCGCGGGGGGGACGGCGGCCCGCCCCACCACCAGCCGTCGTTTGAGTGGGTCCCCGACGATGGGGGGGCGGCCGCCGCGTCCGCGCCGGCCGTAGGCGTCGCCCCGCCGCGGCCGTGGCCGCCGCTGCCGCCCCGCCCGCCGCTGTCGGTGGTGGTGGCCGACGTGGGGGGTGTCGCCGCCGCCGCCGCCGCTGCTAGCGCTGCCGCTGCCGCTGCCGCTACCACTGCCGCTGCCGATGCCGCTGCCGGTGGGGGCGACGGGGACGACACGGTCAGCGTCGACGGCGGCACGGGCGGGCGGTCGGCACGGGTGAGCCCCCCCGGCCCGGCCGCCGTCCTAGGAGCACCGCACGTCGCTGGGGGTCCCCCGGTTGGCTGGGACACCACCCCCCCCGCCGCTGTCCCCGCCGACGGTGACGGCGGGGAGGCGGGGGGGGCGGGGGACGACCCCCTGTGCCGGCGGTCCATCCCCCCCTGGGCGCTCCTGCGGTACGCCACCCGCTGGCAGCGGGCGCTGCTCGTCGCAGGGGCGGTCGCCGCCGCCGTCCACGGCAGCCTCCTGCCGCTGCTGCTGCTGCTGTTTGGGGCGATTGTCAACCGCTACGCCGACGCTTCCGCCCGCGGGGTGTCGGTCGTCGAAGCGGGGAGCGGCGGCGGCGGCGGCGGTGCGGCGGCGGCGGGGGTGGCGGCGGCGGCGGCGGCCGAGGAGGCGGCCACCCTGGCGTCCGAGGTGCGTGGCAAGGCCGGCATCATCTTCCTGCTCGCCGCCGTTGCGGCCGTCGCCGCGGCGGTGCAGCACGTGGCGTGGGTGGCCGTCGCGGCGGGGGTGGGCACGACGCTTCGGGAGCGGCTGCTGGCGTCGCTGCTCCGGCAGGAGGCGGCGTGGTGGGACCGCCTGGCGGTGGCGCCCCCGCCAGACGCCAAGCGCCGCCGCACGCGGCGGCCGGCAGGCGGCGCCCGCCAGGCCCGGTCGCAGGCGCCGCGCGCGACGGGCTGGCGGCGGCTGCTGTGGTGGCGCCACCGCGGCGGCGGCGGCGGCGGCGGCGGCGGCCGCCGCGGCGGCAGCAAGGACGACCCGCCCCCGGGGGGGGCCGCCGCAACCCGCACGACGGTGGCGGGGTCACTGACACCCAGCAGCAGCGACGGGTCTGGCTCCTCCGCCGCCGCCGCCCCCGCGGCCGCCCCCCGCCCCGCCGAGACCGCCACGACGCCGTCCCTGGACGGGACGGGGGCTGCCGACGGGGAGGGGACCCCCGCCCCCCCGGCGGGCACCACCCCCGCCGCCCTCTACGCGACCGCCCTGGAGGACATTGCCACCCTCACCGCGGGCATTGGCCCGCCCGCGGGCGCGGTCATCCAGGCTCTTTCGGTCTTTGGCACGGGCTGGGGGATTGCCGCCTCGCGGGGCCCCGCCCTTGCCGCCGTCATTGCCGCCACCATCCCCGCGCTCATTGGCGCGGGGGCGGCGCTGGCCGCCGCCGCCTCCGCGTCGGCGCGGTCCGCGTCAGCCGCCTACGCCACCGCCGGCGGCATTGCCGCCGAGGCGCTGGCCCTCCACCCCGTCGTCGCGGCGTACGGGGGGGAGGCGTTTGTGGGCGCCCGCTACTCGGCGGCGGTGGCCGTGGCCGCCCGCGGGGGGCTCCGCGCGGCGGTGGCCCACGGCATGGGCAGCGGGGTGGTGATGGCCGTCGTGGCCGCCACCTACGGGCTGGCCCTGTGGCGGGGCGCCGCGGCGGTGCGGGGCGGCAGCATGGGCGGGGGGGACGTGGTGACCGTCCTCTTCGGGGTGGTCCTCGGCGCCCGTGGCCTGGGCGAGGCCGTCCCGGGGGTAACGGGCGTGGCGGCGGCGTGTGGCGTGGGAGGCCGCCTGTACGGGCTCGTCGAGCGCCGCAGCCGCCTCGACGGGGCGGCGGCGCCGGGCGCAGGGGACGGCGGGGGGGTTCTCCACACGCCCGTGAGGGGGGACCTCGAGCTGCGGGACGTGTGGTTTGGGTACGGCCAGCCGTCGGCGTCGGCAGCTGCCGCTGCAGCAGCAGCAGCAGCGGCGGCGGCGGCCGCGGGCGGGGCGGCGGCAGCCGACGGCGGTGGCGTGGGTGCGGCCGACGGTATGGTCCTTCGGGGCCTCACCCTCCGCGTCCGCCGCGGCCAGACGCTGGCGCTCGTTGGCGACAGCGGTGGCGGCAAGACCACCGCCCTGGCGCTGCTGTCCCGTGCGTACGACCCCGCCGCCGGGTCTGTGCGCCTGGATGGGGTGGACGTGCGGGCGCTGCACCCCGGCTGGCTGCGGCGGCAGCTGGGCGTCGTGTCGCAGTCGCCCGCCCTCTTTGCGGGCACCGCCCACGACAACATCGCGGCGGGGCTGCTGGCCGAGGCGGCGGCCGCCGGGCGGCCCGCCGACGCCGCCGCCGTGCCGAGGGCGGTGGTGGTGGCGGCGGCCAAGGCCGCCCGCGCGCACGCCTTCATCGCCGCCCTCCCCCGCGGGTACGACACGCCGCTGGGCGACAGCGGCGGCGTCGGCGGCGGCACCGCCCTGTCGGGCGGCCAGGCGGCGCGGCTGGCGCTGGCGCGGGCGCTCACGCGGGACCCGCCGGTGCTCCTCCTCGACGAGCCGTCGGCGGCGCAGGACGCGGCGACCGAGGCAGAGGTGCAGGCGTCGCTCGACGCGGCCGCCGCGGGGCGGACGACGGTGGTGGTGGCCCACCGGCTGGCCACCGTCCGCCGCGCAGACGTCATTGCGGTCGTGCGGGGGGGGCGCGTCGTGGAGACGGGGGACCACGCGTCGCTGGTCGCCGCGGGGGGGGTGTACGCGTCGCTGGTGGCGCTCCAAGACCTTGGGGGGGGGGGGGGCGCCCGCCGGCTGCCGACGGCCGAGACGCCCCGTCTGCCGGGCCGCCCTCCTCGCTGGCCGCCGGTGCGGCGGCGGCGGCGGCGGCGGACGGCCCCCCCTTTGCCGCCGCTGGCTGCAGGGCCGGCGTCAATGGAGGCGGCAGGGGCAGCTTCCTGGCGACGTCCCCCAGCTGGCTGTCCCTCGGCAGCAGCACCCACCTGCAGTCGGCGACGCTGAGCCTGCGAGCCTTTTGGGCGGCCGCCCGCGCGCGGGACCGGGCGGCAGCGGCGGCACGGTGGCGGCAGGGCCGCCACACCGCCCCGGGCGGGGCGGTCGGCGCGCCGTCGGATGGGCTCGGGGAGGGCCCCCGTGGGGGGGCATGGGCCACCGACGTTGGCGACGGCGGCGGCGGCGGCGGCGGCGGCGGCGACCGCGGCGCGGCACTGGACGCCCCGGGCTGGGCGGGGGGGGGGGGGTCGTCCCCGCCTTGGCCGCCGCCCCCCCCCCAGCAGACGGCGCCGCCGCTGACGGCGGGGCGGCGGCGGCGGTGCCGCCGCCCCCTCCCCCCCCCCCACGGGGCACCCGCCGGCGGATGTGGCGGGAGGCGCGGCCGCACGCGCCGCTCATTGCCGTCTCGGCGGTGGGCGGGGCGGTGGCGGGGGCGGCGTGGCCCGCCACGGGCCTCCTCCTCTCCCGCTCCATCGCGTCGCTGGTCGCGCCCGCCGGCCGGCCGCCGGTGGCGACCTACGCGCTCGCCTTCCTCGCCGTCGCCGCCGCCAGCCTGGGCGGCCACGCGGTGCAGGCGGCCGCCGCGGGGGCGGCGGGGGAGGCGCTCACCGCCCGCCTCCGCGTGCGCGCCTTCCGAGCCGCGCTCGCCCAGGGCGGCGCCTACCACGACGACCCCGCCCACAGCCCCGCTGCGCTGGCGGCGGTGCTGGCCGACGACGCGCCCGCAGCGCGCGCCGCGCCCGTCGACGCGGTGGGCGCGGCGGCGGCGGCCGCCGCCGCCGCCGCCGGCGGCCTGGCCGTTGCATTTGGGGGGTGCCCCCGCGTGGCGGGGGCGGTGCTCGCCACGCTGCCGCCGATTGTGCTGGCGGGGCGCCTCAAGGTGCGGTCCAGGGGGGGGGGGGGGGGGCACGCCGGCCGGGGGGACGCCGCCGCCGCCGCCGCCGGTGCCGAGGCGGTCGCCGCCCACCGGGCGGTGGCCGACTGGGGCCTCGAGGCGGTCGTGGCGTCGCGCGCGACGCGCGCCGCCGCCGGGGTGGCCGGCTGGGGCGGGGGGGCGGGGGGGGCGGGGGGGGCGGGGGGGGGGGGGGAGGGGCGGCCGCCGCCGCCGCCGCCGTGGCCTCCCCACCGTGTCGCGGTCGGCGGCGACGGTGGCGGTCGGCGCCGCCGCGTCGGCCGTTGCCGAAGGCAGCCTGTTTGTCATTTTCGGGGTGGCCTTTGCGTACGGCGCGGCGCTCATCCGGGAGCGCACGTGCGGCCTGCTGGGGCTGCTGCAGAGCGTCAATGGGCTGCTGTTTGGGGCGGCCGCGCTCGGCCAGCTGTCGGCGCTGCCCGCGGGGGGGGCCCCCGCCGCCGCCGCCGCCGCCCGCCTGTTCCGCCTCCTCGACGCCCCCCCGGCGGTGCGCGACGGCGACGGCGGCGGCGGCGGCGGCGGCGGCGGCGGCGGTGGCGGCGGTGGCAGTGGCGGCGGCGACGCGGTCGTGCCCGCCGCCGCTGCCGCGACGGCCGCCGGCGGCACCCCCGCGGGCGCGCCGCCGGCCGCGACGACGGGGGCGGCGGCGGCGCGCGGGGTGGCGCTCAAGCTCGAGGCCGTCACCTTTGCCTACCCCGCCCGCCCCGCCGTGGCGGTCCTGTCCCGCGCGACGCTCGAGATCCCCCCGGGAGCTGCCACCGCCCTCGTCGGCGTGTCGGGCGGCGGCAAGAGCAGCATCCTCGCCCTCCTCCTCCGCCGCTACGACCCCGACGGCGGCGCCCTGTACGCCGACGGGCGGGACCTGCGGGCGCTGCCGGTCGCCGCCTGGCGGCGGCGGCTGGGGTGGATTCCCCAGGCGGGCGGCCTCTTTGCCGCGTCGGTGCGGGAGAACATTGCGTTTGGGCTGGCCGCCGACGCGGCCGCCGCCGCCGCCGCCGCCGCGGCGGGCGGGGCCAGCGGCCGCGACGGGCCCGCTGCCGGCGCCCCCCCCACCGACGCGGCGGTGGTGGCGGCGGTGGCGGCCATCCCCCACGCGGCCATTGTGGCGGCCGCCCGCCAGGCGGCCGCCCACGACTTTATCACCGCCCTGCCGGGGGGGTACGCCTTCCAGGTGGGCGCCCGCGGCGGCCGCCTGTCGGGCGGCCAGCGGGCGCGGGTGGCGATTGCGCGCGCGCTGCTGCGGGCGCCCGATGTGCTGCTCGCCGACGAGCCGACGGCGGCGCTGGACGCGGCCGCCGAGGCCGCCGTCGCCGCCGTCCTGGTGGGGGGGCGGGGGGGGGGCGCCGGGGGCACCCGCCTGGGGGGGTTGTTCCCCGGACGACCGTGGCGGTGGCCCACCGGCTGGCGTCTGTGCGCGGCGCGGCGGTGGTGGCGGTGGTGGGGGGGGGGGGGTGCTGCAGCGGGGGGCCCCGGCCAAGCTCCTCCGCCAGCGCGGGCCGTACCGCCAGATGGTGCAGGCGCAGGGGCTTGGGGGGCGGCAGGGGCGTGGGGAGGGGAGCGGCGGGGGGGAAGGGAGGGGGGGGGGGGGTGATGGGGGGGGGGGAGGGGGGTGGGGGGAAGGGAGGGGGGGGGGGGAGGGCGGAGGGGGGCGGCGGCGCGGGGGAGCCCGCTGCCGCCGCCGCCGCCGCCGCCGCCGGTGGCGGCGAGTGAGGGCGGCCGGCAGGAGGGGGGGGCGGGGGAGCGTGTGGGAAAACCGACCGGGAATGGGCCGAGGCGGGGCGGGCGGGGTGGGGCGCTGTCGTGGGCCACAAACAACGTTACAAAACTGGCCGGCAAAGGAAGACAAACGAGAGAGAAGAAAAAAAAAAAAAAAGAGGACAAGGAAACAAGGGAGTGGCGGCGGGTCAACGGGGGTGGCCGCCCTGCCCCCCCGGGCGCTGCGGCTCCTCCCAGTCAAGGCCAAGGCCGCCCCCCCTCCCGGGGGGCGTCCCCCTCCATGCTGTCCCCGCTGCCCGGCCGGACGGGCGGCGGCCACGCCGCGACGGGCGACAGGTCCAGCGACGACGTGATGTGTGGGGAGCCCAGCAGCGACCGCCCACCCGCGGCGCTGCCATGCCCGCTGCCGCGGCCGCCACTGCCACCGCTGCCGCCGCCGCCACTCCCGCCGAGCCCGCCGTACGCGCTGCCGAGACTGCCCGCCGACAGGCCCGCTGACCACAGGCCAAGCGACGGGATGCCCGCGCCGGCCCTGCCGCCCACGGCGCTCCCCGCGGCGCTGCCCCCCCCGCCGACGCTGCCGCTCATGCTGAGGCTGCCGCTGCCACGCGTCCGGCCCACAAACGAGGTCAGGTTGCCCGCCAGGTTGATGTCCGCCGGCGACACGAGCGCCACCGCCGCCACGTTGCTCGCAACGACGGCGGTGGTGGCCAGCCGCGCCGACAGGGTGTTGACAAACGAGTCCTCCCGGGGGGACCGCGACGCGTAGCCGCCCTCCTCAATACGCGACAGCGACCGCATGATGCTGCTGCCGCGGCGGGAGGAGGAACCCCCCCCGCGGGTACCCGACGAGTTGGGCGTCGGGAACGCGTCGGGGAGGTCCGCCCCGCCCGCCCCACGGTCGCGGTCGCCGCTGCCGCCGCCACCGCCGCCGCCTGCGTCGGCGGTGCCACCCACCGCAGACGGCTCGTCCCGTCCCCTGCCCTTGATGGCCGTAAAGAGCTCCGCCGGCGGGTCCGCCCGCACACTGCGCTGGCGAGTCGCGTCTGGCGGTTCGCCGCTGCCGTCGGGCAGCTGCGCAAAAATGTCGCTGATGGGGAAGGGCGACGAGAGGGTGGGCGGCACGGGCGACGCGACGCCCTGCTCGTTCAACGACAGCTCCGCGGCGCTCTCCGCAAAGTTAATCATAAAGTCGGGCATCATGCCCGTGTTGAGGAGCGCCATGAGCTGCTGAGGGTTCGCGTTCAGCTGCGCCATCAGCTCATCCGATATGCCACCGCCACCGGCGTCCACACCACCGCCACCCCCACCCACCGCCGCCGCCTGCTGGGCCGCGACCGTTGACAGAACGCCCGACATCATGGTACGGTCAAACTCAGACTGGTGCTCTGTCCGGGACGCGTCGGCGGCCTGCGCAAACGCCTCAAACATGCCCTGCGATGCGCGGGGAGCCGGTGCCGCCACGGGCGCGCCATACCGCAGCCGCAGGCTCCCCGCTGGCCGTACCGTGCGCGGGGGGCCAGACCCAGACGTCAGCGGAGGCAGCGACGGCAGCGGCGACAGCGACGGCAGCGGCGACGGTAGCGTCGATAGCGGCGGTGCCGACGCCAGAGGGGCCTCCAGCGGAGGCTGCGGAGGGGGGGGCAGCGGCGGCTCATCGGCCGGGCGTCCGCCCACGCCTGGCCTGTCTTTGCCGGATGGGAAAAGTGACACAACGGGCAGGGCCGACGACGCTTGGCCGGGCCTCTCTCGCGACTGCGACAGCTGCCCGTACTCCTGCCACAAGGCCGCGTCGGCGCCCAGCTGCGCCGGCTGCTGCTGCTGCTGCTGCTGCCATGCTTCGGTGGCCATGAAGTAGGCGGGCGCCCCGCCAACCTGCCCGGCGGGGTCGCCCATCCCAGCTGGCACCCCATAGAGGGGCGCTTCATCGGCGGGGGCCACCACCCCATAGCCACCGCCGCCGCCGTTGGCACCTTCGTAATCCCCGCCATAGCCGTAGGGTGGCACCCCGGTCGCTCCCGCCCCGGCACTCAACGCCTGAGGAGGCGCAGTGGCGATGCTAACGGGCGACATGGAGCCGCCGGTCTGTGGCGGCGGCGGCCGTGTCGCCCCAGACGGTGCGTACGACGACGGTGCGTCCGAATCGATGGGCGAGCCGCCGGCTCCGACGACCCCAGCGGCCGGTCGCGGCGGTGCCATCACCGGCGGTGGCGCATCGGGCAGGCCTGGGTAGCCTGGCGGTGGCATGGGCGGTAGCATGGACCCCACAGCGTAGAGCCCACCACCCCCCGTGTGGCCCATCATAAACGCGTCGGGCAGGTCGCCACCGTCGTCGTCTTCCTCCTCATCGCCATCACTCGTCGCAGTGGCGCCCGTGTAGCCAAGGGGAGGTGGCATATGCATTCCCGGCGTCGGCGGGTAGGGCAGGTGATACGCCAACGCGCCACTGCCATTACCGACCGCCGGGTCGGCGGTGCCTCCTTCATCTCGGCCGCCAAAACGCGAGGATGGCGGCGGCGGCGGCGGCGGCGGCGGCGGCGGCGGTGGGAGTGGCGCCTGCAATGAGTGCGGCGGCGGCGGTGGTGGCGGCGGCGGCGGTGGCGTCAGGCCCGACGTGGACGGGGGAAGCATGTTTGGCGGCCGCGGTAGCAATGGCCGCAGGGCCAGGGGCGGCTTACCAGCTACCCCCCCGGCGCTTCCACCTGCGCCGGTGCTCGCCGCGCCCGCCACGGGGCGCGCACGATCACGGCGCGACGGGGCAGCGGCTGCCGCCGCGGAGCCGTCATACACCACCCATGACTTGTCTGCTTTTTGACACGCCGCCATCGCTACCGACTGTCGGCGCAGGTGGGTGCGCTGGTGGGAGTTGAGGCAGGACTTCCATTTGAACCGCTTGTCTGTCAGCGGAGAGGGGCACACCCGTGGATAACGGAAAAAGATGGAAGGCGGAGGGGGGAAGGGGAGGGTGAGGGAGCAGACACACAAGCTCATAGCGTGAGAATGCGCGACAAAGTGGCCACCCATCATCCCCGCTCCCCACCGGTCCACCACAAGCACACCGACCGGTCTTCCGCCTCCTCCACGACGCCAACACAAATTCAAACAAACCCACACAAACCACCCTCTCCCGGCCCTCCTGTCCCCTCCCCCCCCCCAGCAAAAAAAAACGTACAGCACGCCGGCTCCAGGCACACATACGGCTCCAGCCCCGAGTGGATGCGCGCATGCGCGCGGAGGTTGGACCGCCGCGTAAAGGTCTTGGTACACCCCGGCTGGCTGCAGTTGTAAGTGACGCCCGCGGGCTTGGTGACGCCGCCGCCCGCGCCCGCACCAGCGGCAAGGCCCACCGTCCCGGCCGCCCGAGGGCGGCCCCCCATTGAGGCTCGCACCGGCAGGACAAGACAAGAGGGGGAAGGAAGCCCGCAACGACGGGGAGCCAGGGAGGGATGAGGATGGACGATAGCGGGAAGGAGAGGCAGCAGCAGCGGCAGAGGTGCCAAAAGAGAGGGCCAAAAGAGTGGGCCAAAAGAGTGGGCGTGGCCTCTCCCCACCACACCGACCTCCCGCGCGCAAAGTGGCGGTCACTCTGCGACGGCCCCGCCCCCTCTCTCCGCCTCCCACCCACGTCAGCCGCCCGCCACAACGTGGTCGATGCGGACCGGCTGGCAAACCGGCAGGCGGGCGCCCGGTGTAGCTTCGGTGGTCAGGTCGGCACGCGCGTGCTCGCCGGGCATGCCGTCGCAGCTCGCGGGTCCAAGGCACGTGCAGAGGGGCGCGGGGGGAGAGGGGGGGGGGGGGGGTAGCGGGAAGGCCGGCGTGCAGGGAATGGGGGCAGGGAGGACGCCGAGACGGCCAGGCGGGAGGACCAGTGGGGCGGGGAGGGGGGAGGGGGCCAGCGGCGCAACGCCCACAGGGTTGTGGGGAGCGGAAGAGAGGGGGGGGGGGGGGGGGGGAGGAGCGTAGAGGGAGCTGACAGCGTGGATGGATGGATGGGTGGGTGGGTGGGTGGGTGGGTGGGTGATGCGGGTGGGTGGGGGAGGTGCACAGATGAGAAAAAAGGGAGGGGGGAAGCGCAGACGCTACGGTGCGTGTAGCCGCCCGTCGCAGCGCCGCGTGCAAACGGGGGGGGGGGGGAACGGGGGGGGGGGGAACGGGGGGTGGGGGTGGGGGAGGGAGCCGACGCAGACTGGCGGCGGGACGGCACGACGCACGGCCGCGCCACGGCGACGGGGGGGGGGGAGAAGGGGAGGGGAGTGGTAGGGGGGCGCACCGGCGAAGCGGGGGGGGGGGGTTGGGTTGTGCTGGGGCCGACGCGCGTGGCGGCCCCGCGGATCTGGCAGCTGGCCAACCGGTGCGCGGCGGCCGGGCCACCCTACACGCCGCCACGGGTGTTCGTTGGGGGGGTGGGTGGGGGGGGGGGTCGCGCCGCACAGAGACCGCGGGAGTGCGCAGATGGGCGGGGGGGGGGAAGGGCGGGACGGGGAAGTGGAGGTGGGGCCGACGCGCGTAGTATGTTCCGTATGTAGAGTACTGTACGCGTCGCGTCAACCGCACCCCCCCACCAAGCTATGTAGCTACACAATAGCGCACCAGGTCAACGACGGGCCGCGTTGGCAGTCGCGGCTGGGCAAGGTGGACGGCGGGGGGGGGCGGGAAGGGGGGGTGAGATACAGTATCTTGAGTGCCAGTCAGGTAGTCAGATATAGTTGTGCCAGTCAGGTCGATAGATAGTGCCAGTCAGGTAGGGAGATAGGAATCTAGGCATATTGTGCCACTCAGACATGTTTGTTGTGCCGGTCAGACAGTTCCAGTCAGGTGCCTGTGTATTTACTGTTCAATTAATACAATGGGGAGCAGTATTTGTAATCAAGTCGTGGATGTGTGCTGGGATAACCTGAAGCTGAGGGAGTGTCACCCAGGAGCTGGGGAGCGCATCCTCTTCCTCGCGACGAGACTCTCCACGGCGGGGGGGCATCGAACGAGATGCTCGCCTCCCCGGCTTTGGCATAGCTGATGCCTCTTTGCTACAAAGACTCAACTTGGTCTCCCAGTGCGGGCACCTTTGTCTCTCCTTCCCCCTTCTCCCCGCCGCCAAACACAACCGCCACGATGCTTCGGGTGGAGAGGCTCGAGCACGCGTCCTGGGAGGTTTGTCGGCCGCCAGTACAGTCAATCCCCGACCTTGTATTGCAGGCGTCCCAATTTTGGCGGTGTGCTCGAAGACAAGAGTTCAACAGCGGTTGACCAATGGCGTGCATCAGATCTTGCTGTCGCGACCAATGGCAGCCTTGGAGCGGGGTCCGTTGTTGTGCAAACAGAGCGATCGGAGATTGCCGACCGATTTCTGAGCCGATCTGCCGGAGAATCGAGAACGACTGAGCCTCCCAACTGTTCCTGCCCAGGACTCTCCTGAGATCGAGGAAAAAGAGGGGAGATCGTTGGAAAGAACAACAGTATTCTGGCCAATGAGCTCTCTGATGGAGAAGCCTCAGGACATGGGGCCGATCGCGTACTTCTGGGATCCGAGAGCTTATGCATTACTGCGCCGTTCTCACGCCCTTCTCAAACGTCATTGGCTGACGTGCTGTCAGCCACCTATTGTTGTGCAGTAGGCTTGGGTATCACGCGCCGCACGTGATGTAAGATCACGTATTTTGCGTGATCCCATGCGTGATTTAGCGCGTGATCACACGTCACGCCCCGCCAGAAAGGGCGTGATTGGGGGCGTGATTAGGAGTTAAGTATACCATACAAATACTACATCTCACGTGGAAACCGGCTATAATTGCACAGTGCCTCTGCCCTCCTCCCAGTGGTCCTCCCGCATGTCCGCCGTCAAGAAGCAGCGTCCAGCACACCGCGGACGACGCCGTGCGTCCGCTTCGGCGATGCGCACCCCGACGCCGGCGCCCATGTCGCCGGCAGCCGCCGCGGCGCCGGCAGCGTCCGCCGTCGCGCCCGCCGGCATGGATGGCAGCGGCGGTGGTGGCGGCGGCGGTGGTGGCGGCGGCGGCGGTCGAAGCTGCGTCAGCGGCGGCGGCGGCGGCGGCGGTGACCGCGACCGCGGGGGCGGTGGCGGTGGCGGGCTGCCCGCGGGGCGCGCCAAGTCGCCCCCGGCGAGCAATGGCGCGGCGGGGGTGTGCCCCCCGCTGCTGGCGTCCTCTCCCCCTCCACCAGACCGACCCCCTCCCCCTAGAATCGCAACGGCGGTGGTGGCGGCAGCAGTGGCCGCAGCAGCGGTGGTGGTGGCGGCGGTGGCGGCAGCGGTCGTGGCGGCGGCGGCGGCAGTGGTGGTGGTGGCGGCGGCGGCGCTCACCGGCTGTCGCGGTCGGCGTCCCCCCCCCCCTCCCCCGCCTTTCCACCTCCTACGCGCGGGCGCTCAACGACCGGCTTGCCCTCCCCCTCCTCCGCCGCTCCCTCGCCGCCCTCTTTGCCCCCCACGGGCGGGTGCTCTTCATCTTGGCGGGCCACGCGCGCCGCATGCGCGGGTAGGCGTGGGTGACCGTTGCGGGTAGGCATGGGTGGCCTTTGCGTCCGCGGCCGACGCGGCCGCCGCCGCCGCCGCCGTGCACGGCACCCTCTTTCTTGGCGTGCCTCTGGGCGTGGCGCCCGCGCACGCGTGGAGCGACGCGGCGGCCAGGGCGGACGGGAGCTACGTCAAGGGTGCCCGCCTGCGGGCGCCGCCGCCGCGGCCACCGTTCCAGGGGTGGGGGGGGGCGGACGCGAAGCGCTCGCGCAGGGGGGACGCCCCGGGGGGGGGACGGGTGCACATGGACGTGGACGCTCGGGGGGGGGGGGGGGGGGCGGCGTCGCTGGCCGCCGCGGCGGCCGCCGCCGCGTCACCCAGTGCGGCAGCCGGCGGTGGCGCACCTCTGGCGGCAGCGGCGGTGGCGGCGGCGAGCGGCTCCCGCCCCGCCCCCCGCCCAATGGGTGGGGACACTGCTCCTCCCGGCGGCGCGGGCTCTCCACCCCGCTCCGCCAGCGCCCCCCCCACCCCTGCCTCGGCCGCCGGCGGAGGGGTGGCTGGAGCCAAGGGCAGGGCTCGCCGGCGGCGCCAAAGCGAAGGGCCCCCCCGTGCGTGGTGGCGCTCCCACAGAAGCCCCACCTTTCAGTACAGTACCCCACCCCAAATCACCCGCCCCGGTCGGAAACCGTGGGGAAAGCCAAGGGCACTGGCAGCGCTGCACCTGTCCCCGCGTCCCTCTTGTTCACTCCCCCACCGGCCGGAGCGGCGCCCTTCACAGCACGTGAGGGCGGAGGCGGGGCACGACGCCACCGACCTGCGTCCATGGGCGCAGGGGAACCCGCAAGCCACTCACAAGCAGCCTCCAGAACAGCGGCCACCGGCGTCCGGTGCCACCGCGCACGCTGCACCGTGCCCCCCCCCCCATGTCCCCCCTCCACCCGTCCGCCCCGTCCGCTATGCCACCCCCCGCAGAACGGTCGGCTGCGACGGGTGCCGCCATCGCCGGCCAACGCGCACGGGCTGGGTGCCCGCCACCATGAGGGGCGGCGACACAGCTGTGCAGTCCGTGGCTGGCGACTGGGGGAGGTAACAGTGTCGGCGGGTGCCACCAAGGCTGTCGCTTGCATCCCGGGGGTGGACGAGTTGCCCCATTGAGAGCAATAGATAAGCGCAAACCTGGGGGATTGCCGCAGGGTGATGCGGGGAAACGACTCAGAGCCTTCCTCGCCCTCGGACGTCCGTCCTCAGAAGGAAAGAACAGTTGCACACAGACCGTGCCGCCTGGGACACGAACTCCTTTCTCTAGCGCACGTGCTCCAGCTGCGGCGGTGAGCCAGACGCGGGGGCGGCGCTGCGTTGGTTGGCTGGCGAGGCGTTCCCCCGCTCCCCGACCCCGCCTGAGCACCACTACCTGCTCCCCCTCCGCGCCTGGTACAGCCAGCGGACGCCCGCGCACCTGCCGGCCCACAAGACGATGTCTCCACAATGGATGTCGAAACTGAGGGCAGAAATCCCGGGTGGCGCCACTCTGTCGCCCCTTTGTCTCGAACTATGAGTAGAACAACACGCCTCGCTATGCGCATCAATCTTCGCGGAGCTATGTGGTTGTGCTTCCCAGGTCCACTCTACTCTACTACCGACAGGTGGCCAGCATGCACACCGCCAGTGTGTCCAGAGTTCCCAACTCTGGCCACACGCGACGCCACATTGGAAGACTGCATGAGTGAGACGGCGGCTACCCCGACGAGGCGTCACGGCCATCTCGGGCCCCCACACCTGACGGGGTAGGTGGTTCATGGCTCAGGGCGTCTGTATCAGCGGTCTGCCACTGGAGGCGCCGTAGCCGCCAACGGAAGGGCTCGGTCGGTCCCAGGGCACGGGCCGTGCTCAATGAACGACCTCATATGATTGGATTGTGTGCGCACCAGTGCATGTATCTGATAATCTATTGGCCTATAACCCCTCTTACACTGCTGTAAGAGACTGTGAATATAAATTCACGAAAAATAAATGGTGCGAATGGGAATTGAACTCATATCGGTTCGAACCTGCAACCGTTCATAGCAACGGCCAGGCGCCCTCGTCAGGAGTCGGGCGCGGGCCAGCGTCTATTCCGCGAGTGCAGGTGCTCGCCAACCCTGCCATGGCCGCACCTGCTGTTTGCCAGCGCTGCGAAGTGAGACTATTTATTCAAAAAAAATTTTGTCCACCAGAAGTCGTGGTGATACATAACACAGAGATCAGCCCACCCCAGCCGCACATCACACGACCTTGCCAGAGGACGGTCGGCACACAGTGTAGGCGCTGAGCCACGGCTCGACTGTGCTGTACACCGGGACACGTTACATCAAGCAGAACTGCGTGCTCAACGCAACCATGCTGTCTGGTGTTCCCGCGGAAAGAAAAAAAGCGGGACTCCTTCGCGCGACTGCCAAGGACGCGTCACTCTCGGTGGCCGACCGAAGCAACGACACAGCGGGACATACGTGGATGAGAGTGGCCTACGACCCCTGTGACGAGCTGGCCCCAAAGAATATGCATCCGGCACCAGGTGCCGCCACCAGTGCAATGCAATCCTGTCTGCAAGAGAGTTGCAGCTGGCCCTGCGGATCATCCCGCAAGCGCGCGCCATGAGTGAGAGACCCTATCCCCCTTTCCCGCTTCGGGTCTGCCAGCCGGGGGCGCGCATGCGCCCGTCACCTCGTGCCTCCACACGACGCTAGGCCCCGCCGCGCCTAGGCGACCGTGTGCACGTACCACGTGCTGACGGTGGCTTTATGAGCGTGGCTGGACCACATCCCAGGTGACTCCCCCCACACGCGCGCACGACCAGGACGCACGTCCACACCCACCTGTTCCCCCGCCCTCTCCCACTGCCCCCCCCACCTACTCCCACACCCACCTGTTCCCCCGCCCCCTCTCACTCCCCCTGCCCCCCACACCCACTCCCACACCCACCTGTTCCCCCGCCCCCTCTCACTCCCCCTGCCCCCCACACCCACTCCCACACTCACCCCACACCCCCGCCTCCGTCGATGCTAAACGACGAGAACGCCGCCGTGGCGGCGGCATTGGCTGCGGCTCGTGTGGTGACACGCGCGACGGACGAGGACGATTACTACACTTTCGACGGCGGTGCAGACGACACGACAAGGACGGCGGCGGCGATGGCGGCAAGGATGGCGTTGGCGGCAAGGTTGGGCGCGGCACCCACGGCGGCGGCGGCAAGGGCGAGGGAGCCATCCACGGCGGCGGCGGCAAGGGCGAGGGAACCATCCACGGCGGCGGCGGCAAGGGCGGGGGAGACAGCTCCGGCGTCAACGGCAGGGGCGGGGGCGCCAACCACGGCGGCAACGGCAGGCGAGACGGCGGCTGGTGTGGCAGGCGAGTCGGACCGACCGCAAGCGCCTAACGCGACAGCTGCGGACGGTGTGGCGGGTGCGGCGGGAGCGGTGGGTGCCGCGGTTGCGGCGGGCGCGCCGGCTGCGGCCGGCGGCGACGAGGCACCAAGGCCCAACTCCCAGTCTACGGACGCCACGACAGCCGCCAACCCAGCCTCTGGGAGCAAGCGCACAAGGGACAAGGTGCGAAAGGTGTGGGGGTACTTTGAGCAAGGCACCAAGGACTACAGTCCCACATCTAGGACTAAGGAGGTGTTTTGCCTCTTCTGCGTGCGCGCCAAGAAGAGCAGGACACCCATCAACGGCAGGGCTGACGTGATGGCCACGCACCTGGCTACCAAGTGCAACTTTGCGACGCGTCGAGCAAGACTGGACGCGGCCGAGGACGACTCTTCTTCCCCGTCTCGCAAGCAACGTAAGCTCAACGCATCGGCATCAAGCGGCAGCGGGACAAGCACCGGCGGTCCCATGGATTCCCATCTGACGCGAGCGTGGACCCCCAGCATGACCAGGGAGTTCCAGGACGACCTTCTGGCCGCCCTCCTCTTCTCATCCATCCCGTTCAATGTGCTGGACGCTCCTGCCTGGCGCCACCTTTTTTCCAAGTGGATGCGCGGACTCAAGGCGCTTCCCGACCGCAAGACCATGCGTGGCCCCGTCCTGCGTCGTCTGCTGCAGGCGGTTATCGACGCCTTTATGAAGATCTACTTCAAGGGAGCCTACGTTACCATCTCCTTTGACGGGTGGAAGAGTCGGGCCGCCCGCAAGCTGCTGGGGCTGGTGTGCACCAACGTGGGCATGACTGACGGGGTGGTGTCATCGGACTTCCGCGGGACGGTCGACATCACTGGCGTCCCGGAGACGGCGGAGCTGGTGAAAGGCGCTGTGGAGGAGGAGGTGCAAAAGGCTGGGGCGGCGGGCGAGTTTGCCCTCCCGCAGCCCACCGGAGAGCGTCTGGCCACGTGCCCGTCGATGGTGGTGGGTCTGGTCAGTGACTCGGCGAGCTCGAATGTCCTGGCCAAGAAGATGCTCGCCTCTGCCAACGAGTCCCTGATCATCGTCGCCTGCTTCCCGCACCAGCTGAACCTCATGACGGGCGGCATCCTGAACCACGAGTCGTTGGCCCCCATCGTCGCTAAGATGGTCATGGTCGTCGGCTGGTTCAGGAACTCTACTAAGTTCATGGGCCTGCTTGAGGCCCTGATGGTGAAGCGCCTGGCGTTCGTGACCAAGGGGGAGACACGCTGGTACTCTCATTACGGCATGGCGCACCGGCTGCTGGAGCTGAAGCCGGCGCTCGACCTGTTCTCCACGAAGTACTGCGACGATGCGGCGCTGCTGGCTACCATGAATGGCGGCGCGGTCATTGACGAGCTGCGTAGCCGCCGCTTTTGGTCCATGGTGCGTGTCCTGTGCAAGATGCTGCTGCCGATCGTCAAGGAGATTGGGATGGCCGAGCGCCGCAACGCCAACCTGGCGGACGTGGCCTCCTCATTTGGCCGCCTGCACGCCTACTTCCTCAAGCTTCGTTCGGAAACGGCAACGCTGGCGGCTGATGGGTCTGGCACCTTGGCCCCCCCGTTTGTGCTCGCTGCCGACCCTTCCGTACGCGCCATCATCCACCAGCTCAGCGGCGCGACCCTCAAGATCTTGCAGTGGCGCTTCACGCGATACTACAACGTCAGTGAGCTGGTGCTCGCGCACGTGCTGGACCCTGAGCGGGCTCTGACAGGCCTGTGTACGCAGCACGGGTGCTTTGCGGCTGTGGACAACGTGGTCGAGCACTTTGTGCGCTTGGCCGCGCGCTTCGGGACGCTGCAGGGTGAGCAGTCGGCGGCGGTCACGCGGAGGGCCATTGCGGCCTTGGTGAAGTATCTCGCTGACGGGCCCGACTCCCTCTTGTTGTTCAACCCCAACGGCACTACTGCCCGTATTCCCGCGGTGGTGATGTGGGCCATGTGCTCCGAGTTCAACGGAACGGCGCTCCAGCAGGTGGCGCAGCGGCTCCTGTCGGTGTGCTGCCACGCGGCGGAGATGGAGCGCGTATGGTCGGGGATGGGCCTTGCCAACACGCCGGCGCGCTCCCGGCTCGACGTGGCCCGCCTGACAAGCATGACTCGTGTGATGCTGCACCTGCGCGCGGAGCACGCCAAGGACAAGAGTGCAAGGGAGGCGTTTACGCCCGGCTGTCTGATGGAGGACGAGGAGGACATCGCCGTCGCTGACACGGACGGCGTACGTTCCAGCCATGCTCGTTCTCAGGCGCCCCCGGACGGCTCCACGCCTGAGGTGGCTCGCGTGAATGACTTTGACGAGCTGCGGGAGACGGGCCGGTCCCTGCGGGAAGAGCTGGACGAGGAGTTAGCTCTGTGCAGTCGGACGGGTCATCCTACGCCCGACGAGCTCGACGCCCAAGACGTTGACGGCGGTGGCGCGGAGCGGGAGTTCTCGGACGAGGTTGCAATGGCAAGGTACAGCGAGCTGCTGCGTCGCTGCGGCTCACAGGGGTCGACCGGTGGACCCGCAGTGCCGTCGCCCAGCGGCAGAGGCGTGCCAGGGGCGGCAAATGGCGTTGGAGACGCGCGGACGGCGGCGCCAGTTGTGCTGCTGTGCAAGGTCTTCGACTCCTCGTGGTACCTGCGAGACGCGATCAGCAAGTATGGAGTGGAGCTCGAGGCGTGATCCAATGTATAACAGTGGGTGTTTCAATGCATTGAAATTGAAATATAGGTGTGCTACTTTGTGCGTGACACGCTCTCAAAAGGGCGTGACTACGCCGTGATCGGGCGTGATCGGGCGTGATCGCACGTCACGCGCGGGTTTTGGGCGCGTGATACCCAAGCCTATGTGCAGTTGTACACATGCACAACCGCCAAAATTGGGACGACTGCAATACCACCCCCGTATAAGCCCAGGTGGGCCTATAAGAGTGTTTCCACGGGTACCAACCATCTCGCATACCATCTCGCATATATTTTCGGAATGCTCATTTAAGGCGCCACGTGGCCGTTGAATGTCCAGTTGGCCAATGGGAGAGCCGCGCGGGCTCGTGGGTCCCCGGTAGAGGCCCGATTCGGGCCGTCGATTCAGATTCAGAGTTGAAAGGAGTTGCTGTAGTTGATTCAAGTCTCGAGTGCCACGTACACGACAGAGATGGTGGCGACTTGGTTTATACCATCTCGGAAACGATCTACCCCCCCCTAGTTCGTTTCCGAGATGGTCTAGACCATCTCGTTTCGGCTTGTGGGACGCCATATTGGGCTAGAGAACTGGCCCCGTTTGAAGGTTTCGCGGCATGTTTGAAAGCTTTGAGACATGATTCGGGGGTCCTGCCTGCGTTTCGGCGCGTACATACTGCAGGGGGGGGGATGGGCGCGGGTCATTGTGCTGTGCCGGCCCGATCGACACAGTTGCTGGCGCCCACTCGCGTGGATCCCTCCGGCTGGGGACTAGCACATGTCTGGCAGCCCTGTGTCCACGAGCGCTGACACGTACCCGGCCCAGCTATGTTGGGCCCAGCTATGCTGGGCGACTTCCTGGGGCAGCCACGAGTGGCCAATCCGCGGTTCTTTTGGCCGGTGGGGGCGGCGGGGGGGGGCGCTCACAGCAGCCCCGGGGCGGCCGCTTCGCGTCGGCCCGCCATGCCGGCGAGTGTTCCAGGGGGTACGGGGGGGCGGCGGCCAAGCGTGGCGGGCGTGGAACGCTGTTTTTTTTGGGGGGGGGGGCGCGAACGGCCCCGGGAATGGCGATGCACACCAGCCGTCGTCGCCGCGTGGCCCGACGATTCGAGGGGGCATGGGGGCGCGTGGCGTGCTGTTTGAGGGGGGGGGGCCGCCCGCGGCCCCGAAATGGCTGATCCGACCAGGCGGTCGGAACCGCAGGGCGCGTTCCTTGGCTGGGGGGGGAGCGTGGTGTGCTGTTTCAGGGGGGGGGGGCGCCAGCGGCCTCGAAAAGGCTGATCCATCCCGGCGGTCAGGGCTGGGCTGCTGTCCCTGTCCCCATCGCCGTCGTCACCACCACCGTCGGCGCGCGCTGCCAGTCGCCACCATCGCCGCGTCTGCCACCGCCATCTCGCCACCGTTGCGGTGTCCACCGCCACCTCGCCACCATCGCGGACACGACCGCCGTGGCCGCCACCGTCGCTGCGACCACCATCACGGCGGCTACCGGATCCACCGTCGCGGCCACGAGCATCGAGGCCACCACCATCGCGGCGACCGCCGCCGCGGCCGCGTAGCCGTCGCGGCCACCACCATCGCGGCCACCATCGCGGCCGCAACCTTCGCTACCAGCACCATCGCAGGTACCACCGTCGCGGCCACGACCATCTCGGCCGCCATCGTCGCGGCCGCCACCGTCGCGGCCACTACCGTCGGCCGCCACCGTCGCGGCCGCGTAGCCGTCACGGGTGCCACCATCGCGGGTGCCACCGTCGCGGGTGCCACCATCGCGGGTGCCACCATCGCGGGTGCCACCGTCGCGGCCGCCACCGTTGCGGCCGCCACCGTCGCGGCCGCCACCGTCGCGGCCGCCACCGTCGTGACTGCTGCCGTCGCGGCCACCGTCATCGCGGCGACCGCCGCCGCGGCCGTAACTGGCAAGGGCATCCTCTGGCATCTTTGAGGGGGACTCGCCATGGCCACCCACCATCCCGGAAATCGGGAGGCTTGGGAGGTGTCCGACGGATCGGGCGACGAGGCAGCGCGCCGCCGTTGTGGCTTCGCAGCTGTCTTTGTGCCGGCGAAAGCACTATGTCGCTCTGTCGGGTGCTATTGCACGGCGCCGACGTCGGGGCGGATCTGTCCCAGGCCGCCGCGCCAACCGGCGCCGCGATTTTGACGTCGGCTTTCGTGGCATCCAGCGGGACTACTTCGGCTTGGGTGGCCATCCTCCTGTTTATGGCGAGCAGGACTTTGAGACGCGCTTCCGCGTGCCCCGCAGTGTGTTCATGGAGGTCTACAATGACGTCAAGGACCTCCCCTACTGGAAGAGGTCCACTCACGCAACAGAGCGCTCGCAGGCGTACGGGCTGCAGAAGGTTGTGGCCGCTTTTCGCGTGCTCGCATATGGCGAGGCCGCCGATCGTCCTGGCGAGTACTTGCGCTTGGCCAAGTCAACCACCGCCCTGGCCACACAGATGCTCGTGGACCACATCGTCGACAACTACGAGGATTCTTATCTGCGGCCGCCCACCAACGCGGAGCTGGCCCTCATCCTCGACCGTAACGAGCAGCGGGGCATGCCGGGGTGCATGGGGAGCATCGACTGCTCACACTGGGTGTGGCGGATGTGTCCGAAGGCGCAGGCCGGGCAATACCAGGACTACAAGAAGCGGCGGTCGGTGGTAATGGAAACGGTTTGCGATGAGGATCTCTACATTAGGCATTTTTTTGTGGGGGCGCCCGGGAGCCACAATGACATTAACGTGTGGGGCCGGTCGCCGTTATGCATGGACGTGATGAGCGGGGCGTGGCCGCCTGATATTTTTGAGTTTACACTGAACGGCCGCAGTCGTCGTTTGTTGTATTACGTGGCTGATGGCGTCTATCCCCATTTCCCCATTTTTGCCCGCCCCTTCTCGCGCGCCGCCAACAACACCACGAAGAAGCGCACGTACAACCGGCTTCAGGAGGCACTGCGCAAGGACGTTGAGCGCCTCTACGGGGTCATGACGGCGCGGTTTCATATCCTGCAACACCCAGCGAAGTTCCACAGCATGGACCGCATCATCCGCACCGCCAAAGCCGTCGCTATTCTACACAACATGGTCGTCGTCCAGTGACGCGACGGGTACCTTTCCCGGCGCCGCATGGGCGACGCATATGGGGTCCCTGGGGCTGCGGCGGCCGCCGTGGTGGTCGCGGAAGCCGCGGCGGCGGCGGCGGCCGCGGCAGCGGCGGCGGCGGCGGCGGCCGACGACAACTCAGCCGCGGAGCGGAGCGACGAACCGGCAGCTGGCGGACCTGGCGAGCGTTCCGAAGGTGGGGGTGTGGCGGCCGCGGGGAGTGAGAACCCGACTGCCGGCCGCCCTGGCGGACGTGCTGGAGGTGGGGGCGGGGCGGCCGCTCCTGGATGCGTTCATTCAGCATATGGCGGAGCTGCCGCCCGGCCGGTAGGCGCCGGGAGAGGCAGAGGAGGAGGTGGAGGTGGATGTAGAGGCGGACCAGGCGGCGGGGCCGCCCGGCCGGTGGGTGTCGAATGAGGCGCAGGGGCAGGGGGTGGCGCCGGGCGAGTTTGGCGGGCTGAGGGTGGTGGTGGTGGTGGTGCCGCTCAAGGTGCACCAGCCGATGGAGGTGGGGCAGCAGGCGGTGGTGGTTCTGGGCGCAGCAGCGGGCCAGGTGGTTCTGCAGGCCGTGGTGGGACTGGGCGCGGTGGAGGCGCGGGGCGAGGTCGAGTGGACGGCCGCTCGGCCGCCGTACAACGGCGGTCGGCCGTGCGCAGCCCTGTTGAGCACGAGCGCCTGCGCGTGGACCTGATGGAGCATGTGTGGACGCACAGAAGGCGCGCGCTAGCTCCATATGTTCATCGGCATCACATGCTCACGCCGCAGCCGTAGTGTAGCGCGTGAGGCGCATGGAGCGAAAGGTTTTTTTTTCGCCTGCGGGTTTTTTTTTTTCCTTGAATAAGAAGCGTACGCTCTGACACACGCGGCCGGTCGGGCTCGTCCGCACAGCCCATGTGCGAAAAGGCTAAGGCGGCCGCCCAGGCGCGACTGGCGGCCGGCCAAGGTGCGTGCCTGGGCGCGGCTGACGGGCAGACGCCCAGGCAGCCCCCGGCGACCGC
The DNA here is from genome assembly GCA_009829735.1 of Pyropia yezoensis. Taxonomy (NCBI): domain Eukaryota; phylum Rhodophyta; class Bangiophyceae; order Bangiales; family Bangiaceae; genus Pyropia; species Pyropia yezoensis. The sequence goes on from CM020618.1 coordinate 38,371,565, forward strand.
CCAAGGCCGCCGCCGCCGCCGTGGCCGTGCCCCAGGTGCGGTCAGCGGCCGCTCTATAGCGGCCGCACTGAGGGTGCGGTGCCCGTGTCGCCGCGCACCGGGTGCGGCGGGCGGGCGCCCTCCCACCGTCGAGCGCGGGCAGCGGATCATGGCGCACCGGGGGGGGGGGGGGAAGGTACCTTGCAGCTGCGCGCACTCTGGGTAGGAGGGCGCACACAGGGCGAATGTGCCTCGCGTGGACTCCTTTTTTTGACAGGTCTCCGTAGAGAGAAAAGACGTGAGGTGCATCGTGCAAAGGTTTATGGCAGAGAAGCATGCATGAAACAAAGTCTACGCCCGACACCCAGTGATGATCACAGATGAAGACAAGCAGCAAGACGTTCAGGACAAAAGCAAAACACCAACGAAAAAAAACAGCGCTCGACAGACACAGAAACACAAACCAGGAAAAAAAAAAAAGAGACACCACCGGCACAGCAAAGCCACAAACCCATCAAAGGTACAGGTCATCTTCGTCTTCGTCCTCCTCCAGCTCCTTCACGTCCCCAATGAGGGTCCCAAACTCATCGTCTTCATCAGGCACATTACCAAAGCCGTCATCGTCCTCAGGGTCCTCTGACCCAGACAGGGAGGGTGTAGGAGAAACGTAAAGGGCCGCCCGCTTCGGCCCTTTACCCTTGCTGCTGCGCTGTGTAGCAAACTGCAGCTGCCTCGTGACCTGCGCCCGACGGCCGACCGAGAGCAAGGCAGCCGCCGAGCGACCGCCCGTCACGGCCGTCGTGATGGACATGGCGCCGGAAGCAGACATGTGGGGCGCCGGCGTGGCCACAGCCCGCTCAGCGGGCGCCGCCGATCGGCGCAAAGTCTGCGGTCCAGCCGTGGCCGCAGATGCAGCCGCCGCAGCCGCTAGAGGCCCCCTCCCCAGTCCGTACCGCACCGGTGTTGCGGGCGCCGGTGCCGGGCGACGCGGTTGTGCGGGGGGGGGTAGAACACGCGGTTGCGCGGCCGGGCGCGGCGCGACGGGCGGCCACGAAAAGTCGACGACGGGCGGTAGGGGAGGCGAACCCGGCGGATGGCTGCCGTCAGGGAGCGGCCAAGGGAGAAGCGCAGCAGGGGGGGCCGTGGGTGGGGGAGTACTGGCGGCGGCCACAGCCCCGGCGGCCGCTGAAGAGCGGCTACCTGGAGCACTAGAACCCGCAGCGGCCCCGACGACGGACGCCACCGCGGCCTGCCCAGCAGCCGCGGCCACTGCAGTCGTCGAGGCCGCTGGGGCGGCCGCCCCCCCCCCCCCCCCCCCCCCCCCGCACGCCGCCACCCCTATCCGCCCCCCCTGCACCGGCGGCCGCCCCTGCGGCCGCCCCAGCGCTCAGCACATGTGCTCCTTCTGCTTCATGCACTTCCCGGGCAGCAGCTCCCACAGAAGGGCCCGATGGAGCGGGCCCCGTCCCACCAGCCCCGCCGCTGTTGGCGGCCGCGCCCGTGGCGGCCGACCCTTGTTGCGCAGCCAAGTGGGCCGCGATCAGTTCGTCGGCCCGTCTGGCCAGAAAGTCACGAAAGCGTGGCTCATCCCGAATTGCGGGTGCCGACGAAGTCGCGACGATGTTGCGGTCACGGGCCGCCTCCGCAAGCACGTTCAGCGCCTTCGTGTTTGCCTCGCCCTCCTGCTTAAACGCCTTGTCGCGGGCTGCCTGCGCGAGCTCCGCCAGCGTTGACTGCGTTCCCCGCGGGCGGTCCGCAAAGGTAGCCGGTCGCAGGCGCTTGCCAGCCGCCAGGCCGTCCGCTCGCGTCCCCTCCTGGTCGCCGCCGCCATCGGTCGTGGCCGCGTCCGTCGCGGCCGCGTCTGCTGCGGCCGCATCACGCGCGCTGGGGTCGTCGCCCACGCTTTCCACGGCGTTCGCTGCACCCCCCGCCGCGCCAGCAGGGCGGCGGCCGCGGCGGCGTGCCGCCATGGGCTCCATCGCAGCGGCGCCGCTATACTTGTCGGAAATCTTCAATACGCGCCAGCAGTCAATCCAGTAGTCCGCCCTCGCCTCCGCGATCTTGAGGATGGGGTGCGGCACGTACTTGCCCAGCCTGATGGCCTCGTACTCGTCGCGGTTCTCAAAAACGACCATCATGGCCAGCTCCATGTCGGCCTCCGACGGGTTTCCAGTGAGGCTCAGGCCCTCCACGTGCACGCGCGCGCACACGAGGCGCATCACCTTCTCGTTCAGCTTCTTGTAGTACCTCTGCACGCCGGTGGCCTCCCGCAGCACCCGCGCAGGGAGGCCCTCCATCGGCATCTCGACGTCGACGCGATCCATCCGCGCCTGGAAGTTGGCCGTCACGACAGCAAAAAACTCCTTGCTGTTCTGGTCCGTACCTACCACGGCATCCTCAGACGTCTCGAGCCACGCAGCGCTCAGCTGCACTCGCTCGAAAGCGGAGTACGGGACCCCGTTGGTGTGGACGCGAGGTCCCACTCCATCTCGAGCGCCCGCCTCGCCGCCTCCACGGCCGCGTCCTCGGCCGCGCAGAGGGCCGCTTCGCCCGGCACGGCCGCGTCGCCCTGCGCAAGGATTGGTGCGCGCGCCGGCGGCTGCTGCTGCGGGCTCTGCTGAGGGATCTCCATCGCCGTCGGTGAGGCCGTCGTCGGCCCCGACGTCAAGGCGGCCTCCACTTCGCGGGGGCCGCCGCCCGCCTCGTGCACCTCCATGGGAGCCGCGTCCGCGGGGGGCTCTAGCCGCGCGGCCGCGAGCCGGGCCGCGCGGGGGGACGGTGTAATCTATGCTGCTGCTGCCGGGGCTGGCGGCGCCGCTGCCGTCGCTGGCGTAGCCAAAGGAGCGGCCGCTGGGGCTCCCACCAAGGGAGCTGCGGCCGCTCGGCCCCCCTCTCCGCTTGGATGGGGGGGAGAACATGGCCGTGTGGTCTGCGACGGCGTCGCCACAGGTCCTCCCGCTGCTGCTGCCACCCCGCGTCTGTCCGACCCCGAGGGAGCGGTGGGAACTGGATGGGACGACGGGTGCGCGTTGCCCGTCCCCTCACCGCGTGGCTTTCCAGTTGCGGGCAGCGGCCAGCTGCTCGAGGATGGCCGCTGTGGTGGGCCGGTGTCTCTCGGCCCACCCCCGTGCGACCGCTGGGCGCCCCCCTGTTGCTGCCCGGTGCTTGACGCACCGCCAAGGTGGCTGGCCGATCCCTCCTTTCCCCGCTGCGACTCCTTTGCTCCTGCAGGGGACCGGGAAGACCTTGGCTGCTCGTCGCCCGTCCCGGAAGACGACCGCTGATTGCGCACAGGGGCGCCCGGGGGCTCGCCCGGTTGACTCGGCGGCACTTGGAGGCCGCAAATGCGCGGCCTCGCCCTTGGGCAGTCGTTCCCAGCCGGCCGACCCTCGCCGCCGACACCCGCTGCCCGGCTGCCCCGCCCCGGCGGGCTCGGCGGCCTCTGCTGAGGTGACGGCCGCTCCTGCTGCTGCTGCTGCTGCTGCTGCTGCTGATTCCTCTCGCCCTCCCCGGCTGGGCCGCCGCCAAACGACGGCTGCGCCTGCCCGCGAGGGAAGGTCAGTACTGTCGGCCCACCCTCGCGACCGCCGGTTGACGGCCCCTCCAAACCAGGAGGGTTCTGCGGCCGCGGCAGCTGGTTCACCCACGCCTGCGTGCGAGCCAGTGGGTTGACAAGCGGTCGGACCAGGCCGACGCTGCTGTCCGGCGGTGCTACTGCAGGGCCGTCCAACGGCGGCCCCGCCCGCTGCGGCGGGCTCGTCGGCCGCTGCTGCGCGAGGCCGCTGGGCTCCGCCGGGGGGCCACCAAACGACGGCCCCTTCCACCCGCGACGGTTCTGCGGCTCCTGCCGCTGCTCCTGCTTCGGGTTGTGTCCACTGGGGTCCACCGGGCGGTCGCCAAACAGCTGGCCCCGCCACCCACAAGGGCTCTGCGGACGAGGCCGCTGCGCTTGGTTGTTGTCCTCGATCGGCCTCGCAGGATGGCCGCCCAGCCGCGGCCCTCCCCACCAACGCGGGCTCAGTGGCCGCAGCTGTACTTGGTTGTTGCCCCCACGCGGCCTCCCCCCCGCACGCTGGCTGGGCGGCTGCGGGTGCAGGTGGTGGTTGCCGCCACTCGCCCCCCCCCACCCACGCGGGCTGGGCGGCCGTCGCTGGACTTCATTGTCGCCCCCGCTTGGCCCCCCCCACCCACGCTGGCTGGGCCGCTGCGGGTGCAGGTGGTTGTTGCCCCCACTCGGCCCCCCCCACCCACGCGGGCTCGGCGGCCGCGGCTGGACTTGGTTGTCGCCCCCGCTTGGCCCCGCCCACGCGCGCGGGCTCGGCGGCCGCAGCTGGACTTGGTCGTTGCTTCGGCTCGGCCTCGCCCACCCGCGCGGGCTCGGCGGCCGCGGCTGGACTTGGTCATTGCCCCCGCTTGGCCCCCTCCACCCACGCGGGCTCAGCGGCCGCAGCTGCGCTTGGTCGTTGCCGCCCCTTGGCCCCGCCCACCCACGCGGGTTCGGCGGCCGCGGCTGGACTTGGTCGTTGCCCCCGCTTGGCCCCCGCCCCCACCCGCGCGGGCTTACCGGCCGCCGCTGGGCTTGGTCGTTGCCCCGGCTCGGCCCCGTCCACACGCGCGGGCTCGGCGGCCGCGGCTAGACTTGGTCGTTGCCCCCGCTTGTCCCCCCCCACCCACGCGGGCTCAGCGGCCGCAGCTGGGCTTGGTCGTCGCCGCCCCTTGGCCCCGCCCACCCACGCGGGCTCAGCGGCCGCCGATGGACTTGGTCGTTGCCCCGGCTCGGCCCCGCCCACCCACGCGGGCTCGGCGGCCGCTGGTCGTGTCCGGCGTAGCCGGCCGCCCCGGCCGGGCCACCGCAACGCGGCGGCCCCGTCCACCTACGTGGGCTTGGCGGCCGCTCCCAGTCCAGGTTCTGCGGCTGCGGCTGTACTGCCCACGGACAGCGGCAGGTCCAGCGGCACAGACCGTGCTGTGGCCCCGCGCGGTCGGCCAGGCGACACTGCCAGCACAGCCGCCGAAAGCCTCGGCGCCGTTGCGTTCTCGTCGGCTCCGTCACGCACCGCCACCACCGGTTCACTGGCTTTCCTGGCGGAGGCCGAGCCGCCCACGGGCAGCCGCACGTCCAGTGGCACAAAGCAATTTCGGGCCCCGTGATTTGGGCACGCCGACAACGTGCACAAAGCCGCCGGCAGCCGCGACGCCGCTGGTCCTTGCTTATCTTCCGTGGGGGCGGCCCGCCTCCCGGTGGCGGCCGCCCCCCCCCCCCCCCCCCCCCCCCCCCGCGCCTCGTCCACCCCAACTCGCCCCAGAACGGCGCTCATCCCCGCCCCGGTCGGCGTGGCTGACGCACATTGCGGTCGCTGGAGGGAAAAGGCGGTACGGGAGAGGACAGGCAGCCCAACAGAAAGGGGAAAGGGGTGTCGCGGGGGCCGACTTGCGGCCCGCAATCACGCCCACAACCGCGCGCGCAAACAGCTTGAAGTATGCAAACGCGTGCCCCGTCGTGCCAGCCGTTCATGGCCACCACACGCGGGGCTGGATACACCGCGACGGGGCCGATAGTGATATCCAACCCCCCCGCCCCGCCAGTAGCAAACGCTCCCCCCCCCGCCAGCAGCAGCAAGTGCCCCCCAACAGCAGCAAGCGCCCCCCGGCAGCAGCAAACGCCCCCATCCCCCCACCAACAGCAAACGCCTCTCCACCACCCCCCCCCCGACGTGCCCGTCACGACACCAGCTGCGAAATCCTTGCGGCCGCGACACTTGCTGGGGGGGAGGAAGCCGCCCCCTCCGGCGCGGCCGCAAACAGCGGGGGGGGCACCAAGAGCACCACGGGGATGCGCCTCCACCGATGAGGACAACACAACGGGGGATGGCGGCCAGCCACGTGAACAATGTGGCCGCCCTGGGGGACCAGCCGCATCAACCGTGCGGCCGCGAGGAGAACCAGGCGGGGCGACACTCCCGCAGCGCCGCGGCAAACAGCGTGGGGACGGCCAACGGGGGGGGGGGCCCAACCCGCGGCCGCCACGCGGCCGCCAAGGGGGGGGCGACCGTCGCCCACGAGCGTGACACTCCCCCAGAGGGGGGACGCCATCACCAAAAAATCCGGGCAAGGCGCCTCTGCCCATGCGGCCCGACAAGGGGGATGGCGGCCAGCCACGTAGACAATGTGGCCGCCTGAAGGACCAGCCGCATCAACCGTGCGACCGGGAGACAACCCAGGCGGGGTGACGCTCCCCTTCCGCCGTCACAAGCACTTCCGAGACGCCCCTGGCACCGGGGGGGGGTGTCTCCCAAGCGCGGCGGCGACGATCCTCTGTGGGGCCGCAAAAACAGGGTGGGGGGGGCCGCAACATAGGGTGGGGGGGGGGAGGCGCGACGACCCCTGGCCGTGCCGGACCCGCCAAGGAGGGGGGGCAAGGGGGGAAGGGCGGCGACCTGTGTTCCGAAGGAGACCCGTCTACGCACGGACGGGGGCCGATCGGCAGGGGTGCGGGGTCGGCGACGACCCGCGGCGACAGCGCGGCCGCAGAGGGTCAGAGGGAACATCACCCATGACGGGAGAGACCCGCGGCCGTCGAGCGGCCGCGGGCCATCCTTGCGATGTACGGGGCGGCGAGGGGGGGAGGAACCCACGGCCGTCAGGCAGCCGCAAAGCATTGTGGAGGCCCGTCTCGGGGGGGCCCGCTCTGGGGTGAGCCACCTGGGGGGGCTAGAGGCGGCCACTTGGTAGTGGGCCCGCCAAAGGAGAGGGCAACCACGAGGCGCCCCAAAATTTGCCAAGACCATCATGGTCATGGTGTCTGTGGAGGCGCCACGCAGGGCCACGCGGGGATAGTTGGGGGGGGGGGGGGATCGCGGCGGACCCCGCGTGGCGGCCCCACAAGCACCCTTGCTGGCACGACGGGGGGTGCTGGCAGGTGATAGCAGGTGATAGCACAGGGAGGGGCCAGGGCCAGAACAGTCAAAGTCGGAGGGGGGGAGGGGGGTCGAGGGGGGGTTGGGGCGTCACTGGTCCCAGCCTCGCGCGGGACGGCCGACACCGACCGAGAGAGGAGCTGCTGTCCACACACCTGGGGAACTTGTGCTGGCAGGGGGGGATGTCCCTTTGATTTGGTGCGCGCTGAGCCTCGACACGCACTTCGCTCCCTCGAAGGGGTGGGGGAGTGCCGTTGGGGGCGCACGTGTGGTGGCTGTGTGACAAACCAATGGGGAACGCAATTGGGCCGGAAGGGGCGAGGGGGGGCGGAAGAGCACGAGGGGGGGGCGGGGGGGGTCGGGGGGGGTGCGACGCGGGGAGCGGGGTGGGAGGAAGGGCGCAAGGGAGGCGTAGAAGCACGCGCGAGAAAAATTCGAGGCCGAATACCGCGGGAGGCCGCGCCGGAGGGGCCGCCGAGGGCCGGGGAAGGGCGCTCTGGAAGAAATCGAGAAACAAAAACTTGGGCGACATCCACTGCAAGCGCGCCGTCGGAGGCGCGGGCCGCACCGCCAACGCGGCGTTCGGGTGTACGCGACGCAGGGAAACGACGCGCGCGCGGTTGACAGTCCCGCCGGACATCCCAGAACGACTGAGAGCCACAGAGACAAGGCCGACTCGAGCCGGCCCGCCCCGACGGGAGACAGTCATTTGGCATGCGTTGCTGTGACCGGTCGTCCGTCCCAAGAAGTGCGACGAACATAGAAAGATCATTGGCTGTCATCACGCAACGACCACCAAAATATGCGAAACCGCCATACTTGCGCATGTAGACGCGTGAATGTCGCATATGGCACGCGTTTATGCCTCAAATTACTCGTGTACGTGGCACACTATTTCGTCTTCCATGCCCAATGCATCCCCATTCCTGCCAAAGGAGGGCAACATTTTTCCACAATGACTCTCTTTGCGCTGCGTGTCTCGCTACTTTGCCGATACGAGGAACCATTCGGACGGTCTTTCCACGTCCCGGGCAGTCCAGCAGGGGGGCTAGTGCATGTTATCGCGTATTGTATGAACGCGTGCGAACTCGGACAATACATTCAGCGAACACAGGAATTCCGTAACCACATCCGAATCGCTGTCCGAGAGACCCCTCGGTCGTGTGTCAGGTATGCTGTAGTCCATGAAGACCATGTAGCCCCCGTCCCGCAACAACTCCTTTATGATTCTGAAGAGCGCTTGTTCTCAGCCAGTCAGAGGCGCCCACGTTGCGTTTAAAATATATATTGCGGCAAGATGGTATACGAGATGGTCGGGACCCGTGGAAACACTCTAACGAGTTGGCCGACAGTCTTCCACAGCCATTCAGAGCAGCGAGAGAGGCGCGGGCGGCTTTTCTTGAGCGACTGATTGGCGAGCACGCACCTGGCGTCGCGGTGCCGGCAGCTGTAATGCTCGCCATAGGGGTGGGTCATCATCGAGGAATGACTGTACACGGCAGTCGTCAAGGTGACCTCCACGCAGCAGGGCTACCTTCCGTCGTGTTCTTGTCTCTCCTCCGTGGCCGCGCTTGGCGCCACGGCCTGCGTCGACACGTATGCGCATGCGGGGCGCAGCCGCGTGACGGGAGACGCGGCATTTGACGACGACGCCCTGTCGGTCGTGTCATAGGTGTTTCTCGTCTGGCTGGGCGTCCACCAGGACCTCGCCGTCGGGTTGGCCGCAAACTACCTATGAGGGAGATTATTCCATGCTGAAACACCAGGTGCGAGAGGTATCGCGCAGCATGGAGTCAACCTGGAGTACTGGCCGAGGTGCGGCACGACCCCTACGAACGCAGCACCAGCCCCACGTACTCTTGGGTGGCGCGCGGCGGGGGGTTTGCGACGTCCTTCTCAGCATCTTTGACGATCAGGTACGACAGGGTGGGGCACTTTGTGTGAGGCGTCCTCCACCTCGTCTCGTCCCTGAAGCAGCATCTTCATGGAGCCGTACGGCGAGAGTCGTCCGTTGAGCATGCGTGTAGAGCTGCGTCACTACCGGGCGTGGCTGCGCGTCGACAGGGCGGGACGATGCATATCCACACTCATTCCTTCCTGGGAGGACTTCTCCGAGGTCGTGACGCTGTCCGGCCACGTCCACGCATGCGTGGAAGCGGCCGGCCGGACAGCGTCCCGATCAGCAGTGTGAGAACACCACACGTGCGCCCAACCTTCGACCAGCGTCCCGATCAACAGAATACCAAACGTGCGCACAACCATTGAGCCATGTCAGCGGTGCCCATGCTTAAATGTCGCCCTGGAGGGCGCCATCGCGGGGGTGGCCGACCTGGACGACGCCGTCGCCGCGGTCGCCGCCCGGGGGGGGGATGGGGGGGCGCCCCGGCTGTTCGCCTGGCGCTGGCGGCCGCCGCGGCCGCCGCCTCGGCGCCGCCGGGTGTGGCTGCTGGTCGGGGCGGCGGCGATGGCGAAGAGGACGACGAAGATAGCGGCGGCCGCGACGGCGGCGCGCTCGCCGCCGGTGCGGCGGCGGCCTATGGCCTGGCCCTCGACGTCGCGGTGACGGTCATGGCCAGCGCCCCGGGCGACGACGCGGCCACCGCCGCGGACGCGGCCGCCGTCGTGTCGGCCGTGTAGGGGGCGGCCGCGTCGCTGCCACCGCGGGCGGGCGCGGTCGTGATTCGCGTTTCCTGCGGACAATAACTCACAGGCGTCTCACGGTACTGGCCAGCGTTGAGGACGCGCAACCGCGACGGCGCGTTCGACGTCTATCCTGCTGGGGCGGCCCACCCCCACCTTCGCGCTGTGCGCCTGGGCCCGCAATGGCCCCTAAGAGCATGCATGACCGAGCCGCGGAACGGAAAAGACAGCCTGGGTCGTCGGCGAGCTGTCGGTTGAGTTGTGGGTCTTCCTCGTCCGCCTTTGGAGGGTGCAATGGACCCTACCGGCGACCTCTGAGTTGAGGACAGCTCTCGGTCGCGTGGAATGGATGTCGACGCAGCCCCGTTAAACCCTTTTCGAAAGCCGTCCCCCCGCGCCGCCCCGCTGGCTCGTGGCCTGAAGACCTGTCGGCTAAAGACGCTCCGGGTGGGGACAACGTAGATCATCTATGATGGGGGTGGATGGACAAGGGCGGCGTCCGCGGTGCACCGCAGCACAAACGAAAATGCAGACGTCAATCCAGCAACTATATTTTATAGAATCCTTTCGAAGCGGACCTGAACTTCATGAATCCTACAGTGTTTTATTAGAGCGCGAACATTTTTACAGAACAATCATGAAGTCCCTCAAGTCCTGTGCCTTCTTCCTGGCCGAGTCCTCCCCGCGCGCGTGAGCGCCCGCCCAGCACGCCCCCCTCCCGCACTGCCGCTGGGACCCGCCGGCCGCTGAACCCTCCCCCTTCCCTCTCCCCCCCTCCCCCCCTCCCCGCCCCCCCCCCCCTCCGCTCCACTTGCGTCGTCTGTAGTATCTCCGCGGAGCCTGACTGCGCGTGGTCGTCGGCCGGCGTCGCTCGCTGCCAAGCCCGTGCTTGGCGCGCGGCTCCCTGGAGCGCCTCGGCCAACATGGCCGACGGCGGGCCGCCCGCGGGGGATGTCATCGAGCGCCTGCGCCTCCTGGGCCGCGCTCTCGACGCCGCAGGCGGCTGGGAGCTGCTGCCGCCGCCAGCACTGGCGCGCGCGCGTGCGCTGTTTGCGGTACGTTTGCGCGTTGCAGGTCGAAGTTTGTTTTTTTCCGGGGCGGCGGTGGGCGGCGAGGGGGGTGGAAGGAGGCGCGCTGTTGGAGGGGGGCGGACGGTGGTTTTTTGGGGGGGTGACTGTCAAAGGTTTTTTTTTCTATTCAGGGCGCTAGCATGACTGCTGCGCGTTTTGTGGACCAGGAGGTGCCCGCCCGTCGCTGCTGATGCTGCTTTTCGAGACTGTGTGGCCTGTGTGGAGTGGATGTTCTCACGGGTTGTCTCTTCCCTCTCTTCCCCGTCTATTTTCTTTTTTCCCTCTTATCTATCATTCCTCTGCACATGGTGGTCTGACCGCGCCTGTTGGGGGACCCCCTGGCTACCCTTTATTTCCCTTTACTGCCACAGGATGCCACGGCATGGCGGGAGTTCTACACGCGCCCTGAGTCGGACGACGGTGGGGACAGCTCAGGTGGCTCTGGCGACGAGGCGCCGCTGTGTCCACCGCCGAGCGCGCCCGCGGGTGGCGGCAGGCAGCCCTCCGCCACCCCAGACGGTGCAACGGGCTCTGGCACTGGCAGCTTATCTGGTGTGCGCCGAGCTCCCTCGGAGGTGACGACGGCAGCGGCAGCGCCGGCGGAGTCAACGCCCTTCCCCTTGCGCGCCGTTTTGCAACGGGAGCTGACGCTGCGCTCTATCCAGGCGGGGTTTGCTGCCGGGGGGGGGGAGGCGGGGGTGGTGGGTGCGCCGGCGCCTGGGGGCCCCTCCCTCTCCTCCTCTGGCGGTGGGAGCGGCGGCGGCAGGCCCCGCGGCGACCGCCCCCCGGCGGGTCCCGCTCGCGTGCCCCCCGTCTCTGACGTCTTCCAGTCGGTGGAGGCGGCGCCCCCTCATCGACCATCCCCCTATGTGGACGATGAGATTGATGTGAGTGACGTGGTGGCGTCGCGACCCGACTCCCCAGACGGCGGCGGCGGCGCCCCGACGCCAGCGCTGCCACCGCCGCCGCCAGTGTACGTTCTCATGGACGGCTCGTCTGAGCGGTTGTTTGGGCACGGGGGGGATAGCCCCATCGGTAGCAGTGACGCTAGCGATGGCCCTGATGACGAGGATGGGAGCGATTTTTCGTCCAGCGCGGATGGAGATGATGGCGCTACTGCCCGTGCGGGGAACCCACCCGCCCAACCGTGTCGTAGCTGGGACGACCCGGACCGGTTGGCTGCCTTGGCCTGCCGCCTGTGCGCGTTGCGGTCGCGACTGCTGCCGCCAGAGCCGCCGTTCGGCAGCGCTCCGTGTCGGCGCGGGGTCGCGAATGGAGCTGGTGAAGCTGCCAATCGGCGCCGCCGCACCGGCCGCCGCCGGCTAGGTTGCAGTGACGCGGAGGGGTCGTCCACGAAGCGTCCGCGGACGACAGCGACTGTGGCGGTTCCTGACGCGGAGACGGCCCCCAGCGGGGGTGGCGGTGGTGCTGTTCCGCGGGCTGCCACCACCAATGAAGACCCTAGCGGCGGCGACGCGACCACACCCGTGAAGCTACCCACCTCCCTCTGCGGCGCTGACTCGGATGTTGGCGGCGGTGGGGAGGATGACAGCCAGTTGGGTTCGGCCGACCGAAATAAGCAGCGGATGGACGACGCCAAGGATGCGCTGGCGCACCTGGTGGGCTCGGACTCGGGGGAGGACGATCCGGGCCCTGTTGCCAAGGTCATTCCCGTGTTGTCAGCGCGGCGAGCGGTGGTTGCCCGGTCTTCGCGGCCCGCGGTGTCGAGCTCTGATGAAGAGCCATCACCCGCAAAGGCAGCAGCCGTCGTCTCGCCGACAGTACTGCCCTCAGGTTCGCCTGCCCACCGGGTGACGGCCGACGTGGAACCCGCTGCTGCCGAGGAGAGCAGCTCCTCGTCGTCGGGCGAATCAGAGGGCGGTAACTACGCCGCCGCGCACGCACTAGCTGTGGAACAGGAGGCCTCTGCGTGGACGGGGGCTCTCATTGCTGAAGTGGGCTACCACGCGCGGAGGGGCGACGCGGTGGTATCTGCCTCGCCAGTAGCCAACGGGGGGGACGCGGCCCCTGCTGCCGCGACGGTGTTCACATCCGCGCCTGTTGCCCCTGTTGCTGCCGCTACTGCTGCTGCTGCCGCTGTGCCACCGCCTTCGTCAGTTATGAACAGAGCCGGTAGTACTCCCACCCCTCCCTTCCCGTACGTGCCACTCGGCGAGCGCCGGGTCCTGGCGGCGTACATTCGCCAGGCTCTGGCTACTGCGAGCGAGCAGGCTCGCAGCGCTGTTGCGGCCGCAAGTGCTGTTGCGCCTGTGTTGGCGGACTCGTCCGCAAATGCTGCCGCTTTGGGTGGCCAAGAGGCCCAGGACGCTGGCGGTGACATGGTCAATGGCGGTGGTGCGGTGAACGCCGATCACGCGGTCGCCGTTTCTGCTGCGGGGGTTCTTGGCGCACTCACTGGCCTTCTCCAGTCGGTGCGCCACGGACGGCTGTCGTCACCCGCCGCTGTGGTGGCGCGAGTGGCAGCCATTCTGGGTCGCGCGCCTGCTGTCTTTGCACCGCCATTGACGACGGGGCCGGCTGTCGAGCTTGCGCTGACGGCGTCGGTCCAGCAAGTGAATCAACAGCGTCGTCGTCGCCGTCGTGCCGCCGTCGCTGCTGCACACTCGGTGGCGGTCACATCGATAGAACAGGCTGCAGCGGACGTGGCGTTCCGTCGGCGGGTTACGGTGGATATTCACCGGGCGGCGTTGCTGTCGGCACGCCCTCAGTGGCGGGCCCTTCGCCGGCGCACTGAGGCGGGCACCCGCATCGCTCTTGCCTCGGGTGGTGGCTGCGGCGTTGACTGGAACCGCGAGCCGCCAGTGTGCGGCGTTGCCGGCGAAGTCCCGCCACCGAGCGACAGCGCCTTTGTATTCCCCGAGTACGGGGATGTGTGGAACGCGGTTGCGCCTCCGCCGTCGCTGGCAGCTGTCCGGGAGGCGCAGGCGGCGGACTGGAGAGTCGGCGACAGTGCCGTCGGTGGCGGTGACGCTGACGATGCTGATTGGACGCCTAACGGGGGGGCACGCTCCCCCGGCGCCTTTCGTCGCAACGTGGACTCCATTGCCCGCATGCGGCGGCAACGCCGGCGCCTGTCAGCCTATGCGCGATCGGTGGAGCCCACTGCCGAAGCGTTTGACCTCGTGGCCGCCGGGGAGGACGACGCCGAGGACGGTGGGTCCCCTTTTTGGCTGCCCTCTCGCGGGGACGACGGGCCGAGCCCTGACGGCACGCCCGGCCACCGCGAGCACACGGCGTTGCGGTCTGTTGTGGCGCTGCTGCTCTATCATGGGGGCTTTGAGGACTCCTCCTTGGCTGCTCTCAACGCGTTAACGGACGCCACCTCTGCGCTGTTTGAGCGCGTGGCTACCTCTTTATCTGCTGCGCGATCCGCACCGGCCTCCCTCCCCCCCCCGCCTGTGCCTCAGTCACCGCCGTCGCGGTTGCCGTCGACTATGATGGTGCACCCACTGCAGCACCCGCTGCAGATGCCCCGCGCTGTCCGTGGGGCGCACGTACCGGCACGGTTGCGACACACCCCGCCGCCACCCCACCCGCATACCGCCCTCTCCGACGTGGTGTCTGTGACGCAGCGGGTGCTAGCGGCCTCGGGCAACCGCGGAGGGCTCCCGGAGATTGCCACGTACCGTGCAGCGAGCGCGGCGCGTGTGGAGAGCGCGCTGCGGGAGTCGGCGATGCGGCTGGGCATTGTCTGCGCACGGGTGTCTGAGAGCCGGGTTCGGTCTTCCAAGGCGGCTCTTGCCGCGGCAGCTGGTGCCGCGGGTCGTGCCGATGCCGGCATTGACACCAAGTTAGACGCCTCGCCTGCCACAGACGTCAACGTCGAGTCACTGTTGGCGGGCACTCCCTCTCGCGCTCGTCAAGCGACAGGAGGTGTTGGTGCTGCTGCTGCCGGGTCGTTACACCAAGGAGTCGCCAACGGCACCCCTCAAGTAGCTTCTGTAGCTTCTGCGGCAGGCACCGTCAGACCGCCAGGAAGTGTTACCGGCAGCCAGAATGGCCCTGACGGTAACGCCTCTAGCGCAGAGGACTTCCCCCCGGCGACACTGCTCTTTGGCCTCTTTGGCTCGGCTGCCGTTGTGGATATTCTCTGTCTCTCCCGCTTGGGGTTGGGCGCCGCGTCTGTACCGCCCCACATGGCCGCGTGGGCGTTGACTCCCTTTGCCCTGCAGGCCCCGCCGCCACCGTCGCCCCCAGTACCTGCAGTCAAGGTAGAGCCAGAGAACCCCTCCATGGGCGACGGCACTGGGCTCGGCGTTAGCGCACCCTCGCCTTTTGTCATCGACACCGCCGCTCCAGGGGGTGGGTTGGACGCGGACGTAGCTGCTGATCTGGACGGCATGGATGGGGTAGACTTTGCTGGGGTGGCGAATGGTCTGTCTATTGTCCATGGTGGGGCGGCCGGCGCTTCGGGTGGCGGCCCTACAGGCGTGCTGGACATGGTGGACATTGACGATGACGAGGACGGGGCGGCAGCGGCAGCAGCTGTGGTGCTCGACGAGCTGGATGTGCCGTTGACGGCACTGGCCAACGTCGTAAATCCAGTGGCCGGACTGAGTGCTGGCCTCCCCACCGCAGCATCTGCAGCGTCGGCAGCGGGTGCTGGCGGAGCGTCGCCGACACCCAGTCGCGCGGCTGCCAATGGTGGAGGTACGGGGAAGTCCGATGGGGCGGGAGGCCACGCCGGCGCCGAGCCGTCGGCGGTAGATTATGGGCTGTCCTGGGCAGACGCCGCGGGGGGGGACCAGGACGCGGAGCGTAGCGTGGACCAAATCACGGCACTTTTTTAGGCGGGTTGTGTGCGCGTCCGAACCCCCCTTGTGCCTGTGGCCCCCGCTTAATGTCCCCGCACGGTGGCGTGCTAGTGCACCTCTTGTGATGTGGTGTGCTCGGGCGACTCATGTAGGCCTTCCGAGGCGACACCGCCTTGAGAGCGAAGATGAAAAGCCGGGACGTACGGCGTCCTTCCGTCATCTAGAGCAGCATTACATGACAGGCTGCGCAACCTAAAGATGAGTCGTACCCGAAAGGGCTCGTAACCGAACAACCCCGCCAAACCGACAACCTCTCATGAACAAGTCACTACCCGAGGTGGCCTGTCCGCTCTCCTGACAGAAGACTCTGACCACATAGATCCAACGACCCGTCTCCAACCCCTTATCACAAAAGCTCCGCGCGCGCCACGCAGAGATGCCTAGTGCTCCCAGCCAGACATACAACCAGAGCCCAACGAGTGGGGACACGCTCAATCACCACCGCAGCAGTCGAGAAAAAAAGGATGAGGATGCAATCCGGGCCCCCCTCCCAGCAGGTTGTTTACTTCTTCTCCGCCGCCTTCGCCTTTGCCTTCCCCCGCATCGTCTTCATCCTGTTCTTGCGCTCCTTCCGCTGCTTGCGGGAGCCCGTCGAGGCCGTAGCCAAGCCCTGGCGAACCAGCCGATACTTGGGCTCAAACTTCTTCGCATAGTCCAGCGAGTCGTAGATGACTCCAAAGCCGGTGGACTTGCCGCCACCAAAGGCAATGCTAAAGCCAAACACAAAGATGGTCTGCGGGTCCGACACCTTGTACATCTTCGCCAGCTTATCCTTCAGCTCCGCCTTGGGGACGGACCCCCGGCCGGGATGCAGCACATCAATGATCTACGCAGGAGAAACCAGATTGGGAGAACGCATCAATCGCAAGAAGATGGCAGCGGACGTGGGGGCGCAAAGCGGCGTGACGTGGAAGGGATGTCCGCAATGCACACGGCACCAGTGAGAAAACACACAAGAACAGTGGCGCAATTGACCCGCCGTTCATGATAAGAAGCCGAGCGGCATGGGCCAAGACAAAACCGGACGGTTAGGACACCAAAACAAACTGCTATACGCGTCGATGGACCACCCGCACGCTGCCGAATCAAACCGAGTAGTGCGAACCTTCTCGCCCCCGCGTTCCAAGGCCGAGGTGATTCAAGCAGCAGCTCAAACAGCACTTCCCGGATGCCACACTCCTCACGTATCGGTGCCATCCAACGCCCGTGAACGGCGCTCAAAACGGAGACTCAACCCGCCAGTCGCTCAAGAACACACGCGCAACAAGACCCTCGCCAAGCCCATGCATCGAACCGCGCGCATCCTCACACCCACCGCATCAGCTAGGGTAACAACCACGTACAAACTGCTTGCGGAAGAGCAGACGGTTGGTCAGGAACTTGCGCGTGCGAATGGTGCATGACTTAGAGTCCGACATGGTGGGCACGCGCTCCGGGGCTCACGGCCGCACACACGACGAGGGTGACCGAGAGATGGGCGATGAAGGGAACAATCGGCAACGGCAAGGGGGACAGAGCGGTCGCCGGTGGGCACAGAACGCGCTCCGATGATGCGGATGCCCACAGAGCGGGTTGGTGGACGCCCGCGACGCCGCTCCCACCATAAGGGGGCTACTTTTCCAATCAATCATTTGACAGGGCGGCCTAATTGAGGATCGACAGGTGTGCTCGGCTTGGTGAGGCACTTGAAACAATACACAATAAAATTCAATAATACATTGTCTGGTGCGCCCAAGTGACCAAGAGTTGGCAATAGTAAATACTCGCAAGTATGAAGATCAAATGGAGGAGTTTTCGATCTTGGCTTGTTCACGTCTGGGTCCTTCTGGTGCTCATCGTCGTCCGTGCCCGTGCCCGTCGGATGGCGAGGTCGGTCGGCAGGTCTGCCATCGCTCCATGCCTGACACCCCTGTCCTCGCCGTCACTCGCCGACATATTGTCGTTGGGACGCTGTCTAAAGCTGTGGAATGGACGCCAACATGCCGTCTTCCTGAAGCAACAGCCCGCATGATTGCTGCCATGTGTGGTACACCATGAAGGGTTCGTTGTTGTGTCCTTTTGGGTGACTCTTCGTCTTGCCGGTCGGTTGCTCCCTTCGCGCACGTTGCTTGCCTGCGATGATCAGCGTGATTTCTTCACTTTGAACTGAAGCGGTGGCCATGAGCCATCGCGTAAGTAGAGAACACTTTTCGCACCTCTGACAGTCTGAGGCATATACGCATGCGCTTCGCCCAGCCGGAAACCACTGCTGCTATGCGGTGGGCTGATTCCTCCCCCGCTGCTACCGTGTGCTCGATGACTGACTTTTTGTTGCATGTTGCTTTGACCGTGTTTATGATCTCCTCCCGCTGCGCGTGTGTTTGGCTTCTGGGCTGTGTACTCCGAAGGGGACTGCTGCAGGACGAGGAAGGTGTTCTATCTGGTATTGGATTGACATCTGTTGACGAGTGCCTCTCTGTTGTAGACCCGCCCCTGAGCTGGAAGTGGATGTGTAGCGGCGACGCGGCTTGGAGGTATGTTGTCGATCGCGCTTTCCCGGCTGTTTTCCTGCGCACGCTCCGCCCAAGGACGAACTCAACTATTATTTCAACACTTGGACTGACAACGTTAATGAATCATCGTAATGTGAAGAAGGTTTTTTATCCCGAGGGCAGAGTGTGCACCACGACTGCGTTGTGTGAGTGATGGCCACTAATGGGCTGCGACTGACGACGCTCTGTCCTACCTGTTTCTGTCATCTGGTTGACCCGTTTCTGTCATCTGGTCGACGGTGACATTGCGATTGAGCCGCCTCAGTCGGTTTCCTCTTCCTGGCCAAGACAGGTTTGTCAGTGCTGCCGTGTGCTTCATAGAGCTGGACGTGTGCGCCCTTGCTGGTGTCTCTGCACGGCTGTTGGCACCGGCTCTGCACACGAGCGATGGTGTCGGGAATTCCTGTTGAGTATGTCCAGGTATGTTGGGTGACTCTGGTGCTTGTGCATCGGCGCCGACGGCGACGACACTCTGGCATCCCCACGGTCTGTATGATGAACAAGATTTTACCGGCCTTATTTACCGTGATGAGAAACTACTCTTTGCATCTTTCAACTGACAGGACGTGAGTTCCAGTCCCTGCGCGGGCTTTTGCATGCTCCCATCACATGCGGGTCGTACGGGTTTTCTGACATGGACCAATGCCCAATTCGCTATGGTTCATCTGTTTCTGTTCCTGTACGCCAGTTTTGCCAACTCGTGGTGGTGGCGTGACGTTACCTGGCCACAGTTCGTGGCCTGCTTGGCTGTCGCGCCACAGGCAGCAGTGGCCATCGGCCAACTGGCGAGCGGGGCAGGCGCGTTTTTATTTACCGCTGGACCTGTGGATCGCGTTTGGCCTCTGTCGCCGACTCCGGCCGGCCACGTGCGATGAAGGCAGTTGTCTGCGATGAAGGCAGTTGTCCGTGCTGTCGACCGCTTTCCTATTCAATTGCGCTCATTTGTGCAGATGCTGGCACGTTCGGCCGCGTGATAAAGCATGCGCTTCCTTTCCATGAAGTGATGGGCGTTCCCGTGCTTCGTGCGTCCACCCGCTCCTGTCCAGTCAGTCCCAAAGGAACGCAGCCCGAGCGGCGTTCCAGCTGCGAAGAGGTCGTCGTCACAGTGTCCCCGCTGCACGCCTCGCGGCCATCGAGGGGAACACACGGGTGGCTCGTGAACTCGTAAGATGCTCCTCACCTCGCTGCACGTACGAACAAGAGTGCGTCACGCACGATTGTATTGTTGGGGTGAGTATTGTTGGGGTGAGAATGGTTTGATTTGGGCGAGAGTGGTTGATTCGGGCGTCCTCCTTCATCACATAGGCAGAGATAGCTGTCGTACGGGGGGCTACTTGTGCGTACGATGATCACGTCCTGACGTGAGGATCACACAAGCCTTCGCTGTCGCCGCCTGGCTCACCCTCCCACCAGCAGCACCTCAGCGTCAACCCGCCCACCTTGGCGCACTCTATATCGATAGAGGCCTCGTCTTGCAACGCTCCCTCGCTCCCCCCTACCCACCCTCTGGCCTCCCCCCTCTGCCTCTTGCCTTTGTCCCGCCCCCGTGGCCATGACGGCCTTTCTCCCCTCGCCCACTTCTCGCCGCCTCTGCGCCGCGCCTGCCTGCCGGCCGAGGCGAAGTGCACCGCCCCCCCGCCCCCCCCCGGCCTGCTGCCCACCCCTCCTCGTGGCTGAGCGGCGGCCGCCCCCGGCTCCCCGCCACCCCCGCCACCATCGCGGCCACCGCCCCTCTGCGGCCGCCTCTGGCGGCGCGGCGCCATCCCCCACGGCCCCCGCGGGGGACGTCCTTCCCCCATCCCCGCCGGCTGCCGCGAGCGGCGGCGGCGGTGGCGGCGACGACGGTGGCAACGGCGGCGGCGGCGGGGGCGGCAGCCGCGGCGTCCCCCCCCCCCCCCCCCCCTCCATTGTGGAGTCCACCCCCGCCGGCTCGCCCGTGGCGCCCAGCACCCGGGCGGCAGCACTCGGCCCGCGGCTGGCCGCCCACCTGGCCGCGGCGGGCCTGCCGTCGCGTACCCTCCCTAGCGATGCGGTTCTGCGGGCTTCCGGGGGGGGGGCGCTGGCCAAGGCCGTCGAGCGGGCGGGGGGGTGGGCGGCGGTCGCCGCCGCCCTCGGCTGGGCGCGGCCGTTCCCGCCGCCACGCCGGCCGGGGGGGGAGGGGAGGGAGCTCCCTGCGGCCGCGGCCGCTCATGCATCGGCGCGGGGGCCGCCCGCCGCCGTGAGCGGTGGTGCCGACGCCCCCTCCCCCGGGCAACGGCGGCGGCGGGCTCCCCCCCGGGGCCGCTACGGTGCGCTCACCTCCCCCGCCCGCATTGCGGCCGAGGTGGCTGCCCTGGCCGCCACCCCCAGCGGTGCCGCTGCGGGCCTCACTCCCGGTGTCCTCCCCGGTGGGAGCGCGCTGGTGGCGGCGGGGCGGCGGGACCTGGCGGCCGCTATTGGGCGGGCGGGCGGTGCCGCCGACGTTTCCACCGCGGCGGGCCTCGTCACCGCCCGCGACTGGCGCGCGGCGGCCGAGATGGCCGAGCTGGTCGCCGCGGTGGGGGAGGCGGTCGGCATCCCCTCGACGGGCCGCCCGCCGCCGCCACCCGCCGCCGCCACCGACGCGGTCGACCCAGATGCCGACGAAGCAGCAGCGGTCGAGTGGTACGTGGCCGCCGCCGCAGCGGCGGCGGCGACGCCCCTCCCCCCGCTGACGGAGCTGGCCGCGAGCCGCCCGCGCCTGGCGGCGCTGGTCCGCAAGCACGGCGGCGGCGCGGCGGTCGCGGCGCGCCTCGGCGTGGCGCCCCCGTTTGTGCCCGCCCCCGGGCGGGCGCTGCAGATGGGGCCCCTCGGGCCGCCGCTGGCGGCGGCCGTGCTCGCCGCCGCGTCTGGCGCGCGGGAGGCGCGCGGCGGGGCGCTCGCGCTGCCGTCCCGCCACCGCCTGGGCCCAGGCGTCGGGGGCGCGGTGGAACGCCTCGGGGGGGGGGAGGCCGTCGCGCGGCGGCTCGGGCTGATGGCCCCGCTGGGCGTTGAGGCGGAGCGGGAGCTGCCGCCACGGGAGGAGGGCAGGAAGGGGGGGGGGGGAAGCGGCAGAGCAGACGCCCTTAGGAATTGTCGAGTGGTTATTGGAGGAGGGGGGGGGGGGGGGCGTCCAGATGCAGGGCATCTAACAGTGTCGCAGCCGCGCGAGCAGGGCACAAACACCTGCCACGAGCCGTCGACGGCTCCCTTTGTTGCTTGGCTCTTGGCGCGACCGCACGGTACACGCGACGAGGCGCTGGCCCACCCATGGCGAGGGTGGCGGGTGCACCCCGGCCACTGTCGTTTCGCGGCCGCCCGCCCTTCGCGCGGCCTCGACGCTACACAGCCCCCCCCTCCCCGACGCCGCCGCCAACACTCCAGCCCCTACCCTCCCCCCGCCACCCCCCCCTCACAGGCCCTCTGCGCTCACGGCCAACCCGCCCCCGTCGCCGCACCATGCGACCAAGCCGCTCCCGCCGTGCACGTCCACGCTGTTCACCCCCAGCCGCCCACCGGCGAGCAGCCGCACGTGGCGGGACGACAAGGGGGCCTCCCACACGCCGCCGCCGCGCGCCCCGCGCGCCCCCATCCTGCCGCCACCGCCGCCGGTGCCACCGCCACCCAACACCCCTGCCCGTGATGCGGCCGCAAAGTCCACCGCGTACACCAGGCCGTCCTCGCCGGCGGTGAGGGCGGTGCCGCCTGCCGACAAAGCCACCTCCCACAGGGGCCCCGCGTGGAGGCGGGTGCGCGCCAGGGGCTCCCCCCTCCCGCCGTCGCCCGCGGCGCCCGCCCCCCCGGCCACCCCCGCCGACGGCGGCGCCGCGTAGCGGCGGTCCCACACGACAAGTTCCCCCGCTTCGGTGCCGCCGAGGAGGTAGGCAGGGGCGGCCACGTCGCCCACGAGGCAGGTGATGAGGCCCCCACCGACGCCACCCAGGCGGCCCGTCACCCCGGGCGCCCGCGAGTCGACCAGCGCTACGCCGCCCGCGACGCCAGCTACCGCCACCAGCTGCGGACCGGCGGCGGCCGCGGCGGTGGCGCCCACCGGGTCCACGTGGCGAACGGCGGCAACGGGGTCGCCGCCGCCACCCCTCCCGCCGCCGCCGCGGCCGCCGCCACCGCCGGCCGGGTCAAACAGGCCCACCGTGCCGTGCGCGCCTGCCAGTGCGACCCCGCCCCCCGACAGGACGGCCACCCCCACAGCCGCCTCCGCACCGGGAAGGCGGCCTGTCGGCTCGAGCCGCAGCCCCCCATCGTCCTCTTGCCACAGAGTGGCCAGCGAGCCCGCCGCCGACGCCACGTGCACCCCCGCCCCGTCGGCGGCGGGCACGAGGCCCGCCACGCGCCCCGGGTGGGGCACCCCCCCCTCGGAGCCGCCCCCACCCAATGGCTCGACCGACGCCACCCCGTCCACGGCCGTTGCGGCGTAGAGGGCGACAAAGTCGCCGCCCGCGTCGCCGCTTGCGGTGCCCACGGCGAGCACCGCGGCGGGGGTTGCGGGGCCGCCAAACGCCGCACCAGGCGGAAGCCACCGAACACGCGACAGGGGTGATGCGAGGGTGATGATGAAGGGTGCGAGGGCGGGGGGGCTGTCCCCACCAGTGCCCGTGGCCGCGGTGGCGGCGGTGAGGGTAGAGGCGGGGGCGGGCGTGGGGAAAGAACCAGCAGGCGTTGACCACGTCGCGGGGCGGCGTCGGGTGGCGCTCATCGTGGGAGGGCAAGTGAAAAAAGAGGGTTCAGCGGGGGAGGGGACCAGAGTGAAGCGAACAACTGCTGGCAGAGAAGAAACACGGCAGGCTTCTGTCGTGGGGGGGTTGGTTGCGAGTAGGCCGGCATCGGGTTGCGAGTAGGCCGGCATCGGGTTGCGAGTAGGCCGGCATCGCCATCGCGCGCGAAGATACCCCATGTCGGGCGTGCCAAATGTCAATATCAGTTTAAGCAACTAATGTGTGTGTTTTTTTTACCACGCATTTGAACATTCAAATTTTGTAAGTACTCTACTACAGTGCGACGCAAGTGTTGAGGTGTACTGTAAGGTGTACTGTATGGGTGGACGCGTCCACAGCTGTTGCGAGCCCCCCCCCTTAAAGGGTATCGCGGCAGTCGTGGGAAAAGGCCGCCCCAAAGGTCGCCGCGCAGCATGCTTCCACTACCGCCACATTCCACTCCGCCGCCCTTGTGGCCGGGCAGTCCCGGGATGCCCGCCCCTACGGCGCAGCGGGTGTGCTGCGGACGCGGTGGCGGGCGCGGCAAGACGCCCCTCTCTCATGTCCCCCGTTCAGATGTCGCCGCCTCCCCCCCCCCCCCTAGCGCCCGCGCCGTGGCCGCTGGTCTGGTTCCACTGTTGAGGAGCCGCGGGCGCCTGCTGTCGGCGACCACAGCCGCCAGCCGCTGCGCGGGTGGCGGGCCGAAATGCCACCCCACCGCCGCGCCATGGCGCCGCCGGCGTGGGCAGGGCGGGGCAGCGCCCCACACGCCACTCAACAGATAGGCCCTGGCCAGCTGGCCCTGGTGGCCGCCACCTAGCCAGCCCCACGACCCTGCCGCCTCCGACGGCGCCGCCAGTGTCGCCCGTCGACGCGCGCGCGCAAGGCTGTGCACCCCGCACCCTGCGCAAGACAATCCCTCTTCCCCGCGCCTGCCGACCGTCACTGCCGACGGTTACCGCACGGTGCCTTCTTTCGCCACCCTCCCTCCCACCATGGCCCTCTTCCGCCCCACCCACACTTGTGCAGCCTTTGCCGTGTGCCTACCTCTGGGCGCCAGGAGCATCGCCGGCCGGCGGCTGGTGCCGGGACCCCGCCGCACCACGGCGGCAACTCCCTCCCAACGCACGACGGCCAAGCGGTCAGCCACTGGGCGGCGGGCCAGGCTGGTGGCCTTCACGGAGCCCCCTTCTCCGCCAGCCGCCTCGCCTACCTCGCCAACGGATGCGGAACCGCCCCTCTCCCTCCGCCCCGCGTCCGAGTCGCCCGCCGCTCCCCGGCGGGGCTCGCGGGGCTCCCGGCGGGCGTGGCCGACCGACCAGAAGCTGAGCTTCTTTGACTGGCACCTGGTCTTTGGCCTCTTCACCGTTGCGGTTGTGGAGCGCACGACAACGGCGCTGTCGTCGCCATCGCTGCTGCACTCGGCACAGGCGGCGTTTGTCATGGCAGTCACCGCCCTCGTCTACCGCATCCGCGCGTGAGCGGGGCCGCAAGGGGGAGGGAGATCTTGCCGCCAGAAGGGGGGGCGGGTTGGAGGCGCAAGGCGCCACGTACGAGTCAAAGAACCAGTCGCCCGGGGCTGGCCACTGGGACGTCGCAATCACACCAGACGGGCGTGTCAGGGTGTGGTCGTGGCGAGGAGCGCCAACGGCGAAGGCGCATGTATCGTGTATGTACATTCATGCTTGCTTCTCTTCGGTCTGTCGCCCTGTCATTGAGTCCCCCCACGCTGGACCGTTGTAGAGCCGGGTCACTTGTGTGCTTCGCTTCTCTTCTTCGTTTTTTTGGGCAGAGCTGCAAGCTCGAGGACAGCCCCACCTGTATATTCTACCAAGCAATAGACACGCAAGACGGTCACCCTCTGTGCCCCTAGCCCGGCCGTCCGCACGACGCGCCATTGCACCGCCCTGGCTCACTCTGCCAGGCGCTACTCATTGGCCGTCGCCTCTGGCCGACGCCACACGCCCACCCGCCAGGCCGCCCGCGGTCTACCGGGTTCCCCCCGGCGGCGGCGGCAGAGGCGCGAGCTTTGCATCATCGGGGGCTCCCAGCGCCGGCACGCGGAGGCACGACAGCCCGTGCGCAACGACCGCCGCCGCGGCTGCAAGCGCCGCCCAAAACGCCAGCGGCGGCGCATAGCTGCCGCTCCAGTCCTTGAGGGCCCCCGCCTGTCAGGGGGAACGGAGATGGGTGGCTCAACGGGGCGCACAAGCAACCAAGGGCAGCACCAGGGAAGCAAGGAGGGCAGCTCGTGGGGAGGGGTGAGCGGCACGCTAATGATAGATGAAGACGAGAACAAGAGCACTGCCTCTCAGAGCGGTAGTGCTACGAGGAACGGGAATGGACACACACGCAGCATGGAGAAACGTACAATGACATGCACCAGCGCCAGCGCCACGTTCTCGACCGCCTTGTAGATGCCAAGCGCGGCGCTTGCCGTCTGCACACCACCAGCGGACGCCGCGGGCACGACCAAGAACCCAACCACAATAGGAGCCTCCATCCCAAGGCGTCGGGCTGCGTGAGTCCAAGCACAGGAGAAAACCCCGTCCAAAGTCACACACCGCCACGGCCACGCTCGCGTCCCTCACACCCTCACAACCGAACACAGCGGGAGCGGCACAACCGCCAACGGCGTCCCAGCCCCCGCCTCGCCATTGACAAGACGACGGCTGCGCCAGGGTGCACCCCATCCCCAGCCCCGCTTGGCTGTCCCATTCAACCCCCAGCCACCCTCCGTCGCCTGCCCGCCAACGTACATGAGGCGGCACAGTCACAGCAACGCTGCTCAGCAGTGTGACAGGAGCAGCACCAAACGCGACCACAATGGCCAGCAACCCCGCTACCGCCACTACCCTGGCGGCGGGCACACTAAGCCAACTGAGGCTGCCGGCCGCCTCCCCCGCCCCACCCCATCCTACCGGTGGGGCGGGCAGGGCCGCCAGCACCGAAAGCACCGCCAGCCCCCCCGCCATGGCTGCGCACGCAGCCAAGAGGACGCGCTCCCGCCCCCCCCGGCGGCCGACGGCGGCGCCCACCAGCGGCGACAAGGCGGCGGCGGCGCCCACCACCACCGACGGCACCGCCGAGGCGGCGGCGGGTGACAGCCCGGCAGGCCACGCTGCCGGAAAGGAGGCCGCAAAGACCGCCCCCGCGGCATGAAGGAGGGGGAATAGCGCCGACGCAATGAGAGCCCAAATGCCCGCCAGATGCCAAAACGCGGGCGGCAGCGCGCGGGTGGTGGCGAGGAGGGTGGCGGCCCACCGGGCGGGGGGGGGGCGGGCCGCCGCGTCGGGCGGCGGCGACGGCGCCGCCGCCGCTGCCGACGACACGCGCGACGACGGCGGCGGGGGGCCGGCAAGTGCGCGCGCCGCCGCCGCGCGGACGCCGCCGCCTGCAGCGCGCGGGCGCGGCGGCCCCCCCTCGACGTCGGTGGCGGCGGCCCGCCGAGCGCGGCGGTGGCGGTCCCACTCGACGGCAACGTAGAGGGCGGCGCCAACTAGGCTCACCGTTGACACCCCCGCCGTCACCCATAGCGCGCAAGCGTCCCCGCCACAGGCGCGGCCAATGGCGGCGGGCGCCCACATGGCGAAAAAGGTGCTGCCCCGGCTGGCCAACAGCATCAGCCCATAGGCAAGGCTGACACCAAGCAGCGGCTTTCCAGCCCTCCCGCTGGCGCTGTTGCTGCCGCCGACGGCACCCCCGCTGCCGATGCCACCGCCGCCGCCGTCGGCAGAGGGTGAGGCGGGGTTCAAGCCGCCGCTGTCAGAGACGCGCGCCAGCCCCCGCCGTCGCCGCGGGTGACCTCCCCTCCCCACCACGCCTGGGTGAAACCCCTCCGCAATGAGGGAGCCCATGGCAACGACCAGCACAGAGTCCGCGGCGCCAAACGCGAGGCGGGCCGCCAGCAGCCACCCATAACTGCCGGCGCCGACGGCGGCGGCAGCCGCGACCTGGCCGGCCGTTGATACGACGGCGGCCGAAGCGGCAACCAACGACGGCGGGCCTAGCGTCAGCAGCGTCGCGGCCGTCAAAGGCAGCACAATGCCGGGGAGCTCCTGCGCCGAAAAGAGAGCGGCCATGGACGTGGCCGAGAGGGTGAGTGTGGACGTGAGCGTTGGCGTCAGGGATGCCAGCGCGTGGCGCGCAAAGTGGGAGCCACTGGAAAAGAGGATGGCAGAAGTGAGGAGGGCAAACCGCTGCCCCGGGGTGGCGGGCGGCAAGAGCGCGGGGGGCGGGGGGGGGGGGCCCAGCAGCTGATCAACGCCGCCGACAGCGCTGTCCGACCCAGCAGGGATGGCCACCCCGGCGTCATCACTGTCGCCTACAACGGCGCCATAAGAGGTCGGCATGATGAACAGTGGAGATGTAGCGCAAGCACAAGATGGAGGGGTACATCAAAAGGGGAAGACCGTAGGCAGACAGGCGTATCGCGTCTGTGCACGACCGGGCAGGCGAGGTCCGGCGGTGCGCGTTCGGGGCTTTGGTCGAGAAAACCAGGGGGGGAGATTGGGCGAGATCGAGGATTGGCGCTGGGCTGCAAAAAAACTTGAAAGACTCGAACTCGTCAGCGACTCTTATTCGCGGCTGCGAAAGTGCAGGCGCCCCCGCCTGCAGGCGTACTGGCTCCTGGCTGGCCACGCAGGTTACGACCATGGCACTTTCTTGCCTTAGAGGTGTGCCGCTCCGCTCTTGCTGACCGACACCGTGTCGGCGCTCGCTGTCGCTGAGGTTGGTCAAGGCGCTTGACCCGCCGATCAACGGCGTGGAGTTTGTGACCTGTGTCGTCGGGGGTGATGGCGTTGGCGTCTGACGATGTGGGGGGTGGGCGACGCGCTGGTACAGTCGCTGGCGACGACTTCGTCGGGCGCGGTCACTCTGATGTGACCGCGGTGACGTGCGTTTGCCAGTCCCATCAACGTGTTCTTCCGATTTCTTCCTGGCGGTTCATCTGTCTTCCGTGCCGGCGTGCCGGCGTGCCGGCTGGTTGTGACGGTCAAGATGGACCTCAATGATACGCTAAGCAGGCCCTCCGCAGCGGCGGGTCGTTGGCCACACGGTCGTTGGCCACTGTGGTGGCGCACGCCGCCGCCGAGGATCAGCTGTGGGTGTCATACGCAGACGGCGGCGACGGCGCCGATGGAGCCGGTGCGGCAGGCCTCACTACTATGTCTGGCCCCCGCCGCGTGCGTGTGTGTGGGGTGGACACGGCGAGGACATCCTGGGACCTGGATAACGTTTTCGACCCCAGCGACGAGGTGATGGCCTCTGACTTTTTTTTGACCGGCAAGGCTGTTCGTGACGGCGGAGGGGGTGGCGCTGATGCCAGTACTGCTGGTGGAATAGTGACCGAGGCCGACGAGGTACTGGAGGCGTAGCGCACCCCCCCTTTTCTTTAAGCGGTGCAGATATTGAGGAGCGTTGTGCCCGTCTAACAGTTGGCAGTCTGTCTGTCCACGCTATGTGTTTGCGGTGGCCGTTGCCACGCCCGCGGGGCGTCGCCGAGGCTGCTGCTGAAACAATGGCCCGCCCGGACGCTGGCAACCAAAGGTGCGGTCTCTAGCCTTCAAATGAGTATAACGGCTCCAGTAGCGCCGCGGTCTCGTCGGCAGCGCCGGTTGCTACGCAGGCCATTCCAGACCGGGCTGCCGGTCGCTGCTCATGTGGTCCTGCGCGCTGCATCCTTTGACGCTCCCGGCGTGTGGGCTGACGCCGTGGGCGCCCCCCGCGGGCCGCCGCGATCGGGGCGCTCCCCCCAACGGGCACCCCGGAGCCCACCCGCCGGCCGTCGCCGTCGTATCAGTGCTTCCGTCGCACCCCTCTGCTGGCGGCCTGGGCGGAGCCTCGGCGGAGTGCCAGGCTGCGGAGCGTGCCGGGCTGGGTGCCGGACCGGGTGCTCACGTCTGGTGGGGCCGGCCGGCCTGGGCGCCCGCACCGGCGCGGACCGGCAGTGCGTCATATGTAACGAGGACGGCGCGGCCGGAGACGTTGTGCGGTGGCTTCCCTGCATGCAAGTATTCCATACCCGCACGTGCTTCGACTTCTGGTTTGCCCGCGCCGCCACCTGCCCTACGTGTGGGAGAAAAACGTGAGGGAGCTGCTGACTGCCCAGCCCTCTGTGACCGGCGCGACCATGACACGATTGATACATTTCATTGAACAGTTTTTTGTTTTTTATATTTAGATTTTGCCCGCTTTGCTCCTTGCCCCTCTCTTGGTATAGTGCGTCCCGTAAAAAGTGGACGTGCTCGTGTCGTGATCATGTCAAATATCGGCCACTGGACCAATCAAACCCACACTGCGCGACCCGTGCACGTCCACTTTGGGCGGGACGCACAATATTGTGCGTCCCGTAAAAAGTGGACGTGCACAGGTCGTGCAGTGTGGGTTTGATTGGTCCAGTGGCCGATATTTGACATGATCACGACATGTGCACGTCCACTTTTTACGGGACGCACTGTAGGCCGGGCACCTGTGTTCTTTGCTCGTAGAGCACGTCCACCAACGTCGGATGTCATCATATATTAGCATATATTAGGCGAAAAGGGCGCCACGCACACACACGTGGCGCGATCTCCACATTTCAGGCGTGATCTTGCTGTTTCAAAACCCCGAGATACAAGAAGGCTTATCCGAAGTACAAAAAAGTTATAAAACTCAAAACCTGAATATGAACAGTGGAATCAAGAATGCTCCGGGAACGGTTGCTCCACCCGCAAAATCTGGCCCATTTGTGGGAGCTGTACAGTACCACGTCTGCGGAGTCCGTTTTGTCCTTCTTTCGCTAATTTAAAGACTAAAGACGATCGACGGACGATCGATACCGTTTTAACCGACGATCGCACACGTCGTGTCCATTGCCGTTGACTGTTTCGAAGCCCCATGAGCGGCGTTGTCGAAGTAAAGTCTTGCCGGGGAGGTATCGCGCGAGGCCGGTGTTGTCTCGGCTGCGTCATGCAAGACGACGTGTCTTTCGGTACGTAGCTGGACGGCATTTAGTTCGTGGAGTGGGGGAGTCCGACGTGGCTGTGCATACTGTGCTTCCTGTACAACGTGGATGTTGAAGGGACGTGAGAGGTGGGATCCATTGGTCCAGACAGCGATTTTCATCACCTTCACGTACCGTCAACATCCATTTTTTACAGGAAGCACTATACCACCCCAGATGTCGGGAGCCTGGTGGTGTGCCAGGGGGGGCACACGTATGACCTAGCAATTGCTACGTAGCGTCCGGGCGAGACCGACCCACGAGGGGCCGTGGCGGTGTAAGCGGGGACTGGGGGGTGGGCAGCGCACTGCGGCCGCGGGGCGAGCCGTACCACCCGGAATCAGGTACAGAACGCCCGCCGCCACGATGGATTGCGGCGTTGGGAGAGCATTTCAGGCCAGCGGAAGCATACGTGTGGGGGTTTGGGCGGCGTGCTGCGGCCCTCGGGTCAGACGTACCGCCTGGATTCCGGTATGGAACGCCCGCTGCCACGATGGGCTGCTGCGGTGGGGGGGCATTCAAGGCCAGTGGAAGGTCAGGTGTGGGGGTGTGGGGGGCGTGCTACGGCCGTCGGGACAAATGTACCACCTGGCATCTGCTACAGAACGCTTGCCCACACGATGGGCTGTGGCTGTGGGGGGGAAACTATAGCCCATCGGAAGGGGGGGGTGGGAGGACGGGGGGGTGGGGCGTTGCGGCCCTCGGCTGAAGCGTACCGCCTGGTTCCCGCCGCGAAACGCACGCGCGGGACCGCCCTCACCGAGGGCTGCAGCGGTGGGAGGGTGCGTTTGGGGCCATTGGAAGCAAGAGATGGGGGGGGGGGGCGTCGCGCTGCGGTCAGGCAGGCTGGGTGGGTGGTGAGCTTGACAGGGGCTGTGCTGCGGAGGGGCGAGGGATGCGCGCCTGTTTCTGCGAGCGGCACGGTGATAAGGTACCGTCGTCCCCCCGTGGCGGCGCTCCATCGTCTTCACGGTATCCTCCCCGGTGTCACCGTCGCCTCACGATCTTCCCGTCGACATTCTCCCACCAGTAGTGGTGGCGAGGACATTCATCTCTTCATCACCGTGTTGGCCACGACGTCCCCGTGCCTGCAGAAGGCTACGCCTTCGTTCTCGCTCTTTGTGGTGTGCGAGTTCGCGCGGGAACTTGACATGGCCACGGACGACGGTGCATATGCCGCTCTCGCCAGCCTCGACATTCCCCTGCTCCTTGGCGACGCCGACGTCGTTCCCCACCCTCATGAGGATGACGCTGAAGATGACGGCGCTGGCGTAGCCGACGACTCAGACGACGACCTGCTCACGATCGCTCTTGGAAGCGCGGCTGCGGCGTCGATCGCCACCCATTGTCGCCATGCTCTCCGGGCTGGCCCGCGCAAGCGACCCGGCTCTCTGCCTGGAGGAGCAACAGACTGCGGGAATTTGATGTCGGCTGCAAAGCCATCTTGATGGACTACTTTGGCATTTGACGGTCGGCCGCCGGTCTACTCCGACAAGGACTTTGAGCGGCGCTTCCGTGTGCCGCGCAGTGTTTTCACTTGCATCTACGAAGCCATCAAGGACGAGCATTTTTTGTCGCGCAGGATCAACACTACTGGACAGCCACAGGCTTATCAACTCCAGAAGCTCGTCGCTGTCTTTCGAGTGCTCGCATATGGCGAGACCAATGACCGGTCTGACGAGTACACTAGGATGTCGCGCTCGAATGTCGCTGTCGCCACTACCAAGCTCGTCGATTTCATCGTGCACGATGTAGCAGTACTCCCAAGCACCAACCCCGAGTCAGGGAAGGAAGAGGAGTATTGCCGATATCCCAACTTGGGACACCGGAAGCAAGCACCTCCACACAGCCGAACACGGAACTTGCGTGTGGTGAGCGGGTCCACTCACCAAGGCACGAACAAGATGTGTCGGAGCCAGACGGTGTTTTCTTGCTTGGCCAGCCAAGGTGGGCCCTCCCCGCCTTGCTGTCCCTCCTTATCAACCCTCCTCACACGCTCACGCAACCCCTCAAAACACTCAGAAAATGAACCCTCAAACAAACCAATCATATCACTCCACATGCAAAGAACTCAAAGCGTAGAAATCCGTCTGGCTCCCGTGCAAAAATCCCAAGAAACAAATACCAGCAGCATTACCCTGCTCTAGTATGTCGGAAGTCCTAGTCGAATTTCCGTCCAGAAGTCAGAAGTTTCACCATCGTGGGTCGGGTGAATTTCGACTTCCGGTCAGGTCCACTTGACCCGAATCTTCAAAGTATTGGTACCGAATTCCGGCCCAATCTCCCACATTTCCCCCTTCTCAAAAGTCCAGCCGTCCCGGTGGACGTCCAATCAGCGGCGAGTCGCAGTGACCGGGAGAGGAGGATGCAATTCCCGAGTTGAGATGCAAAGTACGGTGCATCGCTGGCGTCTAGCGTGCACCAGGGTTACGCCGGGGTTGCACTCGCGTCCGGCGGGG
This sequence comes from Pyropia yezoensis, assembly GCA_009829735.1. Taxonomy (NCBI): domain Eukaryota; phylum Rhodophyta; class Bangiophyceae; order Bangiales; family Bangiaceae; genus Pyropia; species Pyropia yezoensis. The sequence goes on from CM020618.1 coordinate 38,403,693, forward strand.
CCCTCCGGGAGAGGCAGTCCCTCTCCGTGGGGTGCGCTCTCTGCCCTGACACTGGGTAGAGGAGCCCCCTCCACGCGAAACAGGTGTGGGGGAAAGTCGTCCCCCACCTGGTCAGGGTGCTCCACGGGTGGACTCACGTGTGGGTGAGCCCCCTAATCTGGGTGTCGGCGTACCTCCGCCACACCCTCTGCCCCTCAACTGGAGGAGTAGGGCGTCGACGTTCTCACTCGGAACGTCGACCTGCACCTGCCCCTTCAGTTGGGGTACGGTTGCTCTCGGGGGGTCGGGTTGTGTCCCCCCCTTCAGCTCGATCCACCCCCAGCTGGCTCTCTGCGGGGTGTTCCTCACTCCTTCCCCCCCTTTCTAGTCAGGGTTGAGGGGTGTGCGCACCCCGAGTTGGGGGTGTTGCACTCGGTCGCCGGCGGTGGGACTCGGCCGCCGGTGCGGGGTCTTCTCTCCCCTTCGTGTGTGCGGGCGGGTGTGTGCCTTCCCGCCGCTGCTCCCTCGCGTCGGCGGGTCTGTCTCTTCCCGCCGTGCGGTTGGTGTCGTTGGTTGGGGTGGTGTCTTCCCCCTTCCGCCCCTGTGTCGGGCGTCTTCGTTGTCGGTGGGGGCGCGGGTCGTGTTCCCCCCCCTTTGTCCTCGTTGGCGGGGTTGTGTCTTCCCCCTTCCGCCCCTGTGTCGGGCGTCTTCGTTGTCGGTGGGGGCGCGGGTCGTGTTCCCCCCCCTTTGTCCTCGTTGGCGGGGTTGTGTCTTCCCCGCGCTGCCCCTTGTGTCGGGCTTCTTCGTTGTCGGTGGGGGGTGTGGGTCGTGTCCCCCCCCCTTGCTCTACCTCACCGAGTCGGTCAAGGTTGGTTGTCGTCGGAGGGGGAGCGGGTCGTGTCCCCCCCCGTGCTCAACCTCACCGAGTCGGTCAAGGTTGGTCGCGTGATGGCGGGTGAGCCGAGTCGGCCTTTGTCCCCGTCTCCGACGTCTCTGTCGGACAAGCGACGGACGGGAGAGGAGGCCCTCGGGACTGAGGAGTCTCTCAGCCGGGGGTCGGCCATGGAGACGACTCGTCCCGGGCGAGGGTCGGAGGCGGCCGCCTCAGCCGTCCCCGCCCCATCACCTCCTACTGCCCCCTCGGCCGTGGTCCCACCGGGGGATGGGTCTTCCAACCCGGTGGCGGAAGGGGATGTAACTCCCATCCCCCGCCTTCCTGAGTCACGGCTGCTACTCCCGCCGCGGCCCCGTCCTCCTATGGGGCCCCGAGCCTGGGCGCCTCCCAAGTCAGTCGGGGAGCTTCCCGACTGCAAGCTCAAGGATGTCTACTTGATCATCCCCGAGCCACGGCGGACCGACGTATGGTACCGCCGGACTCGTCGGTACCCCAACCAGGTGACTCTACCTGATGGGGTGGTCTGCGACCTACCAGCGCTACTCTGCCTGGCGGACGCGCCTGAAGTCCAGGCGTTGTCAACCTCCCTCGCCTTGGGGTCGGGCGACAAGGAGATCGACGACACCCACGCGGTTGTGTCTACCGAGTGGTGTGCCCTTCCCCGTCCCTACCTGGGCGGAGAGGACGCCCACGCCCAACACGGCGTGGTGCGAGAGGAGTTCCGACTCCGGGGCTCCTCGGGCTTCCTCATCCACGGGTCGCGGGTGGAGTTCACCCACGTACCTCTGGAGGAGCGTGAGCACCAGTACCCTTTTCTCCCAGGGTGGTGGGAGACAGTGGAGGTACCTTGTGGGTTTCCGGCTCGGATCCCCCTCCTCGTTGCCTACTTTGGCTCCGTGCTACGCTCCAGCTCGGAGGGTAACCGGGTCTTCGCCTACCTCGCCACGCACTGGGTGGTCGTGGTGACTCGGGGCTGGTACTCCGATGTAGTCCATCGGGGTTACCTGTGGCACCTCCCACCGGCTCTGGTGGAGGGTATGGAAACCCTTGGCTTCCACTGGTTAGCCTTGGGCGCGGGGGACCTGGCTCCGTTCCTCCTTAAGGGTATGGTCACCCTGCACAATCGACTCGATTGGGCGCAGCTGGAACCCTTCCTCCGCCGCAACAAGCGTCCAGAGCCGGGGTTGGAGAGTGAGCCACCCCGGGAGTTCGTCCATGTCACCCATACTCTGGTGCAGGGACAGCTGTTCTTGCGTGAGGGGTTGGGGGACTCTTCCCTTCCCTACGCAGAGGGGGTTACTCCCTCTACGTCGCCCCCTGGCTCTGGGTGGGCGACATCATCGGCGACGACTCGTCGTGGTGCTCATCGAGGAGCCCCTCGAAGCCGCGGGCGAGCTGTGCCGACGACTTCCCCGCGGGTCGCGACTCCGACCTCGGGGGGTGTGGAGCCGACTCAGGCTCCACCCTTCCAGTTCCTCGAGCCCTTCCCCGACGTGGCGTTGGGTTCGCTACGGGTCCGAACTCCGGTACCCATGCCGATTGCGCGTGGCGTTGGCGAGATGCTTCCCAACTTGGGAGCCATCATGTATGACGCCACGGTGGAGGCCTCACTCGTGGCCTCCCTTGACACGTTGGCTTGGGTCACCCGGCGTGTCAGTCACTTCCTCGCGTCGGGCGACTCAGCCACGGCGCGACAGTCATTGGCAGCTGAGGTCACTCGCCTCGCGGTTGGACACGAGTTTGTCCAACGGCTGCTGTCGACTCAGCAGCAGCTTCCGCGTCACGGAGGGAGTACCTCCGGACATCTATCTTACGACGGGGATGGGTCCGCGAGTCGGCGGGCCCCTCCCAGTGCTTCCACTCCGGGGCCCTCCCGAGTGGGTTACGCCCCTCCGCTACCGGCCTACGACCCTGGGGGTTCGTGGTCGGGCGGTCCCTATAGTGGTGGGGGTGGCCATATGGAACGCTAGAGTCAGCGGTCGAACGACTTGTTCTTTCCTTGGTGAGAAGAGTGGTGGGTATTCTTCTCGTTTTGTATTGTGCCATAGTCGGCTTTGTTAGTAGAGAATCTTTGAAGAACCATGGTATGTGTTTGTACTCATGGTTGGCTTGCCGCTCTGCTCTGACTTGGAGCAGGGACTTCATCCCCCGACGTACGAGTGCTACGTCGGCGTATAGATATGCCCACAGTCTGGCAGTATCTACGGACCTTCTCTACTGGTAGGTCCTCTACAAACTCCCATGTGTCGGAAGTTGGTCCATACCCGAACCACCTGACTCGGAGCATGAGTCGCCCCGACTCATCATATCCGTGCCCGACAAACTTGTCGAACACCGCCTCCAATGGCTTATTGGAAGAGGTCGGCAAGGATGGGACTTTCCATGCTTGCAAAGCCCTTTCCCAAGCGGGATCTCCCTCTGGGGGTTCGGGTGCGCGAGTCGCGTGATTCCCATTTATTGTCCGGATACCATCATCACTCTCGATGGTTAACCGACGTCCATCCGTTTTAAGGATGTGATATGGTCCCAGAGTCTTGAAGACCAATTTCCCTCCCTTATTGTCGTGGGAGTTAACATAAATCCAATCTCCAACTCGGAGCGGATCGCGACGATGTCTGACTCGGACATCGAAGTACCTCTTGTAACGGGCTTGGGCCTTCTCCATAGTAGCCCGGACAAGGGGTATCATCTCCTCCAGTCTCTGGAGTAGGGAGGCTTTCGCCTGACTCGGTGTTTGAGTCGAAGTCTCACCCTCAGTCTGGGTGAGACGCTCCACAGCTACTGACGGAAGTCGTCGGGGGCAGACGAAGGCAAACGGTGCCTCTCCCGTACTACTGTGTACCTGGGAGTTGTATGCTGTCACGAGTAGTGACGCATAACGAGCCCATGTGACTACATGGTCATGGACATAGTGACGCAACTGGCGCACTAGAGTCCTGTTGAATCGTTCCACCTGCCCATTAGTCTGGGGATGGTAAGGGGTGGCGAAGTTCGTCTGCACCCCCAACATCTTCATGACTCCCTGATACAGGACGGACGCAAACTGTGGTCCGTTATCCGAAAGGATAGAGTCGGGGATGCCATAACTGGCAACCCAGACGTCGAGTAACTCACTCAGAACGTCCACGGCTGTGATATCCTTGAGTGGGGATACCCGTGTGAGCTTAGTGAAGCGATCACACATCACCAGAAGGTACTCATATCCTTCAGGTGTTCGTGGTAGTGGACCGAGTAAGTCCACTGCTATCGCTGCAAACGGCTCTGTTGCAGGAAAGAGTCTCATGGAAGAAGTCTGCCGGGACTCCATGAGTCTATTCTTTGCGCAAGTCGCGCATGCGGCTACATATCCGTACACATCAGCCACGAGTGATGGCCAATAGTACTTCTTACGTAGGGTCTGATACATCCTCGTAGACCCTGGGTGTCCACCCAACGGTGAGGAGTGCTCCCGTTGGAGGATACTCTTGCGTAACTCCTTGGGGACGACGACTTGCTTGTCCCCCTGGGTATATCCCTTACGGCAGAGTATGCCGTTGTCATTCAGGAAGAACCGAGTCGGTTGAGCCTGGTCGAGCTCCTTCCTGAGTCGTCGACAAAGTTTGTCGCTCTCCTGTGCCTGGACAAACTCATCCAAAGACACGGGTAATAATTTGGCCATGCCAGGCATCCTCGGGTCGAGGACAGTTCCGGAGCGAGTGGTCACTGCCACATGAGGGAGTTCCTCAGGGATAGGGGAAGTGTCTTTCCCATCCGTCGGTATGCGAGACAACGCGTCCGCAACCGCATGCTTCGGGCCTGGCCGATATTCAACATCATAATCGAACTCAGCGAGGCAGAGTCGCCATCGATTGAGTCGGTTATTCGTACAGGCTGTAGTGGTGAGTATCCACTTCAAAGCCTTGTGGTCACATCGAATGAGGAACTTCCTTCCTTCGATGTATGGCCGTAGCATGGAGACTGCCCATACCACGCCAAGACCCTCTACCTCCGTCACAGAATAGTTCTTCTGGGCGGGTGAGAGTCCCTTACTGAAATAGCCAACGGGTAAATACTCCCCCGAAGGCTGTTGTTGGAGTAAGCAACAACCGAGTTGGTCGTAACTTGCGTCCACATCAACGATGTAGTGAGCCCCCGGTCTCGGGATCGCTAACACCGGTGGGTTGCAGAGGAGCTCTCGCAACCTATCAAACGCTTCTTGCTCCGGGGGTTTGGGAGCATCCAAGCGCTTGGGCATCTTGGAACTTACCAAGTGGTTCAACGGTGCAGACACTTTGGCATAGTTCGCCACAAAGCGTCTGTATACGTTACACATACCCAGGAAGCTCCTGAGTTGTGTCTGCGTCTGGGGGAACTTCGCCCGACGGATGGCCATGAGGTTCTTCTCATTGACCAGAATGCGACCTGGCCGGACTATATGGCCGAGGTACTCCACCTCATTACCAAAGAGGTGACACTTCGTAGGTTTGAGTGTTACTCCTGCTTCACCCAACAGGGTAAACACTCTGTCCAAGTGGGACAAGTGTTCTTCGGCAGTCCCGGAGAACACAATGATATCGTCCAGATACACCAGGGCGATCTGCCACTTGACTCCGGCAAGTATCAAGTCAATAGCACGCTGGAAAGTCGCAGGTGCATTGCAAAGCCCAAAAGGGAGCCGTGTACACTGATAAACTCCACAGTGACACGTGAAGGTGGTCAAGTGTCTGTCCTCCTTGCGGATGGGTATCTGCCAGTACCCCGCGTTGCAGTCCAACGTGGAAAAGTACTGTGCCTCACCGAGTGAGTCAAGGCAATCGTCCATACGGGGTAAGGGGTAACTATCCCTTACCGTCCGCTCGTTTAGCTTACGATAATCGATGCAGAACCGCATCGTGCCGTCTGACTTGGGCACCAAGACTATGGGACTGGCCCACTCACTTGAGCAAGGCTCAATGACACCCATGTCTTGCATCCGTTGGACCTGCTCTCGGGTGAGTTCCCGTGAGTCTGGTCCCATACGGTAGGGACTCAGGCGAACTGGCCTAGCCCCTGGCTTCAACACGATTCTGTGTTCGGTGGCCTTGATGAGCCCAAGGTCACCATTCCACAACTTGTGATGCTTCTGGATTAACTCATCCAGTCGTCCATGTAAACACTCCGGGATGTTCTCCCGATGTACCGTCGGCGACTTAGCCGTCGATGAACTCGATTGGTCGGCAGAGCCTGCCATTCCAATATCCTCCCATTGCTGTTGAGTCACAGCAACGACATTCCCCTCAAAGGTAGAGATCGACGCAATCTTCATGCCTCCGGGGAGTCGTCGAGGTTCCTCCGACGTGTTGAGGACCTCCACCCACCAGGTTTGGTCATCCCCACAAGTCATGGGGCCCCAAGCAACTTGCACTTGGTGAGTATAATAGACTCGGTCCACGGGGGAAACAAGTCCATTCCCTCGAAACCGTGTGCGTACTCGCACAAAGGTCCTTGATCGGGGCGGGACTACCGTACCCCTTACATACTCGTACATGGGTCGTAGAGCCTCCACCCTTGGGAGAGTTTTCCCTAGGTTGATGAGTCGTAGGGGAAACAGTCCTCCCTTTACGCCAATATGGGGACAGTCTCTCCATTACGCATTCGGATTATCCCTTCCGGTCCACAGACGGCCGGGACATGGAGGTCCAGATAGTCAGTTCCCAGGAGTACGGGGACTGACATATTGGAGACTACTCCAAAAGTTCACCTGCGTCTGGTAGAACCCAATGCAAACAGTCAATGCAATAGACCCAACAATGGGGAGGAGTCCCCCATTGACATCAAACATACGCCACTCGGGTGAGCCGGCGGGGCTCACATCCGTCCCCTCTGGCAATAAGTCTTGCCTAATGAGAGAGGCAGCAGAGCCTGTGTCGACTATGACACGAGAGGTAAACTCATATCCATCCTGCAGCCAGAGTCGAGCTGCGACCTGGTAGTTACTCCCTACCAGCACTGACACAATCCGACTCGGGTCGTGCTTCTGAGGAGGGGCCTTGTCCCTAGGTCTCACCCCTCGAGGTCGAGTCAGGACCTTCACTCTCCCATGGGTCGGTGAGCGTGAAGCAACCCGCTTCATTACCGCTGGAGCCTTTGGGTCAGTCTTAGTCCCAGCGGCTAGGCGTTTCCCTCATCCGACTCGGATGATGGAGTATCCTTGCCACTTGAGCTGGGGGAAGAGGTTTCCCCCTTCTCAAGCGTGGACTCATCCTCTGACTTAGGTTGAGTCATGGCCGTCACACGTGTGGTGTGTGGCCGGGTATCCGAATCAGTCCTCGGAATACCGAGCTTCCCAATACGAGCCAACAGGGCTCTCAAACGAACGTCCAGAGTGGGGCATTGGGCTGCCCAGTGTCCCGACTTGGAACACTGCCAACACGG